>SJYX01016747.1:306449-327856 GCA_006410675.1 Oreotragus oreotragus | reverse complement strand
AGTTTCTTGTGATCCACACAGTCAAAGGCTTTGGCATAGTCAATAAAGCAGAAATAGATGTTTTTCTGGAACTCTCTTGCTTTTCCCATGATCCAGCAGATGTTGGCAAAGCCTATCAGGGTTAATCCCATACTTTTCGTTTCTGTCTCCTTCCACCTGGACACCTCCCTGGTTCCATTTCTTTTCTTTTTTTCTGATGTTACAATTGCAGAAGTTCCTCCTCTCTTAAACCAATGTAGAAGTTACTGTCAGCACAGGGTCAGTGAGGTATAAGCCCTTCTTCATCAACATCAGAGCAGAGACCCAAGACAAGCCCTGTGAAATTCCTCCCTGTCTAAGCTTCCAAGACAGCATCTTTGACCCACGGGCCAAAAAGAAGTGACTTGCGTCTCATTCTGTGGCTGTTGTTTGCTGGCCTGTGAGTTTCTCCGTCAGGTGGCCAGAGGCTCCTGGAGAGGCAGTGAGTAGTCACCAGGGGGACAGTTCAGACTCTGGAGTCCCAGCCCAGGGGGCCTTGGCTATGTGCTCACTCTGGTAAACACAGACTGCCAGGCATCGTGCTGCCACTGGGAGCTGTTACAGTAACAAGACAAGCATGGGCCCTGCTTCATGGAACTTTCAGGCTTACATCTAGAAGAAGACAGGCATTCAATGAGTGAATAAAAACCTGGCTAATATTTATGAGTGCATATTACATGCCAGACACTGTACAGTTTCACACATTATTTGATGATGAGTTGATAGGTGGTAGAACTAAAGATTCAAGCCACACCCATTTCTGTCTGACTCTAAAGCCCAGACTGATGAAGAGAGAGTATATACCAAGTAAAATGTCTAGCACTTAGTCAGCATCGTGGAAGAATGGAAGAAATCTGGACTTGAGTCAGGAGGCTCGAGTCCTGGATCTGACTCCTCTGTGACAATGGGCCGCAAAGGTGAGGCCACAGCAAGGGAGAGGAAGCTCCCAGAGGCGGGGCCAGGCAGGTTCACTACCTTGCCTTTAACATCTGGCACAAAGAAGGTGCTGGAATTCAATTACACTGGCCTGATTGAAAACATCCTGGGATGCTGCCACATGGCTGACCCTTGAAAACATTCTACTAACTAAAATAAAGCAGACAATAAGGACAGATATCATATGATTCCACTTAGATGAGATCCTTAGAAGAGTCACGTTCATAAAGAAAGTATGGGGTTCTGTAAGATGTTATGGCAAGACCACAACCAACTTTTCAGCCAACCCAATAAAATAGTGATTACTGGGGAGTGGGGAGAGGGGAGAATAAGGAGTTATTCTTTAATGGCTGTGCTGTTGAGGTGATTAAAAAATTCTGGACATAGTGGTGATGGTAGCACATTGTGGATATCCTTAATGCCAGTGAGTTGTTCCCTTTAAAAATGGTCCAACCTGGTAAGTTTTATGCTCTGTATGTTTGAGCAAGCTCCAGGAGTTGGTGATGGACAGGGAAGCCTGGTGTGATGCAGTCCATAGGGTCACAAAGAGTTGGACACGACTGAGTGACTGAAATGACTGAAACTGATATTTACCACAATAAAATGCAATATTTTTTTAATTAAAAAAGTAGATATCCTTGGAAACCAAGCATTGTCACAAGGCCTTAGAAACTGAGGAATTCAGACCTGAAGGATATAAATGGAGAAATCATTTGATGATGTGCTTTGGCTGATTACTTATTGATACTGAATATTAGCACTAAAATAATACTTTCCCAAATACTCTGTGTCCTTTACTACCACCAGAATGGAAGCTACTGTTTGTCTTTTGCACAGAAGAGGAGAGCTTAAGTGCTGTCCTGTCAGCTGCACATGGGGAGAGTCTGGCCTTGAACTCAGGTCCCCCAGATAAACATCACAGCGGGTGCCTCCTCTCCAGGAAAGCAGCCTCCATCCAAGTAGACTTGATTGGGGTGGACTAATAGCTGTCATTGAAAGGAAAGTATGTTGATATATATTTATTGAAATTGCTTTACCATTTTATGTTAGTTTCTGCTGTACGATGAAGTAGAGTGAATCAGCTGTGCGTGCTAAGTCGCTTCAGTCGTGTCTGANTCTCCAGGAAAGCAGCCTCCATCCAAGTAGACTTGATTGGGGTGGACTAATAGCTGTCATTGAAAGGAAAGTATGTTGATATATATTTATTGAAATTGCTTTACCATTTTATGTTAGTTTCTGCTGTACGATGAAGTAGAGTGAATCAGCTGTGCGTGCTAAGTCGCTTCAGTCGTGTCTGACTCAGTGTGACCCTATGGTCTGTCGCCCACCAGGCTCCTCTGTCCATGGGATTTTCCAGGCAAGAATGCTGGGGCGGGTTTCCATGCACTCCTCCAGGGGATATTCCTGACCCAGAGATCGAATCACCTATGTATATACTTAAATATATCCCCTCCCCCTTGAACCTCCCTGCAGCCCCCTCATCCCAGCCATCTAGATATCACAGAGCACCAAGCTGAGCTTCTTGGTCTTTCAGCAGGTTCCCACGAGCTATCTGTTTCTTACATGGTAGTGTATATATGTCTTTCCCAATCTCCCATTCGCCTTCCCCTCCCCTTACCACCCTGTATCCACGTTCTCTACATCTGCATTTCTGCCCTGGAAATATGTCCATCTGTACCATTTTTCTAGATTCTACATGTATATTAATATGTTAACTTATGACTTTTTTTTTTTTTTTACTTTGCTCTGTGTGACAGACTCTGAGTCCATCCACAGATCTACAAATGACCCAACTTCCTTCTTTTTAGTGGTTGAGAAATTTAGGTTCTTTCCCTGTCTTGCCTATTGTAAACAGTATTGCAGAGGACATTGGGGTACATGTGTCCCTTTGAATTATGGTTTTCTCAGGGTATATGCTTAGTAATGGGATCGCTAGGTCATATGGCAATTCTATTTTTAGTTTTTCTGGGAACTTCCATACTGTTCTCCACANACATTCCAATGCTTATCTTCTTCCCATTTTTTAAACTTACTAAGTTTCTATGGAATTTTTTATTGGAGTATAATCACTTTACAATGTTGTATTCATTTCTGCTGCACAACAAGGTGAATCAGCTGTAAGTATACATATATCCCCTCCTTCTTGAGCCTCCTTCCTGTCTGCCCCCTCCACGCCACCCTTCTAGAGCCTCACAGAGCACTGAGCTGGGCTCCTTGTTCCACATCACAGCTTCCCACTCACTGTCTATTTTACACATGGTGGCATGTACATGTCAAGCTACTCTTTCAATCTGTCCCCCCTCTCCTTCCCCCACTGTATCCACAAGTCTGTTCTCTCCATCTGTGTCTCTATTCCTGCCTTGCAAATAGTTTCATCGGTATTATTTTTCTAGATTCCATATATGCGAGTTAATATATGATATTTGTTTTTCTTTTCGACTTACCTCATTCTTTATGGCAGACTCTAGGTGCACCCACATCACTACACATGACCCAGTTTGATTCCTTTTTACAGATGAATAATATTCCATTGTATATATGTATCACATCTTCCTTACCCATTCATCTGTTGATAGACATTTAGGTTGCTTCCATGTGGCTATTGTAAATAGTGCTGCAGTGTACATTGGGGGGAATTTTTTATATCTTGCGTAGATACACCTCTTCTGTGAAACCTTTCTTCCTCCCCAGATGGAATTTAGTGCCCCCTTCCCTGTGTCCTTAGCCCTTTGGCATTCTCACTATTACTCTCCCTCTGTTCAAAAAGCTGGACATCTGCATACCAGACGGGGAGTTACTGAAGGCAAGGACCCTGCCTCTGGGGTCCCTGGCGCAGTGCTTGCCACAGTGCACAGTGTCATGGCTTACAGCACTGGCTTTATCCGGTGATTCTTCTGCACAAGATATTATTAAGCATGTATTTTGTCACCACTAAAATTGGTGGGTTGCCGTGGGTCTTGGTTGCAGCACACAAGGTCTTCACTGGGTCATGGGAGAGCTTCAGGTGGTGGCGCCCAGGCTTAGGCGCCTGGTGGCATGTGGAATCTTAGTTGCCCAACAAGAGATTGAACCTGTGTCTCCTATTGAATCTGTGTCCCCTGACTTCCCTGGTGGTGCAGACGGTAAAGCATCTGCCTACAATGCGAGAGACCTGAGTTTGATCCCTGGGTCGGGAAGATCCCCTGGAGAAGGAAATGGCAACCCACTGCAGCACTCTTGCCTGGAAAATCCCATGGACATGGTAGGAGGAGCATGGTAAGCTACAGTCCATGGGGTCGCAAAGAGTCGGACACAACTGAGCGACTTCACTTTTACTTTCCCCCATTTGAAAGGCAAATTTTTAATTACTTCACCACCGGGGAAGTCCCCATCATGGACTCTTTTGTATTAATTTTGATTTGTAACAAATTATTGCATCAGGTTTTATTTATCTTGAAGCTGAATTTTTTGATGCTTCCTTAAATTTCGTAACTGAGGTGAGTATCATATTAGATTCACCCTAGTATCAACTCTGCTAGTGTTGTGATTACCAACTACGATTATTCTAGTTGCTCAGGCATTCTGGCACAAATTTGACTAAATGTAGGATCCCATTAGTACTTGAGTTTCTGAAGGTATTTCCATGGAAGCTTGTTGAGATAGTCTAGCTGGAATTTTTTTCTGCCTTACTTGCTTGTCTGTCATACCATCTGCCCTCACCCACTTGTATGTTCCTAGGGTTTGCTCATTCCTCTAGGTCTGGCCTAAATTCCCACTCTCATGAAGACTTTCTCATACATATCAATGTGCCTCATTTGCCCAGCCTGGGGGCCACTAAGTCCTATCCCAGCATCACAGTAATGTGATGACTCTGATTCTGCTCCATGTCAAAGTTCTAGTCCTTCAGATTTAGTTATATCTCTGCCACTTGGAATTACAAAGACATGGGGACCTGGGGTGAACCAGATGACAAGGCCATTGCCAGCCAAGCCTAGAAAGAAAGTCACTGAGTAGGCTATTATGGAAAAGATGTCAAGGACAGACTTGACTCTCCAAAGAAACATCATAACTGACATAGGTTTGGAACTCTCCATGGTCAGCAGTCGCAACACAGACATATCCTCCAAGTTGCTATAAAAATAGCCGAAGTTTAGTTAGGCTTAATTTCTACAACTACATACACAGCGTAAATTTCTACTCTCTCTCTTGTAATAACTGCAGAGTATTTTCATGTTCCTGCTTTAGAATGTGTCTTTCTCTACTGCAGATACTCCTTTTTATCCCTTTCTAATCCTTCTCCTCCTTCTCCTCCTCTTCCTCATCTTTTTCATATTCAGCTTCTCTACTACAGTTTTAAACACTTATTCTGTGACAGCCACTATACTACTTACTGTCCGTATGATATTGCATACCATAAGTTATGTACTTAGTATGTGTCCAATGCTTTGCTCATATACTGCATTTAATTTATTTCTCATAGTAAATCTATGATGTAGAAAGAATTATTACAGATGAGGATAGTAANATGAACATGAATCTGAGTGAACTCCGGGAGTTGGTGATGGACAGGGAGGCCTGGCGTGCTGCGATTCATGCGGTCGCAAAGAGTCGAACACAACTGAGCGACTGAACTAACTATTTTGACCAGTGCAAAGTAATACCTCATTACAGTTTTGATTTTCATTTCTCTAGTAATTAGTGATGTTGAGCATCTCTTCATGTGCCCCTTGGCCATCTGTATGTCTTTTTTGGAGAAATGTAGATTTAGATCTTCTGCCCATTTGAAGATGAAGTTTGATGAGATTCTGACTGAAAAGGACAGGAAAGCTCTAACCAAATCCATATCATCTCTGGGCTAATCAGATCTTCTCCTAACAAAAAACTCTATACAAATAGTGGTGCACACAAAATGGGATTTCTTTTGTGCTAAGGAGGAAGACTAGCTTTTCTCTGATGTTCTCCAGTGGTCTAGTCCTAAGCTAGACCTAGTCTCCTTCCCAGGAGAATGGGTGAGTGTGTGAGGCCCTGTCTTGGACAGCTGTCATTCCTTATAATGCCCGTGGAGCTCTGACGAGACTAAACAAGGTCGTCTGTTCATTGCCCCAAGACAGCACTTCTCCAGATACTGCCATGTACCCTCATGGGGGAAATTTTCCCCTGGTTGGGAACCACCACCCTAAGGAAGGACCTCTATGGGGAGAGATTAATTTATGCAGGTACTTAGCCTTCTTTGCTGTGCTGGTCTTTTCTCCTGCCTCTGCCGGCCCAGTATGCTGCTGATTCTGTAATTCAGGATTGGTTCATGCTGAAGTAAAGAAGGGAACAATGCTGATCCCAGACTCGCCCCACCTATCCCTTTACCCCGTGGGATCTGCGAGACTTTTGCAGTATGTTAGTCAGCGATATAAATGAATGAAGAAATTAAATGTTACAAGTGGTGAGGGCCCTGACCCCAGATCAGCCAATAAAGGGGATCTTGTGGTCCCTGCCCTTAGATAATCTACCAGTGGTGTCCCTCTGAGAAATGTCTCAGGGAAGGGACTTGGCAGGTGTCTGTTGGCGCAGCTGGCCACACGCTGGAATGCCTCGGCTTCTATAAACGGACTTTGCAAACTCCCACACCAGGGATACTCCAGTCTGTCCTTGGGGGGTAGTGTGTATGAGAGTCACCTTAATGTGTCAGAAAGCCACCCTGCCTCCCTCCTTGAGGCCAAAATGTGGAACTATCAGCAGGGGGTCACAACAAAGTCACAAGCGGGAACAAGACCATGCACAGCCCATCATGAGCTTTCAGTAAATGCCGGTTGGGACTTTTCTTCTGGCTGTTTCAAAGGAGGTAGCACGTTCTCTACCAGGTAAGAGAGGATTTACTCCATGTTAGTCACAGTCTCATAAAATAAAGGTCAGCAATTTCTGAACAAATTCAATTTTAGAGTAACCTTTCCTCTCTACTAGTTTTGTTCATGTAAGAACATTTAGAGTCTTACTTTTTAAATGAAAGATAAATGTAATATTTATTATAGAAAAAGTAACTGCAAAGAAGTGCAATGGCACAGAAAATAATTCACAGTAGTCCTCCTGCCAAAGAGAGTGCAGCAAACAATTTTGACATTTCTATCATACATTCTGTCAAGGTTTTTTTCCTTTGCATGATTTTTATTTTTAGAAGTAACGTGTTGTATTACAGCCCCATCAAAGAATAAGTGATACATTTCCACTGAGAAAATTGAAGAGAGAGTTTAGTAAAGTCACTGTTAATAAGAGAGTAGACAGGGTCAAAAAAAGGAAAGGAAGGAACAAGGTAAGGAAACCTCAAGAGGTGGTGCAGCAACTTCCCTGGGGACTAACAACAGGGAAGCACCATTCACACCCCCAGCCTTTAAAGGGGAGGAGGAGAATCGGAGATCACTCCAAGACAGAGAGTGAGTTGGAAGGTTGCATGGGGAGAACCCCTTGAGAAGAAGAGAGATGACGAGGCATCAGAGGAAGGGAGTAAATACCTTGTCCTCTAGCCTCTGAGTCCCTGCCAGTGGCCCCAGACACCAGCCGGCATGGCTACCCACTGGTGCAGTCAGCCTTCCCGAGTACAGGGGAGGGTGGGCAAGGGTACTGGGCAGACAGCCATCCAGGCCAAACAGGAGCATGTTCCTGGGGACTAATATTCACTCCACCAAGACATTACCATTGGTTTAAGTGTGGTCAGGATCCTTCAGACATTTTTCTGGGTAGCTACCTATATAACTTGTGTGTTCAGTTACTTCAGTCATGTCCGACTCTTTGCAGCCCCATGGCCTGTAGCCCGCCAGGCTCCTCTGTCCATAGGATTCTTCAGGAAAGAATACTGGAGTGGGTTGCTGTCCCCTCCCAATGTGGTCCATAAGAAGCCTATTTCCTAACATCCTGCTTCTTGTTCTCAACTTCTGGGGCCATGGCAAGACCATGGGTCCCTTTTCTATTAAACTCAGGTGTGCCAGTGCAGTTTCCTCCAGGTAAAAATATACAAACTGAAATCCCATGTGTTACTTGCAGGGGAAAGCTTTAAGAACCAATTAAAGCTTCCCCATTTCTCCCTTATCTTCTGCCCCTGGGACTAGGAATGTTTTAGACGAGGGATGTCCAATAAAAATGTAATACAAGCTGCTCTGAAATTTGTTCTAAAATGTTCTAGAAGCCACATTTTAAAAAGTTAATAGATAAAATTAATTTTGATAATATGTTATTTGTCAAATAGATTCACACTATTACCTATGCAGTTGAGATTAAATATTGTTGAGATACTTTACATTTTTTATTTGAAACCTTTGAAACCCAGTGTATATTTTACATTCACAGTGTGTAACAGTGCTGATCAGGTACATTCCAAAGGCTCAATAGCCACTCTTAATAGCCTGAATAGATAGCAGCTACCATATGGGATGGGCTCTCTTGGTGGCTCACCAAGAGATGGGTGGTAGAGAACCCGCCTGCCAATGCAGGAGACGAGGGTTCCATCCCTGGGTCAGGAAGAGCCCCTGGAGAGGGGAATGGCTACCCACTCCAGTATTCTTGCCTGGAGATCCCCTGGACAGAGGAGCCTGATGGGCCACAGTCCACGGGCTTGCAAGAGTCGGGCACAGCTGAGCGACTGAAAACAACAATCGTGTGGGACAGACAGTGCTCCCTGAGTCTCAGGATGACACACAGCTGAGTCCGTAGCCAAGTGCGATAAGCATATACTGTGACTGCGAAGTGAGCCTTCTTTGTTTACTTACGGCATCAATATTTGTATGTTGCTTGCCCGTACAGCATCACCTGGTCTATCCAGACAGACACACATATCCTGTCAATAACTCAGGTAATCGGTTTCCTATGCACGGGCATACAAGTGGTTTCCAGTTTTTCACTCCCATAAAAATTTGTTGATAAACATCCATATGTGTATTTCTGGTGCTCAAACGCAGGTTTTTCTCTGGAGTAATTACCTAAGAATAAAATCATATGTACACTTTTTATTTAACAAGTATGTCTAAAAAGTTGGATGGATGGACCATACAAATTTTCACTTCAGTCAATGGTATCTGAAAGTAACTGCTTTTCTGTGTTCTTACCGGTATTTAATATCATCAAATTTTTCATTTAAAAGGTTTTTTTAATTTACATTTTGATTTTATACTTGACAAAATAGCTAGCCTTTTCTTTTAACATCATATTTTAATCTAATTAAAGTTTTTATTAACCTTGATTTTAAATGACTGCGTAAAAACATGATATGAATATGCCAAATTTATCTAACCATCTCCTGAGTCTTTTTGATATTTGGATTATTATATACCATAATGAATATTTTTGCACATTCAACTTTTCCCACAGTTCATTTATTTTTCCTTAGGATAAATTCTAAAAGTGTAAGTATTGGATCAAAGGCCCATAAGTTGTGTTTTGTTTTGTTTTTCAGGTCCCCTCTTTCCTTTTTAAAATTTTCTTAAAAAAAAAAAATTATTGGCGTGTGATTACTTTACCATATTGTGTTAGTTTCTGCTGTACAACAGAGCAAATCAGTGATATGTATTCATATATCCCCCCCTTCTTGAATCTCCTTCCGACCCCCACATCCCAACTCTGCAGAGTGCCTTTCTGAACCCCCTGTGCTGTAGCGGCTCCCCACTAGCTATTTCACCTGCAATAGTGGGTAACTGTCAGCCCTCCTCTCCCAGGTCATCGCACTCTCCCTCTCCCCACCTCATGCTCACATGTCCGTTCCCTATGTCTGCATCTCTGTTCTTGCAAATAGGCTCATCTGTACCATTTTTCTCGGGGAAGGCAATGGCACCCCACCCCAGTACTCTTGCCTGGAAAATCCAATGGACGGAGGAGCCTGGTGGGCTGCAGTCCATGGGGTCGCTAACAGTCGGACAGACTGAGCGACTTCACTTTCACTTTTCTCTTTCATGCATTGGAGAAGGAAATGGCAACCCACTCCAGTGTTCTTGCCTGGAGAATCCCAGAGATGGGGGAGCCTGGTGGGCTGCCGTCTATGGGGTCACACAGAGTCGGACACGACTGAAGTGACAGCAGCAGCAGCAGTACCATTTTTCTAGATTTCATACATATGTGTTAATATACGATATTTGTTTTTCTCTTTCTAATTTCACTCAGTATGACAGACTCTAGGTCCGTCCACGTCACTATAAATGACCCAATTTCATTCCTTTTAATTGTTTTAGCAGATTTTTTTTTCCCCAGAAGAATTATATCAGTTACACTCCTTTGGGAAATTTCAGATTTTTATAAACGATATACTGGGTATATATTAACGTATGCAGATGGCTTCGAGTGCAGTCCTGGACTTGGTGCTCACGAGGGTGAGCAAAGGGGAAATGACTTGTCCCAGATCATGTGGTAGGTAAGGGGCAATGTGACCCTTGAACCCAGCTTTGGACCACAAGTTTACGCTTTTTTTAAAATATAGTTTTATTTATTTCCTTATTTGTTTTGGCTGTGCTGGGTCTTCATGGCTGCACAGGCTTTTCTCCAGGTGCAGTGAGCAGGGCTACTCTCTACTTGCGGTACAAAGGCTTCTCACTGTAGTGGCTTCCCTTGTTCCGGGCTTCCCTGGTGGCTCAGATGGTAAAGAACCTGCCTGCCAAATCTGCCTGCAATGAGGGAGACCCAGGCTCGAGCCTGGGTTGGGAAGATCCCCGGGAAAAGGGAATGGAGCCTAACAAGCTGCAGTCAGTCCTTGGGATCACAAAGAGTCAGACATGACTGAGCAACTTTCGCGTTTACTTTCTCTTGTTGCCAACCATGGGCTCTAGGGCGCATGAGCTTCAGTAGCTGGGGCACGTGGGCTCGGTAGTTGCGGCTTCCAGGCTCAGTGGTCGTAGCGCAGGATCTTAGTTGCTCCACAAGACGTGGGATCTTCCCAGACCAGGGATCAATCCCATGTCTCTTGCATTGGCAGGTGAATTCTTAACCACTGAGTCACCAGGGAAGGCCACGTTTAGGCTTTCTGTTTGTTTTGTTTAATGCTTCATCTGTCTCCTTTATCCTGGTGTTGAAAAATAGCCTTTTCTTTGATCACTACAGTCACAACTCTTGAGCCCAATTAATTAATTAAGATCTTCAAGGAGAGATGTGTAGTGTTAACAATAGCTTCTTTCTGAGGAAAAAACCTCTTCCATGTTTAAAAAAGGGCATGTCAAGCTATAACTTCAAGATGCCAGGAGAGGGCACTGCTGGCCCATAATCTGCTTCAGAAATAAACAGACCAGCTCTCCAGAGGAGATGGTTTTTGAGATGGTTTCCCTAGGAGAGAGAGAGACCTTCTGCTGAAGGAATATTAAGCTGTTGTTTGGCACACAGGGCTGTTTTCCAAGGAGACTCATCAGGGTTCTTTATTCAGGCGATTTAGCCACACAAACAAACCATCTTGTTTCAAAATGAAAGGGTAGTCATGAAAAGGCATTGAACTCTTTTAAAGTGGAAACCATCACAGATATTTCTTAGTATAGCTCTCGCCACTGAAGACAACAATGAAATGCACACGGGGACATTCTCAGTCACTCAGTCACGTCTGACTCTTTGCAGTCCCATGGACTGTAGCCCACCAGGTTCCTCTGTCCATGGGATGATACAGGAATACTGGAACAGGTTGCCATTTCTTTCTCCAGGGGATCTTCCTGACCCAGGGATTGAACCCTCGTCTTGTGTCTCCTACAATTGGCAGGCAGATTCTTTACCAGCTGAGCCATCCAGGAAGTGCATGCACATGGGGAAGCAGGGCCAAATGCAAGTGTGTCAGAAAAGATCAGGAACCGTCTCTGGACATTTTTCTATTTTGTTCCTTGGACAACTGCTGATGTTCTGTAAATGTTAGCTGAAAGCAGAAGGTTCGTGCTGTCTGAGAATACACAGAGATGTCCCTTCCCTGCTATGATCAGAGCTCCTTTCTTGCCTGGGCTGTGGCCATAATATTCTTGATTGGTTTTCTTTCCCCCATTGCCACATCCCCAGTTCCACTCTGGCCCCACAGTGCAGCCTGAACAGACTCTGCAACAAAGAGTTGGCTACCATTACTCCTCTCTTGAAAACCCCCTTAACCTTCCCCACCGTCTCTCAAATCAGACTCTTTGCCTATCTTACCCTACTTTCAAAATCAAGCCTCTGCCCACTTTCCCAGCTCCGTTTCATGCCAGTCTTCCTGTTCCCCTCCTACTACTGTGTTCCACACACACAGAATTTCTTGCCTTCTCCCCAGCGTGCTTTGCCTTTTAACTCCTTTCATTGAAATTACACCTCTGTTGAGAAGTTCATGCTGGTCTTGGTCCAAATTCTAACCTCCATGCTTTGCACCTTCTATTCCCTCTGACCTGGGAATTCTTCACCATTGTTTTTTCAGCCTATCAAATTCCTGCTCATTCTTCCAAATCCAGGCATCAAGTCGCCTCTTCCTGACGTCTTCTCCAAGTCTCCCGACACAGCCGCTCTCCTGTTGGCACTCCCATGGGCCATTGCGGGTCTGCCGTGTATTGTTGCTGCTCATTTTGTTTATCTGTTGGTACCTCTGTACAGAGAGCACTCATAAGAAAGGGACCATATCTCATTCTTCATTTTATCTAAGCTTAGCTAAGCTTATGCCTGGCATGTAATAGACTCTCAATCAACTATTATTATTTTCATTTGCATTTGGATAGATAGGCTTTCCAGAAACTTGGGTAATCTGGCAACATACTGCATGTTCATTCTAAAATTTTTTGGAGGTTCTAAGCTCTCATTATTCATAATTTTGTAGTTCACACTTGAGAATATTTGTTTATGCTTACTTTATTTCTTTCTTCTGAATGATTTTATTTGGAAAGAGGATATCTGAGGTTAGAATTTGGACCAAGACCAGCATGAATTTCTCAACAGAGATGTAATTTCAAAGAAAGGAGAGTTGCTAGTGGGTAAGAAGGGAAACTTGCTCCAAGTATTTGACTGAAGGAAACAGAAGAATTAAAGTGGAGAGGCAAGCAAGGATCCTTGAGAGCTGGTTTGTCACACTGTAGGGAAGGAGAGACAGGTGATAACAAGCGTGAGTGAGGAAGGAGAGAGAGGGGTGAGAGTGAGCATTTATTTCTCCTCCTACAAGTTATATTTCTGCTCCCAATGGCAGGAATTAACATTGGTGAAAGACAATTGCCAAGTTTCTACCAACTCCCCATATTCTTTCAGATGGTAATGAGTACTGAATGATCATTACATCTTGAAATGTATAAAGTCACTAAAAGGAACATTATTCACTCAGAAATCTATGGAGCTTGTCACTTCACAATGTACAGTATTTTAATGAGTCTTGAAACTTCATACTGGTCCTGTACGCACAGAGAAAGTTTTAACAGCCTATATAAGCACATGCCTGCACGCACACGCACACACAGACATGGAGCTTCAAACACCCACTGTCCCACGTGGGGCATGACTCCGTTTTCCCATTGATGGATAGAACTTTAGGTTGAGATGAACCATCTGTCTACCAAATGGCATTTCTCGTGCTTCAATCACATCTCCAATAATCACTTCTCCTAAACACATTAGTGGGAAATGATATAAAAAATAATTAAGTGTAACTATCCATTTCATTAGAAATTGATGATATCTATGTTTTATAAATTAGAGACATGTAGGAGAAAATGATTATTCTCACAACTCATTGCGACAGGAAGATCTCTTCATTGTTGCATAAAATTTATCCTAGGAGGAGGAATGAATATTTGAATACTTTGTGGTTCAAAGGAGAGAAGAGGCTAAATGAAAGAGCTACTTGGAAAAATGGAGTGATAAGGGCAAGTAGGAAAAAAAGGTTTATGCCAGTAAAACTTGCTTCTCACCTTAGGAAAATTAAATACAGTGTAGAATTGATTAGCATAGTTTCTGTGACCCATGAAAATCAGGTAGATTTATAAACAACTAAAGAAACTGTGTGGGATGAGGGGGAGTATGTGTGGTGTGCACATCTTTGTATGTACAAGCGTGTTTTCCTCAAGAGGTTTCTTTTTTTGGCTTTTGTTTTGTTTTCTTGATCATAAGTAAAATAATTCAGATACCCATGAAAGAGATGTGCTGGTAATAAGGCATATTCGGAGAAGTAGCTTGTCACATTCTCCACTCATTCAGAACGTAAGAATGTTCTGAACTGAGTCAAGCCCAGGACTCATAGGAAGGCTAGTAGATGTCTTCTTGGGCTAAATAAGGACACTGACTGAGTGCCTCATGAACACAAGCAATTGGGCTGGTAGCTCTGCATATCATTTTTCTCTCTGGCTCTAAAATAAAGAAAAAGTTGACTAGTGTTTAAAGGGACCAAAGTTGGATAACACATATAGCAACGTTTAGTTCTGGAAGGAAAGTTATGACACATCTAGAGAGCATATTAAAAAGCAGAGACATCACTTTGCTGACAAAAGTCCATCTAGTCAAAGCTATGGTTTTCCCAGGAGTCATGTACAAATGTGAGAGATGGATCATAAAGAAGGCTGAGCACTGAAGAACTGTGGTGCTGGAGAAAACTCTTGAGAGTCCCTTGGACTGCCAGAAGATCAAGCCAGTCAGTCCCAAAGGAAATCAACCCCAATTAGTCACTGGAAGGACGATGCTGAAGCTCCAATAGTTTGGCCATCTGATAGGATGAGCTGACTTGCTGGAAAAGACACTGATTCTGGGAAAGATTGAAGGCTAAAGGAGAAGGGGGCAACTGAGGATGAGGTGGTTAGATGGCATCACTGACTCAATGGGCATGTGTTCGAACAAACTCCAGGAGACAGTGAAGGACAGGGAAGCCTGACATGCTACAGTCCATGGTGTGGCAAAGAGCTGGACACAAGTTAGTGACTGACCAATAACAAAAGCTCACTATTCAAGCCTGTGAAAGAAAAAGATACTATGGGATTTATGAAAATAGTCTCTAGGATTGGTAAGAGGTGTATTATTCTGCAGGGCTTCCCTGGTGGCTCAGCTGGTAAAGAATCCACCTGCGATGCAGGAGACCCCAGTTCAATTCTTAGGTCAGGAAGATCCACTGGAGGAGGGATAGGCTACCCACTCCAGTATTCTTGGGGTTGCCTGGTGGTTCAGCTGGTAAAGAATCTGCCTGCGATTTGGGAGACCTGGGTTCGATCTCTGGGTTGGATAGATCCCCTGGAGAAGGGAAAGGCTACCCACTCCAGTATTCTGGCCTGGAGAAATCCATAGACTGTATAGTCAATGGGGTTGCAAAGAGTCGGACACAAATGAGTCTCTGGGCTTCTCTGGTGGCTCAGCTGGTAAAGAATCTTCCTGCAATTCAGGAGACAAAGGGTCAGTCCCTGGATCATGAAGATCCTCTGGAGAAGGGAAGGATTATCCACTCCAGTATTCTGGCCTGGAGAATTCCACAGACTGTATAGTCCAAGGGGTCACAAAGAGTCGAACATGACTGAGCAACTTTCACTAGATATTATTCTGAAGATACAGAAGAACAGCAAATCTTTGAAGGTAAGTTACTACAGGAATCAGAAAAAAATGTTTAGGAAAAACTTATTTGGCTACCTAATAAGATGCCAGGAGATATGGCCTCTGTGTAACAGAAACAGAAATCCTCAAGGATGGGAGAAGCTAAAATGAAAATATAGCATAAACAAAATAAGTATTTCAGAGAAGACAGAGAAAATAGGCAAAGATTTCAAGTACACTAAAGATGCAGAATTAAATCTACACTGGAGACAATAATAATCAGAAATTGCAAAAAATTCAATTTAGTGATGGAGAGAACAAACTTTAAAATATGCTTGATAATTAGAGGAATGGAAGATGGAAGAGATAATATACAGAGAAAAAAGAAACTAGATACTCAACTTAACATAAGAATTTCTGAGGAAAAACCCAGAATAACTGGTATTGAATTGATCAAGACCATAACTGAAGAAAATCAAGAATCAAGAAAATTTAAAAAATAAGAACATAATTGAAGAAAATTCTGCAGAGAGTTTTTTAGGAGGTATTTTTTAATAGCAAGATATTGTTGGGGGTCAGGGGTCATATCTTACTACATTCCCACATAGAATCAATGAAAATGACTTATACCTAAATAGTATATAAGTCTGAAATTAAGCATTCATTGTATTTATAAATAAAATGAAAATAATTCCATAAGCATCCTTTCAGATAATCCACATGTGAGCTACAAAGAAACATATATCTGGCTGACCCCAAACTTTTCTTCTGTTTTTCTGACACTAAATAAAAAAAGATAAGAGAACAAAAAGTTTGAAAGGAAAACAGTGAGCTCCAGTAATTAACATGTGAAAGCAACAGGAAAATACTCTCAGATACACCAATGCTAAGTGGTGGCAGTGGATAAAGAATCTGGTTGCTCAGTGGGTAAAGAATCCACCTGTGATTCAGGAGACATAGAACACAATCCCTGGGTCAGGAAGATCTCCTGGAGAAGGAAATGGCAACCCATTCCAGTATCCTTGCCTGAAAAATCCCATGGATAAAGGAGCCTGGCAGGCTACAGTCCAAAGTGTGAGCTATCCTGTTTAAAAAACAAACAAACTTGAAGACAGAGCTTCAGTTGGTGAAAAAGAGTCTCATAAATAAAAAAAATAGGATGATATGTAGAAAAGTGCTGGAATTTCTGTTGCCATTTGAAGTTTCTGTTCTAAGGAAATAATTTTATATATACGTGTTATTGTCCAAAGATATCAACTGAAGCATTATTTCTTTGAGCAAAAGTGGTAAACAAGCTAAATGTTAACATCATTGAAACACCCAAATGATGGTCATGGTTCATTCATTAAAAGTGATATTTAGGAAGAATTTTAAGGATGTGAGAAAATATTTATGATATAAAGCTTAATGAAGAAAATGTAGTAGAAGTTTGTATAGGACAACCTTTACAATCTAAAAAAACACCAAAGAAAATAGATTAGATAAAAATGTAATGAATGGCAGCTGTGGATCCCCCTCAGGAGGCGGACTAGGATTGAGCGTTGTACTCATGAGTGGTCTCTAAATTTTCTCCGAAAACCTCGAAGGTCAGGCTGGGGGAGACAGAATGACACAATTTTAGAACTTGAAATGCCTTTAGTGATCGTGTAGTGTTGTAATTCCCAACCATGAAACCAGTTTAGAACTCCTCAAGCAATTTTTAGTGCTTCAAATAATAACAAACTACATTTATTATACATTAGTTGGTTCCAGTCACAATTTCTTTACATAGAGTCTCTCCAGGTTTAAAAAGTGTTATATATTTATTTACTCATCAGAAGGTCAAGAAACTTTATCTCAGGTCTTCTAACAGTTAGTCTAATAGCCTTTCTAATTCCCTATACTTTGCATGAACTGGAATGTTCTCATAGGGCTCATAAGTGAGACACCTAGTTTCGCTGGAGTAGATCATAACTGTACCAGGGAGAAGACTATGTGGAATATTTTTGCAGGAGAGTTGTCATGCAAAGCATTTAGAGTCTGACAGCATTGGCTTTTACATATGACTCAACAACTTAAAAGCTGGATGGTTTTAGGTAAGTCAGTTAACCTTTCTGGATCTCTGTATCCTCATAGACATGTTTTAAGAATTTAATTAGAGGACACATATGGAGCACCAGGCACATTTCCTGGCATATAGACCTCGCTTATATCTATTGATTCTCTCCACCCCTTCACAGAATCTTCTCAACATCCATTCTGATGATCCATTTGACACGCTGACCTCTTCCTCTGAAATGGGAAGCACTCTATGCCCCATTTTCAAACATAATGGAACCATTTTCCTTTGCCCTGTAACTTGCTCCCAGTGCCCTCTTTTATTCCACTTTCTAATTGAACACTGAGTACTGCAGTTTCTCTCGGCAAGAGCTTTAAGTGGCTTCCTGCCTCCTTGCAAATCTGCCTCTGATTCAACCTGTTTTCTTTGCCTCTCCCAGTGGCAGTGCTAGCCCCCATGGAGACCTCCAGCAAGGCTGGGTAAACCATGGGGAGCAGGCAGCAGGCAGCTACCTTAACTGCAGGACCGGTATCTTTATTCAGACCCCAGGGCACTGGCAAAGGAGGATGGTTGAGTTTGAGTCGTACCTGGCCCCAGACTATTCCTTCACCCCGTCCTCCTCTCATCTTCTCTGTGACTGGCATAGACCACCCTGCCCTCCCTTCTGGAACATTCTTACATCCCTTTGTAGCTCTCCAGATGGTAGCCCTCCACTAGCCTTCCATTGCAATCCCACTCCCCCAGGAACTGCGGGCTCACTAGTCCAGCCTGCTTCACTCCCTACCTCCTGCCAACAGCTGGGGCTCTGGGTTACCCCTCAGTTGTGTTTGAGAATGAAGACTCAAACACAGAATGGATCTGAATCCTGGCTCTTCGTCTTATTAGCTGTGTGATCTTGAGAAAGTGACCAATCTTTTCTAAGGAAGAGTTTCCTCCTCTGTAACATGCATTCACGTGCGTTAAGTCACTTCAGTCGTGTCCGACTCTTTGCAGCCCTTTGGACAACAGCTTACCAGGCTCCTCTGCCCGTGAGATTCTCCAGGCAAGAACACTGGAGTGGCTGGCCATGCCCTTCTCCAGGGATCTTCCTGACTCAGGGACGGAATCTGTGTCTCTCCTGTTGAGTCTCTTCCCTCTCCTGCATTCGTAGGCAGCTTCTTTACCACTGGCGCCACCTGGTAAGCCCCGTTTGTAACACAGGGATACTAATAATACAAGCCTCATAGAAGTGCTGTGTAGACTGCATTAAAAAGCACTTAGAAAAGTGCCTTGCACATAAATAAGGATTTAATAAACATTTTTTAAAGTAACATACGTTTTTTAAAGTAAGCTTCTATATGACAAGATTGATCATCTATCCATCCATTCATCCATCTATCCTATACTTGGGACCCAGGGGAAAACCAGGCCCAATCTGTGTCCTCAAGGAGCTGGCAGTCTTACCGGGAAGAAAGAAACTTGAGCACATTTATTATGATAATGATGTATCTGAAAGCTTAGGACTTGGCAACTTGGAGCCTGTGCCTTCCCCACTGAGTGACAGCTGAGACAGAGCATCCTCATTTGGCTGCAGTGTGCTATCTGCCCATTGCTCCTGGCTGCTCACTGCAGCCTCTTGGTCCCAGAGAAAAAGCTGGAGGGACCTGTGCTCTACTCTGATTTCAGCACCACAGTAACCTCTTCTTCTGCTGTGTGGGAAATGGAGGAACTTTCAAACACAGCCTGCTGGAGCTTCTAGGACCTTGGCCAGGATTTTAATCCTTCCAAACCAATTACTCCAAGCTGAGGGTCAGTGGGCCAACTCTGGATTTGATCCTAGAGTCAGACAGCAAAGGTTGCCAGTCACCTGATACCCTCTCAACTCCTTCCACCCAGTAGATCAGTCAAAACCATCCCCAAGAAGGAATAAGTCCTATCTTTAGAAGATTTTCAGGGGAGTCATTTCACAGATGACCCTGCCAATATGAGATTATTCAGAAAACCTCTGAATCATCATACAAAGATGTGAGAGGACACAAATATAGAAATAGTGCCTAATTAGCTCAGAGGATTACAAGAGCCTGTGATCCGGGCCTTAGTCAGGGCTGTGATTTCCACATAAGCCAGCTGGCCTTGTGTCTGATGCCTGCTAGACCTAACGCTGAACGGACAACATGTGGTCTTCAGGGAGCCAGGGGAAAGCGTGGGCTGCTCTGCAGAGTCCCCATGACCCAGAATCAAAGGTTATATCCAGAATTACCTCTGTGCCTTTGCCCAGAATGTTCTTTCCAGTTGGCACCCTGCCTGGCAAGATCCCTGCTGTACTGGAAAAACATAGCTTATGTATCCTCGCTTCTGTAAGGTTTTCCCCAATTCACCGTCCATCACCTGATGCTTCCAGTTCTTGTTCAACATTCTCTTATTACAATGTGCATGTGTTGCTGCATTTTATGCAAGTTCTGTTAGACTTGAACTTCCCCAAAGCAGTGCCATGTCCTCCCTATCCCAGTGCTCATCAGGGAGCTGGAATTAGAGGTAAACAGGCAGGACCAGATGAGTGGATAAGAGACTGGATTTCCAGCCACACTAGCTGGGAAGTCAGAGTTACCATCAGCAAAGAGCTCCGAAGAATGGAGACTCTGATGGCCTCCAGGTGAGAGGAGCTGAAATGGGTGAGTTCTGAGCCGAGACGGTAGGTATCAGTTGAACCCCTATTGACTGTTTTCCCACAATGCTTAGCAACACTTACCTCCTGGCCACCTGGTTTTGCCTTTTTTCCTAATTATTATACTTCCCTCTACCATTAATCTCTCAAGCTTACATACATCTACTGGATCTGTGGGTGAAAATACTACAGTGGTTCACCATAGAGAGCCAATAGATGCAAATAACCCTCCAAGCAAGGGTAACAGTAAAATGTAGCAAACCAACCAGTTTGGAAAATTCCTAAAAATGTAACAATCAGCACCTGTGAGCTGGCCTGGGCCGGCTCCAGCCCCACTGTCAGGACCAATAACCCTGATCCCTGACAGGACCACCCCTCCAGGACTCCGCCCACCAAGGCGAAGGCCTGGCAGGAGAATCCACTTGCCCAGGCCTAGAAGCTTAGAGGAAAAGCAAAGAAAGCCGGGCCCCCCGGAGAACTGCCACTGCCATCCAAGAGGCTGGAGGCCACAGAGGCTACAGACAGGTCCGTGCTTTTCTTCACTGGCTAGAGGTTGCATTGCTGGGGGTCGGGATGATTTTGAAACGGAGATTGGTATTTACTGGGGAGCGCCAGCGCCGTGGGGAGCAACACCCGGGAGGAAGCCGTGGGACCAGCGAAAAGTTGAACTGTGCTCTAGATGCGGTGAGGCTCGGGCTGGTTCCCTGGGGAGCCCCGTCCTGGGAGGGCCCGTCCCGCTGTTTTGCTCAGAGGCGTAGAGCCAGGCCTTTGTGTGCGCACCGCTCTGGTCTTGGGATGCGGGCCGTCTCAGAGCTTAAGTGTAGTGCCTGACTGGCAGCTCCCTCCTCCAGGGGCAGTGCCTGCGGAGGGACTAGGCTCTAAGCGTCAGGCAGACAGCACTCGTGGCAGCTGGGGTGGGAAGGGAAGGCCTTGGTCTCGCGGGGCTCTGCTCTGCACTCCTGCCATCCCTTACACCGGAGCGGGCCCCACAGCAGTATCCGCTGGGAACCTGCACGGGTTTTGAGGTCCCACCACAGACCTCCCGAGTCAGAAATTCAGGGCGTGGGGCCTAGCAGTTTGTTTTAACAAGCTCCCCAGGTGATTCTGATGCAGCCTGAAATCTGAGAGTTTAACTACCTCACATCAGCAGCTCTCAAACTCTGGTCTCAGAACCCCCTCATCCTCTTAAAATTTACCCAGAGAACTGTTGTTGACATGGGGGATGTCACCATACATTTACCACACTAGAAGCTAAAACTGGGAGATATTTTTAAAGTCTTTTGGCTTGTTAAAACAAAAATAAAAGCCTAGAATTTTATGAAGAAAAAACCATAGATTTTCAAC
>SJYX01016747.1:281449-303949 GCA_006410675.1 Oreotragus oreotragus | reverse complement strand
GGAGCTGTCCCGTTACAGAGGAAAGGGAGGGCCATGGGACAGTGGAGGAGGCATTTTCAAACCTCCTCTTTCCCATGTCTTCATCCCCCTCGGGGGTCCTACCAAGGAGGTAGAAATCTAAATTTAGTTTCCAGGACCTTGTGAGTAGAATTGCTGTAAGTTAACACTTGGTACTAGGGCATGATTTTCCTTTTAGCTAGTTCCTTCCTGAGGCAAAGGTGCAGGCGGACACAGGTCCCCTTCCTCTAGCTCAATTAGGCAGTATCTGTTTCTCCCAGGATGCTCTTCTTTCTCCCGCGTGGCAGTGGACCCAGGACATCTGCCTTGGCTGAGCACCAAGATGGCTCAATGCTGAGGACTGGGGTCCTTCCTTCTGCTCCCACTTCTCTCTGGTTGCATTCTTGTTGTTGATGGGTTTATACTCAATCAACCTCTGGTCTGCAGTTCTTTAGACCTAACTAGTTTAGGAAAAAGTATCTGTAAGATTACTAGAGTTCCTTGTTTGGGGGTTTGAGGCAAAAACCGAAGCTGATAATATATTGTTTTGTTATATTTGCTGTATTTTGTCAGGCATTTCCCCATATTCATCTCTCTCTTTCTCTGAGATCTCAGAGGGAGGGAGGTTGATTGGCAGAGCAGGATTAAGAAGTCCCCACGTGCTTAGCAAAAACAGTATCTTAACAGTACCCCCGAGTCACCCTTAGTACCACCTGGAGACACTATTGAAACTTGGCAGACACGTGCCTTCTCTCATGTCACACCCCAAAACCATGGATCTGAAGGCAGAGTCCACAGTCTATAGACATGGGAGACTTTGATCTGGGATAGAAAGCACCCAGGACTTGAAGCTTACCCAGTCCACACATCTTTCATGGCGCAGAGCAGGCGGGGGGCATGGCTGTTACAGTGTGTGACATACTGGTCTGTAGGTGTCTCCTTTCACACTGGTCTCCTCTGCTAGACTAGGAGGCTCTTGGCTTCCAGGAGGTCACCCCTTTTTCCTTTTACCCCTGGCAGCCTTGTGTTACACATTATTCTATTTCTGTTCCCAGACTCAGCATGCTTAGAAGATTCATTCAGAAGTCAGATTCATTCAGAAGTCAGATTCATTCTGTTTCAGATTGGAAGCAACATTCAGCATGACCCTTACTCTGGTCCAGGTGACCCCTCCTTAACCCCGGCCCCGCAGCACATCTCAACACCTGCTCTGCCTGCCACGGACCTCCCTCCTGCCCTCAGCCCTCTTGCTAGGGAATGCCCACAGGCCTGCTTCCCTGACAGCCTCTCCTCTCCTCTAAAGCTTGCTGTGTTCACTGCACCAGTCAACGTCCCAACTAGGAAAGTGGCAAATACAAACTGGATTAGTTAGGAAGAATTTGATAAAAGGATGTTTTACAAAGGTACAGTCAGGATTTAAAGAAAAATCAAGGGATGATTCAGGACGAGGTGAATATTCCTGGTTCCTTGGGAGGAGGTCGGGGGGAGATTCTATAGCTGAAGATAGGAATGGGCCTGTGATGAAAGAACACAGGCAGGGAAAGACACCCCTCGCTCTGCTGTTGTCTTCCGATCCCCTGCACTTGGCTTCCACTGTGACAGATCAGTGCGGTGATCTTCCACGGCTGTTGACTTCAGCTGGAGGTCAGCAGGCAATCTGTTGAAGCCATACACAGTGGTCAAACACCTGGGCGTGGGGCAGAGTAGTGAAGGGTTTTGGAGGATGGGTCTGAAGGAGCAAAGAGAAAATGATCCCACAATAGAGGGACTATTTTATCCCATGGAAGGTAGCACAGTATAATGGATGGGCATTTTTGTTCTAATCTTAGCTGCTGTATGACCTTGAGCAAACCACTTAATCTGTATGTGTTTCAGTTTTCACTTCTGCAAAATGATGATAATACAGGGATTTTATGAGGTTGCTATGGTGGGTATAAAGCCCATAGGCTGAAGCCTGCTACATAGGAAACCTCAACAAATGGCAAATATCCTTACTAAGACAACCTTCCTGGTGCCCTTAATTATACCAGTATTCCCTCTCGCTTTTGCATCTTCATTCTTTCCAAGGAATTCTTCCCCTTTGCCTGCAAATATGTCTGTGTAGCTGTTTTCCTCATTCAACTTTAGTTTGGTTTGCAAAGATAAGTGCAGTGATGGGCATTCTCAGAGAGCTGGACACTTCTGGAGGGCCAGAAAGCTGGTCTGGTGCACAGCCTTGGATCAGCAGAATGTTGTTCATTTGTGGTCAACCCATGGGCTGTAGCCAGCAAATTATCTTAACTGTCTGCTTGACTCAGATGAAGGGTGATGTTTGTTAGCAAAGGCAATACCAAGATTGGTCAGCCAATCTGATCAGGAATGGTTGTGTTGAGAGTTCTATCAATATGAAAGACAAATCTGGAAAAGACCGCCTGTTTTGGGGTGTGATTTGTTATGAAATGTGGCTGTTTATGGTTCATTGGCCTTTTCTAGTTGTGTCCTGAGCATAAATAGTCTTCAGATTCTAAAGCCAGGAGAAGTTCCTTCTTGGTGATGTGATAAAGTCACAACTCTTAAGTATCTATCTAATTACCATTGGGGTTAGCAACAAGTAAATGATATAAATTGTCAATACCCAAATGCTCTCTGCATTAGCTTTCTAGGGCTGCCATCATGGAGCACTATAGCTGAGGTAGCTTAACCAACAGAAATGTATTGTCTCACAGTTGCTCTTGAGCTCAAGGTCCAAAATCAGTGTGTTGGCAGAGTTAGTTCCTTCTGAGCCCTGTGAGGGAAGGACCTAGTCCAGGCCTCTCCCCGTGGCATGTAGACAACCGTCTTCTCCCTGTATCTCTTTACATCATCTTCCCTCTGTGTGTCTGTGTCCAAATTTCCCCTTTTTTATGAGGACACTGGTTGTGACTAGAGTTCTCCGTAATGACCTCATGTAATTTGATCACTTCTGTAAAGACCCTTTCTCAAAATAAGGCTGCCTTCTCAGGTCCTAGGGTCTTGGCTTTCAACACAGGAATTTCGGGGGGACACAATTTGCCCCATAACACCCTCTGATTGCTCTTGAGTCAATAAAGTCAATAAAAATAAATATATTTAAGAAGATTCTCAAGTTGGTTACGTCTCCATAGTTAATTTTCTTAACAACTGTTTTCCTGCGAAGGGCAAACTCCTTTCTCATCCTCCTTTGTAATTTTTGGGGGCGTAGTGCCAATGTATGCCAAATGGATTAAAGAATTCACACACACCTCAAGGATCTGACTACCTTGGCCTCTTCCTCTTGCACAAATCAGGTCAGGTCCCTGGGTATCCTCAGATGAACTGACAGAGAAGTCGGACTTTCAGCCCAAACCTGTCCGTTCACCTGAGTCTGCCTCTGTCACATCCTTGGGTTATACTGTCTGAGAGCCGTTATTTGTCTTGTCAACACAGACCAGGAAAAGAACATTAAAGCTGAGCTCTGTCAGCCTTGTCTTTCCCACATCTTGTTCTCTGCATTATGTCTAGAATCCCAGGGTGTGCCTGGCACCTAACCCTCAGGGCAAAATGAAGAAAAGGCTTTCTTTCTTTAGGGCTTTCAGTGTTCAGGCCGATCCTCTGGCTCCAGGCTGCTGCAGAAAGCTAATGTTTGTCCAGGGCTCAGAGTCAGTGAAAAGGCAGTGGGCTTTTGCTTCCCACAACCAGTGTCTGCAGAGAATTGTGTGCAGGGAGCTGGGCAAAGCACATGGGATAGGGACTCTGCCCTCAAGAGTNTTTTATGAAGAAAAAACCATAGATTTTCAACACTAGAAAAATAATTAGTAAGAAAAGCAGCATTTTTTCATATTTTTTGTGAAATTGTTTGATGACCGGCTTAGTAGAAGGCAGCTGGGTTCTTATATCTACTTTTATGTTCGACCTTTCTTAACATCACCTGTCATGTAGCTTCTGGAAAATTATACCATACACCTATACACTAGAAAGAGAATGAGAAGTAAAAAAGGCATATAACTGCATATTATAAAAATAGTTTTGACACTGTAGGCCTTAAAAGGGTTCCAGGGACCTACACTTTGAGAACTACTTCCCCTCACCATCTCTCTCAAGCTTCTAGGTCAAATACTGCTAGGTTTCATGTGTGGAGTGGTTTAGGATTGAGTCTTAGACCTGGTAAATATCACGTTGAGGAGACTCTGCGTTACGTTACATCCCAGGAAGAGTGGCCTTTGAATTCACTTGGTTGGGCTCAACAGGCCAGCTCTGTCTCTGGGACAGCAGCATAATGCATTCCTATGGTCTGGTCTGCTCTGGTCTGGTCTGGTGTGTGTGTGTGTGCGCGCACACATCAGGGCTCCTTTCTGGTCTGGTGTGGTGTGGTCTGGTGTGTGTGTGTGTGTGTGTGCATGCGTGTGCGCACGCGCACAACTGGTCTGGTGTGGTGTGGTCTGGTGTGTGTGTGTGTGTGTGTGTGTGCGCGCGCGCGCACGCGCACATCAGGGCTTAACCAGAAAGTTGGGCAGCACTGAAACAGTATTTGAGTCTCTCTCCTTTCTGGGTACCCGCTCACTTTTCAGCAGCTGTCTTTGTCTTGTGCTCAGTTCTCTGCTTGCCACTAAAGTTTTCACCACTGCTGTGCCCCCAACCCCTAACATGGAGTGTAGATTCCTGGTGACCCTCAGGCCAAAAATCCCTTCAAAGATCTCAGCCTCACGATGCCATTCCTTAATTCTGAGTGTCATCTCTCCTCCAGAATCTGCCTGACTGTGTTCACTCACCAGTGCCTTTGGATCATTGTTTGGTATTTCGTTAGGACAAGTGTTTCCCTTGTGGCTCAGAATCTGCCTGCAGTGTGGGAGACCTGGGTTCAGTCCCTGGGTTGGGAATGTCCCCTGGAGAAGGGAAAGGCTACTCACTCCAGTGTTCTGACCTGGAGAATTCCATGGATTGTGTAGTCCATGGGGTTGCAAAGAGTCAGACTCAACTAGTGACTTTCACTTTCAGTTGTTATTAATAGGAAGGTAGCGTCATCAGGAGCTGTCCCGTTACAGAGGAAAGGGAGGGCCATGGGACAGTGGAGGAGGCATTTTCAAACCTCCTCTTTCCCATGTCTTCATCCCCCTCGGGGGTCCTACCAAGGAGGTAGAAATCTAAATTTAGTTTCCAGGACCTTGTGAGTAGAATTGCTGTAAGTTAACACTTGGTACTAGGGCATGATTTTCCTTTTAGCTAGTTCCTTCCTGAGGCAAAGGTGCAGGCGGACACAGGTCCCCTTCCTCTAGCTCAATTAGGCAGTATCTGTTTCTCCCAGGATGCTCTTCTTTCTCCCGCGTGGCAGTGGACCCAGGACATCTGCCTTGGCTGAGCACCAAGATGGCTCAATGCTGAGGACTGGGGTCCTTCCTTCTGCTCCCACTTCTCTCTGGTTGCATTCTTGTTGTTGATGGGTTTATACTCAATCAACCTCTGGTCTGCAGTTCTTTAGACCTAACTAGTTTAGGAAAAAGTATCTGTAAGATTACTAGAGTTCCTTGTTTGGGGGTTTGAGGCAAAAACCGAAGCTGATAATATATTGTTTTGTTATATTTGCTGTATTTTGTCAGGCATTTCCCCATATTCATCTCTCTCTTTCTCTGAGATCTCAGAGGGAGGGAGGTTGATTGGCAGAGCAGGATTAAGGAGTCCCCACGTGCTTAGCAAAAACAGTATCTTAACAGTACCCCCGAGTCACCCTTAGTACCACCTGGAGACACTATTGAAACTTGGCAGACACGTGCCTTCTCTCATGTCACACCCCAAAACCATGGATCTGAAGGCAGAGTCCACAGTCTATAGACATGGGAGACTTTGATCTGGGATAGAAAGCACCCAGGACTTGAAGCTTACCCAGTCCACACATCTTTCATGGCGCAGAGCAGGCGGGGGGCATGGCTGTTACAGTGTGTGACATACTGGTCTGTAGGTGTCTCCTTTCACACTGGTCTCCTCTGCTAGACTAGGAGGCTCTTGGCTTCCAGGAGGTCACCCCTTTTTCCTTTTACCCCTGGCAGCCTTGTGTTACACATTATTCTATTTCTGTTCCCAGACTCAGCATGCTTAGAAGATTCATTCAGAAGTCAGATTCATTCAGAAGTCAGATTCATTCTGTTTCAGATTGGAAGCAACATTCAGCATGACCCTTACTCTGGTCCAGGTGACCCCTCCTTAACCCCGGCCCCGCAGCACATCTCAACACCTGCTCTGCCTGCCACGGACCTCCCTGCTGCCCTCAGCCCTCTTGCTAGGGAATGCCCACAGGCCTGCTTCCCTGACAGCCTCTCCTCTCCTCTAAAGCTTGCTGTGTTCACTGCACCAGTCAACGTCCCAACTAGGAAAGTGGCAAATACAAACTGGATTAGTTAGGAAGAATTTGATAAAAGGATGTTTTACAAAGGTACAGTCAGGATTTAAAGAAAAATCAAGGGATGATTCAGGACGAGGTGAATATTCCTGGTTCCTTGGGAGGAGGTCGGGGGGAGATTCTATAGCTGAAGATAGGAATGGGCCTGTGATGAAAGAACACAGGCAGGGAAAGACACCCCTCGCTCTGCTGCTGTCTTCCGATCCCCTGCACTTGGCTTCCACTGTGACAGATCAGTGCGGTGATCTTCCACGGCTGTTGACTTCAGCTGGAGGTCAGCAGGCAATCTGTTGAAGCCATACACAGTGGTCAAACACCTGGGCGTGGGGCAGAGTAGTGAAGGGTTTTGGAGGATGGGTCTGAAGGAGCAAAGAGAAAATGATCCCACAATAGAGGGACTATTTTATCCCATGGAAGGTAGCACAGTATAATGGATGGGCATTTTTGTTCTAATCTTAGCTGCTGTATGACCTTGAGCAAACCACTTAATCTGTATGTGTTTCAGTTTTCACTTCTGCAAAATGATGATAATACAGGGATTTTATGAGGTTGCTATGGTGGGTATAAAGCCCATAGGCTGAAGCCTGCTACATAGGAAACCTCAACAAATGGCAAATATCCTTACTAAGACAACCTTCCTGGTGCCCTTAATTATACCAGTATTCCCTCTCGCTTTTGCATCTTCATTCTTTCCAAGGAATTCTTCCCCTTTGCCTGCAAATATGTCTGTGTAGCTGTTTTCCTCATTCAACTTTGGTTTGCAAAGATAAGTGCAGTGATGGGCATTCTCAGAGAGCTGGACACTTCTGGAGGGCCAGAAAGCTGGTCTGGTGCACAGCCTTGGATCAGCAGAATGTTGTTCATTTGTGGTCAACCCATGGGCTGTAGCCAGCAAATTATCTTAACTGTCTGCTTGNTCCCTGGGTTGGGAATGTCCCCTGGAGAAGGGAAAGGCTACTCACTCCAGTGTTCTGACCTGGAGAATTCCATGGATTGTGTAGTCCATGGGGTTGCAAAGAGTCAGACTCAACTAGTGACTTTCACTTTCAGTTGTTATTAATAGGAAGGTAGCGTCATCAGGAGCTGTCCCGTTACAGAGGAAAGGGAGGGCCATGGGACAGTGGAGGAGGCATTTTCAAACCTCCTCTTTCCCATGTCTTCATCCCCCTCGGGGGTCCTACCAAGGAGGTAGAAATCTAAATTTAGTTTCCAGGACCTTGTGAGTAGAATTGCTGTAAGTTAACACTTGGTACTAGGGCATGATTTTCCTTTTAGCTAGTTCCTTCCTGAGGCAAAGGTGCAGGCGGACACAGGTCCCCTTCCTCTAGCTCAATTAGGCAGTATCTGTTTCTCCCAGGATGCTCTTCTTTCTCCCGCGTGGCAGTGGACCCAGGACATCTGCCTTGGCTAAGCACCAAGATGGCTCAATGCTGAGGACTGGGGTCCTTCCTTCTGCTCCCACTTCTCTCTGGTTGCATTCTTGTTGTTGATGGGTTTATACTCAATCAACCTCTGGTCTGCAGTTCTTTAGACCTAACTAGTTTAGGAAAAAGTATCTGTAAGATTACTAGAGTTCCTTGTTTGGGGGTTTGAGGCAAAAACCGAAGCTGATAATATATTGTTTTGTTATATTTGCTGTATTTTGTCAGGCATTTCCCCATATTCATCTCTCTCTTTCTCTGAGATCTCAGAGGGAGGGAGGTTGATTGGCAGAGCAGGATTAAGGAGTCCCCACGTGCTTAGCAAAAACAGTATCTTAACAGTACCCCCGAGTCACCCTTAGTACCACCTGGAGACACTATTGAAACTTGGCAGACACGTGCCTTCTCTCATGTCACACCCCAAAACCATGGATCTGAAGGCAGAGTCCACAGTCTATAGACATGGGAGACTTTGATCTGGGATAGAAAGCACCCAGGACTTGAAGCTTACCCAGTCCACACATCTTTCATGGCGCAGAGCAGGCGGGGGGCATGGCTGTTACAGTGTGTGACATACTGGTCTGTAGGTGTCTCCTTTCACACTGGTCTCCTCTGCTAGACTAGGAGGCTCTTGGCTTCCAGGAGGTCACCCCTTTTTCCTTTTACCCCTGGCAGCCTTGTGTTACACATTATTCTATTTCTGTTCCCAGACTCAGCATGCTTAGAAGATTCATTCAGAAGTCAGATTCATTCAGAAGTCAGATTCATTCTGTTTCAGATTGGAAGCAACATTCAGCATGACCCTTACTCTGGTCCAGGTGACCCCTCCTTAACCCCGGCCCCGCAGCACATCTCAACACCTGCTCTGCCTGCCACGGACCTCCCTGCTGCCCTCAGCCCTCTTGCTAGGGAATGCCCACAGGCCTGCTTCCCTGACAGCCTCTCCTCTCCTCTAAAGCTTGCTGTGTTCACTGCACCAGTCAACGTCCCAACTAGGAAAGTGGCAAATACAAACTGGATTAGTTAGGAAGAATTTGATAAAAGGATGTTTTACAAAGGTACAGTCAGGATTTAAAGAAAAATCAAGGGATGATTCAGGACGAGGTGAATATTCCTGGTTCCTTGGGAGGAGGTCGGGGGGAGATTCTATAGCTGAAGATAGGAATGGGCCTGTGATGAAAGAACACAGGCAGGGAAAGACACCCCTCGCTCTGCTGCTGTCTTCCGATCCCCTGCACTTGGCTTCCACTGTGACAGATCAGTGCGGTGATCTTCCACGGCTGTTGACTTCAGCTGGAGGTCAGCAGGCAATCTGTTGAAGCCATACACAGTGGTCAAACACCTGGGCGTGGGGCAGAGTAGTGAAGGGTTTTGGAGGATGGGTCTGAAGGAGCAAAGAGAAAATGATCCCACAATAGAGGGACTATTTTATCCCATGGAAGGTAGCACAGTATAATGGATGGGCATTTTTGTTCTAATCTTAGCTGCTGTATGACCTTGAGCAAACCACTTAATCTGTATGTGTTTCAGTTTTCACTTCTGCAAAATGATGATAATACAGGGATTTTATGAGGTTGCTATGGTGGGTATAAAGCCCATAGGCTGAAGCCTGCTACATAGGAAACCTCAACAAATGGCAAATATCCTTACTAAGACAACCTTCCTGGTGCCCTTAATTATACCAGTATTCCCTCTCGCTTTTGCATCTTCATTCTTTCCAAGGAATTCTTCCCCTTTGCCTGCAAATATGTCTGTGTAGCTGTTTTCCTCATTCAACTTTAGTTTGGTTTGCAAAGATAAGTGCAGTGATGGGCATTCTCAGAGAGCTGGACACTTCTGGAGGGCCAGAAAGCTGGTCTGGTGCACAGCCTTGGATCAGCAGAATGTTGTTCATTTGTGGTCAACCCATGGGCTGTAGCCAGCAAATTATCTTAACTGTCTGCTTGACTCAGATGAAGGGTGATGTTTGTTAGCAAAGGCAATACCAAGATTGGTCAGCCAATCTGATCAGGAATGGTTGTGTTGAGAGTTCTATCAATATGAAAGACAAATCTGGAAAAGACCGCCTGTTTTGGGGTGTGATTTGTTATGAAATGTGGCTGTTTATGGTTCATTGGCCTTTTCTAGTTGTGTCCTGAGCATAAATAGTCTTCAGATTCTAAAGCCAGGAGAAGTTCCTTCTTGGTGATGTGATAAAGTCACAACTCTTAAGTATCTATCTAATTACCATTGGGGTTAGCAACAAGTAAATGATATAAATTGTCAATACCCAAATGCTCTCTGCATTAGCTTTCTAGGGCTGCCATCATGGAGCACTATAGCTGAGGTAGCTTAACCAACAGAAATGTATTGTCTCACAGTTGCTCTTGAGCTCAAGGTCCAAAATCAGTGTGTTGGCAGAGTTAGTTCCTTCTGAGCCCTGTGAGGGAAGGACCTAGTCCAGGCCTCTCCCCGTGGCATGTAGACAACCGTCTTCTCCCTGTATCTCTTTACATCATCTTCCCTCTGTGTGTCTGTGTCCAAATTTCCCCTTTTTTATGAGGACACTGGTTGTGACTAGAGTTCTCCGTAATGACCTCATGTAATTTGATCACTTCTGTAAAGACCCTTTCTCAAAATAAGGCTGCCTTCTCAGGTCCTAGGGTCTTGGCTTTCAACACAGGAATTTCGGGGGGACACAATTTGCCCCATAACACCCTCTGATTGCTCTTGAGTCAATAAAGTCAATAAAAATAAATATATTTAAGAAGATTCTCAAGTTGGTTACGTCTCCATAGTTAATTTTCTTAACAACTGTTTTCCTGCGAAGGGCAAACTCCTTTCTCATCCTCCTTTGTAATTTTTGGGGGCGTAGTGCCAGTGTATGCCAAATGGATTAAAGAATTCACACACACCTCAAGGATCTGACTACCTTGGCCTCTTCCTCTTGCACAAATCAGGTCAGGTCCCTGGGTATCCTCAGATGAACTGACAGAGAAGTCGGACTTTCAGCCCGAACCTGTCCGTTCACCTGAGTCTGCCTCTGTCACATCCTTGGGTTATACTGTCTGAGAGCCGTTATTTGTCTTGTCAACACAGACCAGGAAAAGAACATTAAAGCTGAGCTCTGTCAGCCTTGTCTTTCCCACATCTTGTTCTCTGCATTATGTCTAGAATCCCAGGGTGTGCCTGGCACCTAACCCTCAGGGCAAAATGAAGAAAAGGCTTTCTTTCTTTAGGGCTTTCAGTGTTCAGGCCGATCCTCTGGCTCCAGGCTGCTGCAGAAAGCTAATGTTTGTCCAGGGCTCAGAGTCAGTGAAAAGGCAGTGGGCTTTTGCTTCCCACAACCAGTGTCTGCAGAGAATTGTGTGCTGGGAGCTGGGCAAAGCACATGGGATAGGGACTCTGCCCTCAAGAGTCTTGGAAAGACTCTGCGAGACATAGGTGGGCAGTGAGGAGATTCAAGCTGATGGGAGTTGGCTGAAAATGTGCTGACCTGGGTTTAGGGTCCTGCCTGGATTGGACTGTTGGTGTCTCACCTGAGGGTTGCATCTCACAGGTCTGTCTTGAGACTGAATGAACCAAACTCTGGGGTATATTGATATTGGTTTCTTGTATGGCTTCCAGCTTAGGTCCTTAGGGTCAGACTGGCGATGGAGGGAATCCGAGAGAGGTGGAAAACATGCACTACTCATCCTCCAGGGTAGGGGGCGATAGGGAAGTCAGGCTGCTGACTGACCGGGGCAGGTCTTTCCCTGCTCCCAGGATCCATCTGACCCGACTCTGAGGCATAGAGGGTTCCTGTTTTAGAGATGGATGAAGGGGAGATGATGCCGAAAGGAATCTGGAGCTTTCTGCCCTGCAATTGAATGATCTTCCTCTGTATTAGGGGCTTCCCAGGTGGCTCAGAAAGTAAAGAATCTGCCTGCAGTGCAGGAGTGAAAGTGAAAATGTTAGTCACTCAGTCGTGTCCGACTCTTTTGCAACCCCATGGACTATAGCCCACCAGGCTCCTCTGACCATGGGATTCTCCAGGCAAGAATCCTGGAGTGGGTTGCCATTTCCTTATCCAGAGGATCTTCCTGACCCAGGGATCAAACCTTTGTCTCCTGCAGGAGACCCTGCATTGGTAGGAAGGTTCTTTACCACTGAACCTCTTGGGAAGCCCTTCAGTGCAGGAGATCTAGGTTCAATCCCTGGTTCCGGAAGAGCCCATGGAGAAGGGAATGGCAACCCACCCCAGTATTCTTGCCTGGAGAATTCTGTGGACAGAGGAGCTACAGTCCATGGGATCCTAAACAATTGGATGCAACTGAGCAACTAACGCTTTCACTTTCTTTCCTCTGTGTTGAGCCTCTCTGTCATCATTCTGGAAGCTTGGGTAAAATTACAAAGTTCCATTTGGCCCATGCCCTGTTGTAGGTAGTGAAGGGAAGGGCAGGTCCCCTCTCAGGGTGAAACAGACAAGACTGGGGCAGAGAGTTCTCTGAGGCAAAGTGGTGACAGAAGCATGGATATGAGGCATACAAGCTCCGTGTGCTCAGAGATGGGCTCCTCTGAGGGGGCTCCTGAGGACATCAGCCAGCTGACAGGTGGAAGGGGGCATTTCCTGTTAGAAGAGCCGGTGGAATACATGTCCCTGTGATTCAAGTTACACAAGCAATCAATTGAAATTCACCCTGATAAATTCTGGGTGACAGGTCAGCACAGATGTGAGGAGAAACCCAAAGCAGTGTGGACAGTGGCTCAGAGCCTAGGAGTTGGACTGCATAGTTAGAGGGCCTCAGAGGCTGTGTTCTTGAATCAGACATGAATGAATGAATGAAATGCAGCTCATAGACACAGAGAACAGATTGGTAGTTGCCAGAGGCAGGACTGGCAGAAATGGATGAACTTTTTAAAGTTTAAATAAATTGAATAATAATAAAAAAATAATAAACCAAGACAGTAAACTACCAAATAAAATGTCTTTCTACCTTACAAATACATTTGGGAAGGAAAAAAAAGTCAATAAATGTCTGTATACCTTCTATTTAAGTGTTAATCATTCATTCGTGTCTGACTGTCTTTCTGACCCCATTGACTGTAGCCTGTCAGGCTTNTAAAAAAATATAAACCAAGACAGTAAACTACCAAATAAAATGTCTTTCTACCTTACAAATACATTTGGGAAGGAAAAAAAAGTCAATAAATGTCTGTATACCTTCTATTTAAGTGTTAATCATTCATTCGTGTCTGACTGTCTTTCTGACCCCATTGACTGTAGCCTGTCAGGCTTCCCTGCCCATGGGATTCCCTAGGCAAAATACTGGAGTGGGTTACCATTTCCTTCTCTAGGGGATCTTCCCAACCCAGGGATCAAACCTGGTTCTCCTCCATTGCAGCCAAATTCTTTACCTCTGAGCCACCAAGGAAGGTATAACTCCAGGGAAGGTATTGCTACCTTAAGTTAGTAAATAATAACACAAATATTGCTATGTTATAATATTAAAAATTCAGTTCAATATTCAGTGATTCTTTTTTTAAAAATTCTTATTCATCAATAAACGATACAAAATGTAAGATGAAAGTAAATTGGAAAATTAGGAAGGAAATCAAGGGGGGGCACTTGTGATTCTGCTTAAATGTTATTGCCTAGTTCATGAACAGATATAGAGTGATGAAGTGAAATGGTTATAGTATAAGTTATAGAAAATGGGCACTTCTGTGAAAAATAAACAGAAGCAAAGGTCTGTTATCAGGGAAGCTAAGTAGCTATGAATAAAATGGTAAAAGAGAATTTTTACATCATGGGCAAATAATCAAGATTAAAATCTCCAATATTTGTAGTCATAGAGAAATAATCCAATTATTTAACAGTCTAAAGGTATCACTTGTGATTAAACTACTAAATAGATAAGTATGATTTCCTTACAGTTTTGAATATGTACCAAGGTGGAAAGATGGGGATACTTTAAGGTGTTTCAATAGTCTCTTCCAGCTGTGAACCATCATTAGACTCTAAAGATGTCAATTAGAATCAACTTTTCAGAAGGTGATTGTGCAGTTAATCTACTTCCATGTCCTTTTTCTCAATATTTGTCTTTTCTTTTTCGTTGTTAGCAAAAAGAGACAAATGGCCTTGGAAGCAAAATTAGTTGATTTTGTGTAAAATGCTAACCTGAATTTTAGGCATGTTCTATGCTATGCTTAGTCTCTCAGTCAGTGTCAGACTCTTTGTGACCTCATGGACTATAGCCTGCCAGGCTCCTCTTTCCACAGGGATTCTGTAGGCAAGAATACTGGAGTGGGTTTCCACGCCCTCTTACAGTGGATGGTCCCAACCCAGAAATCAAACCAGGGTCTCCCGCATCACAGGCGGATTCTTTACCAGCTGAGCTACCAGGGAAGCCCAAATTTTAGGTATAGTTGGGGATTAAGAAAAACTTTTAGTTTAAGATTGGGTATTCCTTTAAGGTTTTTTTTTTTTTTGTTTAAGGATTTTTTTTTTAAATTTAAATTTAATAAAATAAAAAAATGTGCTTGAGGGTTTGTACTTGGGGGGGAGGGTTGAGGGTGGGGTGTAGTAGGGAGGTCTAGTAGGGGTATGTGGTCGGGGTTCGCAGGACGTAGGCCGTAACTTGTATCTGACCGTTAAGTAAAGAATGTAGATAGTATACAAATTTCAAACTTATTCATGTATTTTATTCCTGAACAAAGTACTTTAAATCTGTTTGTGTATAAATACCTTGCAATAAGATGCTGTCAAATAGTACTAGAAATGCACTGAAAAAATACATTTTCTTTTCAATAAATGTGTGAGTATGTAATGATGGAAAAATGTGTTATGACATTCTACACATTAAATTATTGATTATTTCTACTGTTAAATAGTAAAGTCTTTCCAATTCAAATCAACAAACTGTTACCTAAAAATACACTTTGGGTTTGTTTTTCTCTCTCAGAGATATTTATTTTGTATAATCCACACCATAGCCACCTCATTTTCTTGCTCTTATCTGACTATGGATAGGTTAACACTATTTGAACAAGGATTAAAATGTTCTCCTTGATTTGCTCCCTAATTTTCCAATTTACAATGTAGGTAAAATTTCACTGGGCTTCCCAGGTGGTCTAGTGGTAAAGAGTCCGCCTGTCAGTGAAGGAGATACGGGTTCAATCCCTGGGTCAGAAAGATCCCCTAAATTAGGGATGGCAACACACTCTAGTATTCTTGCCTGGAAAATTACATGTACAGAAGACCCTGATGGGACGCAGTCTATGGAGTCACCAAGAATCAGACATGACTGAGTGACTGAGCATGCATCACAAAATTTCATTATATTTTATAGTATTTTTAGGTTCGTAAGAGTTTGATAGTATTCTCATCAATAAAAGATACCTTTGAAAATAATGGAAAAAGTAAAATAATTTTTCCTCAGGTAGCATTTGAGAAAGAAAGCAACGGGTGAGTGAGAAACTGGGAAAGCAGAAGGGAAGTAAGGTAAAGACGTTCCAGTTGTACCAACAGCACAAGCAGACAAGGTTCATAGAAATGGGGGTTTCAGTGGCCACTGGCCGCTTTACCCCTTCATACTCTTCCCTGTGACCAGACGTGTCAAGGCAGCCCTCGGAGTTGGAAAGCATTTTACCAACTTTGTAGCTGAGAAACCCATATTCGAACCCAGGGATTGTTACAACTCACCTGAGTGCACTTTCATACGGCCCCCACCACACAGCCTGGCTGAACTGAATTCCACAATGTAAGAATCTTGCCTCACTTTTCAAATTCCCTAACACCATGGCAACCTTCCAATTATTTTACAGGGTCGAATGAAAAGAGCAATTAGAGAATGAGAAAATTATATAGGACTTGAGCCTGAGAGAGCTTAGAAATTAGCAATTCATTATTGGAATGGAAAATGTGACAAAGGAATTTTGAGAGTGATGATAACCTAGCTGAATCAGCCAGTCAGTAGAAGATTTTGGGAACGTGGTAATAAACCGTCTCCTAGTTCAACTGAACTAAAGGTTTCCACTGCTTAGAAAATTGTACAGCATTCTTTCCCTCTCCTCACAGGCCCCCCTGCCATTCTGAGCAAGCAAGTGTGCATGTGATATGTTTGCAAGGCTCATTCGCAGAGAATCTCCATTTGTTTCTGGTTTAATCAGTTCTCCACGTGCCATAAACCAATTACCACCTGTGATCTGTGTGAGCCCTTCACAGTGTGTGCTGTACTGGAACGTTTAACAGGATCCTAACTCTTGTCTGGTTCACAGTGCAGCCTTGACGAAAGAGCGAGGCATAGGATGTAAGCATTGGCATCTTTATGTTCTGGGAGCCCAACCTGAGGCTTGTGACCCATCCAGAAGTGAAATTATGGAAGAACAGCTGATGTTAGTCATAGAATAATAACCACTAATCTGAGAACTTACTATGAATAAGGTAGTACCTTTCTAAGCATTCTACATGTGTTATGGTAATCTTCACAAAATCTCTTTAAGTTAGGTATGATTATTTTAAAATTTAATTTATTGAAGTGTAGTTGATTTATAGTATCATTATAGTTTATGGTGCACAGCAAAGTGATTCAATTATACATATATGTAATAGCTTGCATTTGCTAATCTCAAATTCCCAACCCATCCCTCCCGCCGTGCCCCCAACCTTGGCAACCACAAGTCTGGTCTCTGCCTGTGGTTCTGTTTCTCTTTTATACATGAGCTCATTTGTGTCATATCTTAGACTCCATGTGATGTGGTACCATATGGTATTTATTTTTCTCTGACTTCATTTAGTATGATACTATCTCTCTGTCTATCCACGTTGCTGCAGATGGTGTTACTTCATTCTTTGTGTCTGAGTGATATTCCATTCTGAATGTCTGTGTATGTATGTATATGTGTGCATATATATATATATATATATATACACACACACACAAACATCACATCTTTCTTATCCATTCCTCTGTTAATGGACATTTAGGTTGTTTCCATGTCTTTGGCTATTGTAAATAGTGCTGCAGTGAGTATTGAGTTGCATGTATCTTTTTGAATTATGGTTTTGTCTGGATACATGCCCCAGAAATGGGATTGCTGGATCATATGGTAGATCTATTTTTAGCTTTTAAGGAACCTCCATACTGTTTTTCATAGTAGCTGCACTGGTTTATATTTCCACCGACAGTGTCAGAAGTTTCTCTTTTCTCATGCACCTTCTCCAGCATTTGTTACCTGTAGACTTTTTAACGACAGCCACTCTTTCCAGTGTGAGGTGGCACTTCATGGGAGTTTTGGATTGCATTTCTCTAATACTTAGCAACACTGAGTATCTTTTGCTCGTGTGCCTTTTGGCCATCTGTATATCTTCTGCCCATGGGTTTTCTGCCCATTTTTTTTTTATTTTTTATTTTTTTTTAGTTATACGAACCATTTGTATATTTTGGAAAGTAAGCCCTTGTCAGTTGCATCATTTACAAATACATTCTCCCAGTTCATAGGTTGTCTTTTTGTTTTGTTTATGGTTTCCTTTGCTGTGCAAAAGCTTATGAGTTTGATTAGCTCCCATGGAACTAATAGAAGGACTGATGTTGAAGCTGAGACTCCAATTCTTTGGCCATCTGATGTGAAGAATTTACTCATTGGAAAAGACCCTGATGCTGGGAAGGATTGAAGGCAGGAGGATAAGGGGACGACAGAGGATGAGGTGGTTGGATGGCATCACCGACTCAATGAATATGAGTTTGAGCAAACTCCAGGAATTGGTGATGGACAGGGAAGCCTAGCATGCTGCATTCCATGGGGTTGCAAAGAGCTGGACACAACTGAGCTGCTGAACTGAACTGAGTTCCCATTTGGGTACTTTTGGTTTTATTTCTATTACCTTGGGAGAGTGAAAGATAGGTATAATTATTAACTCCATTTTGCAGATGGGGGAACTGAGACCATAGGAGTTTAATTATTAATAACTTGTCTGTAGGCACCCAGCTAGTAAAGGGTAGAGCCAGGTTTTGAACTCAGGCCGTCCAGCTCAGGGTTCTTGTTCCTAACTATAGTGAACATCATCTAGTTTCTCTTGTAGATGACAGGTAATGGTTGACTGGTCTGATTACTTGTCCTAGCTTATGGGATTTTATTACCCACTTCTTGAAATACATTTGGAATGGTATGGAGAGCACTCAGACTTACTGTTCAACTGTTTAAACTGAATTGACCTTTTATCTGGAATCTTTGCATTGACTCTTACATGAGTCAATCTAATGACCTGGGGAAATCTGAGTGAGAATATTGCCCAATAAATCAGGATCCCTTTCCCTCTGGCTATGGTGATTTTATCTCCTTTATTTTACTTGTGGAGGAGTTGTTATGCTTTGTGTTGTTGAAGTTCAACTAGGCCACACTGCCTTATTATAGAAAAATTGTAAACCTCTGTTCTTGGTTGTATTATTCTCCATAGTCTTCTGAAATTTAGACAGTTTAAAGTTATATATGTATAACACACACATTTGTTTTGTTGCAGCATTAGGTTGCTATAGACAGAGTTAGGGTATTATATATATATATATTTATATTGTTGTTGTTGTTATATTTATACATTTATATTGTTTTCAGTGGATAAGTTGGAAGTGGTAGTTCATTCCAGTATTCTTGTCTGGAAAATCCCATGGACAGAGGATCCTGGCTACAGTCCATGGGGTCTCAAAGAGTTGGGCACAACTAAGCAATTAAATAGCAACAGCAACTATATAGTTGTTCTTATTTAGTCATATATGTGTGTGTATATACATATATGTGTGTGTGTGTGTATATATATAGCTGAAGGATATATAAGACCTGAGAAGAGAGTAGGATAGTGAAAGAAATTATATGAGCACTTAGGAAAGTCCCAGAGAACAGATTATGGGAGAGGGCACATTCTTATAAATCCCTTCATATGCCTTTCTCATAAACAAACACATAACAAAGAAACTAGGCCAAGAGCAAGTTGGCAGGTGGGGAGGGAAGTGGCAAGAATTTTCTTACAAATTGAGCGAAGCATCAACATAGTAACACTCTCCCTGTGAATCTGCTAAGCAGAGGCCACCCTTTCAAGCTACTGGGCATGGAGAGGCCAAAGGGCAGTGTCTCCAGCAGCCCCTGTGGGCTTGGACCGGCTCCAGAGACCTGCACAGGGGTTGTCACAGCATCTTGGCTTCAGGCTAATGGGGTAGTGCTTTCCTATCTCTTTCCAAGACTGTGAAATAAATATAAACTTTGTACACAAAAACTTCGTAAGGGAAGTTTAAAAAGTTCAGCAACATTGTTTCAATTTGCTAAATATTTGAAAATTTTCATAGTTTTGGGGAAAATATAAGCAGCAGATGAGAAAATGTTTGTGACACAAGTTACAAGCAGGATTAATATTCAGAATATATAAAAGTACCAATAAATGCCCAAACTGAAAAACTGATGAAGAATAGAGATGGGCAATTAAGAAATGCCAACAGATTATAAACATAGGAAAAGTAATTCAAATTACTAGTAATCAGGGAAATGAAAATTAAATCAACAGTTAGCTAACATTTCTTCGCATTAGATTGAAAATAATTAAATGTATTGATCATATCGTGGGTTGTGACACTCTCATCCTCTATTGTCTGGAGTGTTCATATCAAAGCCTTTGGGAGAGCATCCTGGCAGTATTATTAACACTTTAATTTGCACACTCCTTAATCCAGAAATTCTGTATCTCAATTTATGCTAAAGAAAGACATATATATTTTTTTAAGATTCATGTAAAAACATTGGGAAAAGTGCCCATTATTAGAGGGATAAACTGTTGATACACATAAACTATAGTTATTAGAAAGAATATGGTAAATATATATATTATATATATACAAAATTTTTTCCAATGCATTGTCAGTGACAAAGGCCAGTCAGTAAACAATTCATAGAACATGATTTGCATTATATAAAGGGAAAACAGAAAGACTTGTTTTTCACAGAACCATGCCTGGAAGGATGGCCATCACAACGTCCCTTTCTTTCTCTCTCAGTTCAGTTCAGTCGCTCAGTCGTGTCTGACTCTTTGTGACCCCACGGACTGCAGCATGACAGGCCTCCCTGTCCGTTATCAACTCCCGGAGTTTACTCAAACTCATGTCCATCGAGTCAGTGATGCCATCCAACCATCTCATCCTCTGTCATTCCCTTCTCCTTCTGTCTTCAGTCTTTCCCAGCATCAGGGTCTTTTCAGATGAGTCAGTTCTTTGCATCAGGTGGCCAACGTACTGGAGTTTCAGCTTCAGCATCAGTCTTCCTAGTGAATATTCAGGACTGATCTCCTTTAGGAAGGTTGGATCTCCTTGCAGTCCAAAGGACTCTCAAGAGTCTTCTCCAACACCACAGTTCAAAAGCATCAATTCTTTGGAGCTCAGCTTTCTTTATAGTCCAATTCTCACATCCATTCATGTCCACTGGAAAAACCATAGCCTTGACTAGATGGACCTTTGTTGGCTGTCTCAAAGCTTGCATTTCCCTCTTCTCTCCCTAAACTCTGCACACAAATGAAAGCGCACTTGTATCCACATGCACACACATATACATGCATGTGTGCACACCACCTACAGCATTACATCCTACGTGGGTTCTAAGCTTTTTCCCCTATTCTGTGTTCTCATAGCACCCTGAACTTCCACTTCCCTCATCTAGATCATAACTGTTGATTGATTCAAACTCTTTTTTACTCTAACTTCCAGAAGAGAGGGACAGTGTGTCATATGCTATTGTATTATATTTGGAACTAATTATATGCTAGCCCCAAGGCCTAGCACTGTGTTTGGCACACGGCAGAAACTCATTTGTTGAGTGATAAATAACTCCTTTGTAATAGTCAGCATTGAAATGCATCAGTACATTGCTAGTTAATAAATAAAATGACTTATAAATTTACATCTCCTCTATCAAATGACTGATTTAGAGGAGAATAAGAAATTTGCAAGCGACGGAGTGGGGGACTATTCATAAACACTCCTTCCTCCAAGGATACCTCTAGCACCATTTTCTCTAGTTTGCAATGAGAAGAGATCAGGTGCTTGTCCTCACTTTGTATGGACGTGAGCCTAGACTTCACCTGGCATCCTTTCTATTCATTTGATATGTAAAATTTCAAAGGAGAAGTGACAGAACAGTGGAGCAGAGAAGCTTTTTTTTTTTTAACAGTTAATCCAGGGTGATACTGGCACTTCAATTTTTATTAAAGGAAAAAAAAAGCTAAGATAACATGGAATTTGGGTTCCAAAAGATAGATAAAAGATGGAAGAAATGCAGTTATCCTGTAAACACAGATAATGTTTTAGGACCAGAGAAACCCCATATTTCAGGGGTGGAATGGATCTGCGAGGTTATCCAGTCCAGTGAAATTATATTTGTTATATCGTATAAGTCTTCAGTAGATAAGTTATCACTATGGGTAAGTTTTCAGACAAGGATAAAGCTAAACGTGGGTGTTGGGAGGAAGTGTGCCATGTGGTAAGAACAGATGGAATTTGTAAAGAAAACTGGGTAAGATAAACCCTCTTGTCTTTGTCTTAATCTTCAAGCCTGCCTCACGTTTGACTGTATTTCTAGCAGGCAGTGTATCCACGGGCTTTGCGAAAGCCCTGCGAGAGAAATGAGGCAAATGTATAATATCATGATCACTGCTTGCGCTGGAATTTCCTGTGCACCTGTCTGTCTCACCAATCCCTGGGAATCTGTTAATTGTCTAGTTCTGCTGTCCAGGCATTGCCAGGAAGTAGTAGGCAATCGAAAGAAGTTTATTTAATTGATAGTATTAGATGCTTTTTTAATCACATGGAAAGAATGAGGTGGTTCTTTGGAAAAGATACATGGCTTTGGAAGATGGAAAAAAAGACAAAATATTTTTTATCTCTGAAATATTCTTTGGGATTTGGTATATGATTTTTGCCCTTACTGATAAGATTGGAGACCTAGAGACTCAACAGAAAGTAAGTCTTAGGCTCATGATTGGGCTTCCCTGGTGTCTCAGTGGTAGAGGATCTGCCTACCAATGCAGGAGACACAAGAGAAGTGAGTTTGATCCCTGGGTCAGAAATATCCCCTGGAGAAGGAAATGGCAACCCACTCCAGGATTCTTGCGTGAGAACTTCCATGGAGAGTGGAGCCTGGTGGGCTACAGTCCATGGGATCGCAAAGAGTTGGACATGACTGAGTGCACATAAGCACACACAGGCTCATGATTACTTCACTCTTAGAGGATTATTGCCTATCACTAGTTTCTCTTTGACTGAGGATGGGTAGACCAGGAAACAAGAGCAAAAAAGTGATTCCAAGATTTTCTGTTGTGCACAATGCATTTTTCTCAATAAACTTTCTTAAATTTTGTGGTTCTACTTGTAGCCCTATTCTCTGGGAAGTCCCTCCATCCATAGATACCCTGTGGAAAGGACAGGCCTGGACAGGGAGCAGAGGCAGCTAGGTTGGGCAAGAGTCCATGGTGGATTAGGAAGGAAGGAAAAAAATCTAGATATTCAAACACAGACTCCAAAGCTATGAATAGTGGCCTGCCAGTGGGCAAGTGGGAGATTGCCTCCTGAGGGTGAATGTCCTTAAAGGGGTCCTTATTCAAGTGAATGTCTATCCTTACTGTCAGTAATCTCTAAGAAATTTTTGTTTGATGAAAGTAAGCCACCTTTTGAATAATACTTGCTGGTGTGGGTTGTCTGTGTATATATGTGTGTGTGTGTGTGT
>SJYX01016747.1:266339-281156 GCA_006410675.1 Oreotragus oreotragus | reverse complement strand
TTCAAAAGCAGAGACATTACTTTGCCGACTAAGGTCCGTCTAGTCAAGGCTATGGTTTTTCTTGTGATAATGTATGGATGTGAGAGTTGGACTGTGAAGAAGGCTGAGCGCCGACGAATTGATGCTTTTGACCTGTGGTGTTGGAGAAGATTCTTGAGAGTCCCTTGGACTGCAAGAAGATCCAACCAGTCCATTCTAAAGGAGATCAATTCTGGGTGTTCTTTGGAAGGAATGATGCTAAAGCTGAAACTCCAGGACTTTGGACACCTCATGCGAAGAGTTGACTCATTGGAAAAGACTCTGATGCTGGGAGAGATTGGGGGCAGGAGGAGAAGCAGACAACAGAGGATGAGATGGCTGGATGGCATCACCAGCTCGGTGGACGTGAGTCTGAGTGAACTCCGGGAGTTGGTGATGGACAGGGAGGCCTGGCGTGCTGCAATTCATGGGGTCGGAAAGAGTTGGACACGACTGAGTGACTGAACTGAACTGAACTAGAGGCTTGGAAAACAGTTCCACCTCTGCAAATAGTTAGCTGTTGAAGATATCAGTAATTATTTTCATCCATTTCAGAGTTCCTCATATTTTTTTCTGATACTCTCAAAGACAATGCATAATCTCCTTAACTTTCTATATTGGTTATATAAGAGGATAATGGACATCAGTGGAGAAGAAACATTGAAGATATTCAAAGAGGAAAGATAAAGCTCGATGAGACCATCAGTGTTGGTGGAATGAGTGAAGAGGGTGGGCAAAAGAAGCCTTCTTAAGTTCCAATCAATGTATCCCTCTTTCCCACTCGATGCTTCCATCTTTCTCTCTCCATACTAGAAGTCCAGGATAGCTCTCTCAGAAAACAAAGATCAGTGAACAGGGAAAATCACAGAGACTTGAAAAGACTACAATTCTGCTTTTCCAAAATGACAGCAGTTCATGAAATGTTATTGAGAAAGGAATTAGCTAATTAAACAGTATGGCAAATAATTTTGAAGCATGAAAAACAGTAGGATATCTCACCAATCACAGAATGCCAACACATAACTAATGCAGTTTTCCAGACTGACAATGAAACAGAGATTCTTTTTGGCACATAATTCTTCATATCAAGACAACACAATGACACCAGAGGAAAAAGAACCTTGACATATTTCTCAAGCTCCTTTCTTCCCTCAGTACATTCCTAGACTAAGCAATTCCTAGGCATTGTTCTTTCTTTCTTTTCTTTTCTTTTTCTTTCTTTTTTTTTTTTTGTAGCCCGCTTAATCAGATTAAGGGAAGAGGAAGGATATAATATGCATGAGTATTAATAAGTATCTTGGATATCAACACCAGCTACTTATATATCTGGAAATAATGTAATGAACTTACCTAAGTGGAACTTTTAATCCCTAAGATTGTGAATTTTTCACATGCTCTCTCATGAGGTAAGGTCAGACACTGAAATGTACACTATTTTGAAAATTAAAAGTCTGTTTTTTAAATCCAGACTGTCCCACTAAATCACATGTCATGGTTGACCCTCATTTTCTTATTTTTTAAAATAAGCCAGTTGAATTTTATTATTTATAAAGTCTCTTCTATCTTTAAAATCTAGTTATAGAGGGATACTCTATTTAGTATTTTCCTGAGAAATGTCATTAAAGTTTTTTTTTTCTTTAAGAGAATATGTCAAGGATAAATCTAAGGAAAATAAATTATAAGCAATATGAATAAATATTTGAGAATTCTAGAAATGAACACAGTGGCTTTTTCTAATTGAATACATCTAAATATATGGAATACATCTAAAGACATCTAAATTAATGGAATATTGTATGTATGTATGTTTATATTTGTGTGTGTTTGTGAGATGGGTTTTATTTCATCAATTTAGCCTGTTTATATAATATAGTTTCAATGAATTGTATTACAAACACAAAATTATACCATTGGTATTGAGATGGCAGAAATCTCCAGTGCTGTAATCAGTGAGGGCATGTTTAAAACAAAGCAGTAAATTCTACCATCAGTACAAAAAAGCAATATCAGATGACTCAATATCAAGAGAGTTTGAAAGTTATTAAATTAACACAGTTTGCATTAAATCTGAACGTGTGAATTATTCCTACATAGGTACCATACTCAGCAGCCAAGAACAATAAGTATTTATTAGCAAAATATATCTTCTCATAATCTGTGCCACTCTATTATATGAATAGAAGTGCTAGGTTATATAAGGGGCTTTAATATTGGATCTCACTTCATGGGAAATAGATGGAAAAATAGTGGAAACAGTGTCAGACTTTATTTTGGGGGGCTCCAAAATCACTGCAGATGGTGACTGCAGCCATGAAATTAGAAGACACTCCTTGGAAGAAAAGTTATGACCAACCTAGATAGTACATTCAAAAGCAGAGACATTACTTTGGTGACTAAGGTCCATCTAGTCAAGGCTATGGTTTCTCCAGTAGTCATGTATGGATGTGAGAGTTGGACTGTGAAGAAGGCTGAGCATCGAAGAATTGATGCTTTTGAACTGCGGTGTTGGAGAAGAGTCTTGAGAGTCCCTTGGACTGCAAGGAGATCCAAACAGTCCATTCTGAAGGAGATCAGCCCTGGGATTTCTTTGCAAGGAATGATGCTAAAGCTGAAACTCCAGTATTTTGGCCACCTCATGCGAAGAGTTGACTCATTGACTTGGATAGAGAGGCCTGGAGGGCTATAGTCCGTAGGGTCGGAAAGAGTTGGACACGACTGAAGCGACTTAGCACACATGCATTAATACAGAAAACTTTAGGAATGTTCTATCTAAAACAAAGTCACGTTGAATATAAGTCCCATTCTCACCTGTCTTTGGCCAATGGTTTTTCCTGTGGTCCTGTATGGATGTGAGAGTTGGACTGTGAAGAAGGCTGAGCGCCAAAGAATTGATGCTTTTGAACTGTAGTGTTGAAAAAGACTCTTGAGGGTCCCTTGGAGTGCAAGGAGATCCAACCAGTCCATTCTGAAGGAGATCGGCCCTGGGATTTCTTTGGAAGGAATGATGCTAAAGCTGAAACTCCAGTATTTTGGCCACCTCATGCGAAGAGTTGACTCATTGGAAAAGACTCTGATGCTGGGAGGGATTGGGGGCAGGAGGAGAAGGGGATGACCGAGGATGAGATGGCTGGATGGCATCACAGACTCGATGGACGTGAGTCTGAGTGAACTCCGAGAGATGGTGATGAACAGGGAGGCCTGGTGTGCTGCGATTCATGGGGTCACAAAGAGTCGGACACGACTGAGCGACTGAACTGAACTGATTGTTGACTGCCGTGAAACATGTTTGTACTGTAAGGGATCTAGACTGGTATGTACAGCCCTCTCCTTTACAGATGAAGAAACTGAGGCCCAAAGAGATCAAGTGACGTACTTACCCAGGGTCACAAAGTGATGCGGGATAAGCTAGACTGGACCCCAGCTGTTGAGGAATGTCAAGCCCCAGGACGCTTTTCTTTGCTCGCGTCGTCTCCTCATCTTGCCAGTGGATCCTCCATCCCTGGCTGCAACAGGTCCCTCTTGGCTGGCTGGATCTAAACTTAGGCATTTTCTTTCTTTGCCAGTGAAGTTTTCCCATATGGTTCATTATATAATTGGTCCTCAGCTAGAAAAGAAAATGTATGCTGGTGTCAGGAGGTAAACTCTTTAACTGTTCCACAGTTAGCTTTCTGCCCGCTACACTTTTCAGCTGCAGAGCCAAGTAAATCTAGGACAAATGCTCTCATGAATCACTGATGGGGTCTGTAAAAAAGGATGTTTCCAGGCCCTCAGAGACCTGGCTTAAGAAATGCAAGTAGTTTCAGAAAAAGAGAAAGGCTGCCACTTTTTGAACCACTACTTTGTCCACCCTCTGAGTCCCTGACCTGCCAGCACAATATTAGCTCAAGCAGACATGATCCCCTCAGCTTCCCTGGGCTTGTCATCTCAAATCCCCAGCTGCATTTGAGGAGCAGCACTGTTTGGAGGCAGAATACTACAAAAGAACCAGAATAATAAGCCCAGGAGAAGCCAGAGAGTCAAGAAGGAGAGATACTTGGCAATGGCCAGAAGTCCTGGAGCTCCTGGGCAAGAAGTTCAAGAGCATCAAGAAATCTCATTTCCCTGCCACATTCCTGCTCAGGGCACAGCATTTGCTGCTGCCAGTGTGTGTAGATGGATCGGGCCAAGAGGAAGGAACTAAAGGCACTGCGTGCAGCTTGTAAATCCTTGGGATGAAGGAAGCAAGGCTTCAGAAAAACTAATCAGCCATGCGGGGAACACAAGACCAGCCTTTAAGCCTGAGCTTCGAGCCTGTGCTGGGCCTTCTGAGGGAAGCAGTTACTTCTAGGGTGGTGGGGGAGGGCGTCCAAAACCTTCCTGCTCTGCCACATGCTGCTTGGTACAAATAGTAACAAACACTTGGCATTTCCCCTAGTGCTATCCTGGGTACTCTTTCCAAGTATTAGGCATTCATTTAACCTTCTCCCAAAGGCTGTTATTGTCCCTATTTTCCAGATGAAGAAGTCAGACTCTGCAAAGTGAAAAACCATCCCCAACTTTCACATTTGTAATGGAGAAAAGCCATGACTGAAACTAAACTCTCTGTGACCCCCAGAATCCACAGTCTAAATCATTAGGCTTATTATCTCTGGCAGCGCAGTTGCTATACAAGAGCTTGGTGACCCTCTTGATAATCACGGTGAGATGCTGGCTGGGTCATTCGGAGGGCCCAGGGTTTCTGATTAGCTTCAAAGGCGTTTATAATGCTCTGGGATGCCCTGCTTCCTCCCTCTTTTTCTCTTTCTCTTATCCTTTTTTCCTTTCCTTCTACATCTGTTGAAGCTCTCCTTGCCTCAAACAGAATAATATTGAAGCCATTATTTGGTTCCATGTATCAAAAGGTTTTTTATTTGGGGCCAAAGGTGACACCTTTTCTTTTCCTTTTGTAATTTCCAACTCTTTGCTTATCAGAACTTACTTTCAAGGATCTAACATTTACAGTAAAGTATAAGTGATCAATGAGTCTCATAAAGGAGGTACCAATACCTCCTTATAAAGAAATATCATCCAAAGGCCAAGAACCACAGAAGAAATTATATTAAAATGGAGACTGTCACCAAAGGAAGGAATCAGTCACCAGGAGAAGCAGAAGGTGTCATCAAGGCCAGGAAGAGGGTGTGGGAAGAAGAGGCGGCCAATAGACTGAGTGTATGAACCTTCTTAGTTGACTTCCGTACCAACTGCTGGCAATGCTCCCCCTTTTCCCAGGGCTACCTCGCTGTAGCCCACCCACTTGGGAAGTGGCCGAGTTGTCTTTTTTCCAACCCACTCTTGCCATCCTTCTTTAGCTAACCCAGAATCCTAATGTACGTCCTGCCCGCATGCCTCTCAAGTCAGCCCAGTTCTTCCTGTCCTGTAGCATGGCTGATTTATCCAGGTCCTAGATAAGAGTTTTCACCTTCCTCCCCACAAGAAAGTGCACACACATGGGGGTCACACCTAGAAAAGAACATTCCCAGAGATGTATTCTCAGAATTTGCAACTTTTTACTGCTGGGTGAATGGAGAGGCTAAGGGAACTGCTGTTCCAAGCTAGGGGATTTACAAAAACAGCTTACATTACTGAGGACCAGCTCTTCCCATTCCTGTGTTTCATTAGCTCAGCATCAACTGACTTAACTAGAACAGACAAACGCTCATTAAAATATCATGTTGGATGAGATGTAATTCTCAGAATAATATTAACATCAAACAAGCAATTGGGAGGCAGCATCACTCTGGCCTTGCAAGGAAGGGGGTATTCTGCAAGGTAAGCACTCTTCTTGCCAATGGGGTTGGGATGCTGGGTGGAGGGAAAATGATTATGGATGAAGACGCTGTTGCTGTGAGGGTAGAAGTTCCAGACTGACTAAACCAAGCCCTCTTCTCTGAATATTTGGCTTCTCAAAACCTAATTCATTGTCAAACCCAAACTCAGTAATTACATCTTCTCCAAATCGACTATTCAGCATTTCCTCTTTACAGATAAACCACCCGTCCACTTGTAAGAGAAGCTGCCAAATTAACTCTCGAGTTTGCCAGAGTCATCTTCCTCATAGAGAGGATCAGTGAGGTGTGAGGCGCTGTGGGCTGTACCTCTAAGACAAAGGAATCTTAGAGGTAGCTCGTTTGGTGTAGTATGAAGAACACTGCCTGAAGTTAGGTCTCACTTTAAGTACTAGCTGTCACTGTAGTGGGTTGAAAGTGCACCTCTCCTGAATTTATGTCTACCCAGAGCCCCTAAATGTGACCTTACTTGGAAGCAGGGTCACGCTGGACTAGGGTGGGCCGCAGTAATGACGCGTACCCTTATAAGAAGAGGAAAGACACGCAGAGGGAAGAAGGCCATGTGAAGACCGGGACAGAAACTGGAGTGGTGGAGCTATTAATACAAACCAAGGAGTGCCACGGACTGCCAGAGCCACCAAAAGGAAGAAGCGAGAAGGTTCAGAGTGGGTGTGGCCCGACTAACACCTTGTTTTAGGACTTGCAGTGTCCGGAGCTGTGAGAGAATAAGTTTCTGTTGCTTTAAGCCACCCAGTTTGTGATAATGCATTGTGGCAGTTGTAGGAAGTGAATACAGTCACTGAAAGGCGGGGCAAACTTGACCTAGTCATTTTCTCTGAGCCTCAGTTTCTTTGTCTAGATGAGAGATTAGATCTATGACTTTGGGTAAGTTTTATAATCAATTTTCTCATCTTAAAATGGGGTACTATAACATTTTTGATAAAATTACAGTTAACATGTATTGAGCATTTACTACATCATGATCATTAATAGACATCTCACTAAATATTTTTTACTTCTTCCTAAATTCTGCTTTGATCTGATGAGTCACTTCCACAGAATTTAATGTCAAACTTTCCAAAATCCAGTGTAAAAAATGGAAAAATGACATTTTAGATAACTCATACAACCATAGAGCAATTATTTTTAAGGGTTTTCTTTTTAATTTTTTAAAATTTATTTTAATTGGAGGCTAATTACTTTACAACATTGTGGTGGTTTTTGCCATACATTCACATGAATCAGCCATGGGTGTACATGTGTTCCCTATCCTGACCCTCCCTCCCACCTCCCTCCCCATCCCATCCCTCAGGGTCATCCCAGTGCACCAGCCCTGAGCACCCTGTCTCATGCATCAAACCTGGACTGGCGATCTGTTTCACATATGGTAATATACATGTTTCAGTGCTATTCTCTCAAATCATCCCACCCTCACCTTCTCCCACAGAGNATTTCTACTTCCAAGAAAATTAATGTCTAGAAATTGAAGCAAAAAATGTGTGCTGAGTCCTGGGAATATACAAGTGAGAAAACCCAACAGATCTTTGCTCTAATGGAGGTTTTATTCCAATAAGGGAGACAGATGTCAACTGATAATCACCAAATTGAAGGTGAGAATGTTTTGTGAGAATAGCTAATAGAATTATTGTCATTAGGGAGGTCAAGGAGGTTGTCCTGAAGCGATGTCTGAGTGGAGATCTGAGTTTATCCAGGTGAATGGGGAGAAAAAAGCATCCCAGACAGAAGGGGCAGCACATGCAAAGGCCCTGAGGTGAGCAGGGATGGACTGGTAGAAAGGACGGAGTAGAGCCGCTGGTGCTCTTGGGAGGGCAAGGCAAGGCATGGTGGGAGGAGGGCACTGCTGAGAGACACACAGAAAGACCATGCAGGGCCTTGTCAGCCATGATAGCTTTCATCCTTATCCTTAGAGGAGTGTGAAGCTGTTTGTGAGTTGAGAAGTGTGCAGCACAGTGTGGTTCATGGATCAGCTGCGTGAATGTCACTGGGGAGCCTATTAGAAACACAGAACTCAGTCCCAGTTCACACCTGCTACTGAAACAGAATCTCTTCCCCATGTGGTTGGCATGCATATTAAAGTTTGAGAAACACTGGATTAGAACATTTTCAGGTAGTATAGGAACTACACAGTATGGACCATCTACTTGAAAGAAGCTGTGTATAAGAGACAGATATAAAGGTCTTTTGTTTCTTTAGGTGGATATATTCCTAAGTATTTTATTCTTTTCATTGCAATAGTGAATGGAATTGTTTCCTTAATTTCTCTTTCTGTTTTTTCATTGTTAGTATATAGGAATGCAAGGGATTTCTGTGTGTCAGTTTTATATTCTGCAGCTTTACTATATTCATTGATTAGCTCTAGTAATTTTCTGGTGGAGTCTTTAGGGTTTCTATGTAGAGGATCGTGTCATCTGCAGTGAGAGTTTTACTACTTCTTTTCCAATCTGGATTCCTTTTATTTCTTTTTCTTCTCTGACTGCTGAACCACAGGGCAATTAAAAAAAATTTTTTTTTTATATTGGGGTACAGTTGATTTACAATGTGGTAGTTTCAGGTGTACAGTGCAGTGGTTCAGTTATCCTTATGCAAATCTCCATTCTTTTTCAGATTCTTTTCCCATGTAGGTTATCAGAGAATATTGAACAGAGTTCCCTGTGCTATTCAGTAGGTCCTTGTTGATCACCTATTCTCCATGTAATTATGTGTATATATTAATCCCAAACTCATTTATCCTTCCCCAGCCTTTACCCTTTGGTAACCATAAGTTTGTTTTTGAAGTCTGTGAGTCTCTTTTTGTTCTGTAAATAAGTTCATTTGTATCATTGTTTTTAGCTTCCATGTATAAGTGATAACATATGATATTTCTGTGTCTGACTTAGTATGATCTCTAGGTCCATCCATGTTGCTGAAAATAGCATCATTTCCTTGTTTTTATGAATAAGTAATATTCTATTGTTTGGAAGTGAGGAAATGCTCTCAGAGTGCTCATAGAATAACAAGACATGTCCTACCATTCAACAGGTGTCTGTGGTGGGATTTATTATGGTCCCTCTTTTAATTCACTCACACACACACATATACACACTCATGCATGCATACTAAATAACACAAACGTTATCTTCTTTATTCATTCATCTTTCCATAGACACCGGTTGCTTGCATTTCTTGGCTATTGTAAACAGTGTGACAATGAAAACGGGGGTATATGTGTCATTTTAGGTTGATTTTCTTTGGATATGTGCCCAGGAGTGGGGTTTCTGGATCATATGGTAGCTCTGTTTTTAGTTTTTAAAGGAACTTCTGTGCTGTTTTCCATGGGCTTCCCCAGTGGCTCAGACAGTAAAGAATTCACCTACCATGCAGGAGACATGGGTTTGAGCCCTGGGTTGGGAAGATCCCCTGGAGAAGGAGCGGCTAACCCACTCCAGTATTCTTGCTTGGAGAATTCCATGGACAGGAGAGAATCCATGGGGTTGCAAAGAGCTGGACACCACTGAGCAACTAACACTTCTAGTACTGCTTTCTGTACTGTTCTCCAGAGTGGCTGTGCCAGCTTACAGTGTAGAGAGGTCCTCTTTTCTCCACACCCTCTCTAGCATTTACTGTTTGTAGACTTTCTGATGATGGCCATTCCTTGTATGGAGTGATACCTCGTTGTAGTTTTGATTTGCTCTAAAAATTAGTGATGTTGAGCAACTTTCGTGTCTGTTTGGCCATCTGTGTATCAGATGATCACAATTTTATCCTGACAATCTTAGGGGAGATACTGGTGGGCCAAACCATATACTCCTGTGGACCCAGAGTTTTCCTGTAAATGTTTCCAGACTTGATTTAGCTTCATGTGTTACTAAATTTCTTCTGTGTGTAGGACTCACAGTAGCAGAAATAAAGAAAGACCCAATTTCTGTCCATAAAGAATTTCTAGGCCAGTAGTAGGGTAGTGATTGGAGGGCAGTGAGATAAGCCTACCGGAAACTGATGTGAGGAGCCATAGGATCCTGTCCTTATTCTTTGAGGGTTGAACAGATAGATAAATCAGTAACATTCAGAAACAGCACAGACCATCTTTTAACTTGTGGCCAGGGAACACATTTCTTACTAAGCAGTGGTAATATCATTTTACCTTCTGTTCCCAGCCTAGTGCCCACACAGGGCAGTTTAGAGGATAAAAGTCTTCATTTTCCTGAAAGTCCTACTCTAAGGATTTCTACTTCCAAGAAAATTAATGTCTAGAAATTGAAGCAAAAAATGTGTGCTGAGTCCTGGGAATATACAAGTGAGAAAACCCAACAGATCTTTGCTCTAATGGAGGTTTTATTCCAATAAGGGAGACAGATGTCAACTGATAATCACCAAATTGAAGGTGAAAATGTTTTGTGAGAATAGCTAATAGAATTATTCTCATTAGGGAGGTCAAGGAGGTTGTCCTGAAGCGATGTCTGAGTGGAGATCTGAGTTTATCCAGGTGAATGGGGAGAAAAAAGCATCCCAGACAGAAGGGGCAGCACATGCAAAGGCCCTGAGGTGAGCAGGGATGGACTGGTAGAAAGGACGGAGTAGAGCCGCTGGTGCTCTTGGGAGGGCAAGGCAAGGCATGGTGGGAGGAGGGCACTGCTGAGAGACACACAGAAAGACCATGCAGGGCCTTGTCAGCCATGATAGCTTTCATCCTTATCCTTAGAGGAGTGTGAAGCTGTTTGTGAGTTGAGAAGTGTGCAGCACAGTGTGGTTCATGGATCAGCTGCGTGAATGTCACTGGGGAGCCTATTAGAAACACAGAACTCAGTCCCAGTTCACACCTGCTACTGAAACAGAATCTCTTCCCCATGTGGTTGGCATGCATATTAAAGTTTGAGAAACACTGGATTAGAACATTTTCAGGTAGTATAGGAACTACACAGTATGGACCATCTACTTGAAACATTTGTGTTATTTAGTATGCATGTATGTGTGTGTGTGTGTGTGTGTGTGTGTGTGAGTGAGTGAATTAAAAGAGGAATTAATAAATAAATTAAATAATTTTAATTAATTATTTTAAATAAATAAATAATAAATTAATAAAAGTGAATTAATAAATCCCATCACAGACACCTGTTGAATGGTAGGACATGTCCTGTTATTCTGTGAGCACTCTGTTTGAGAGCATTTCCTCCTGTGTTAGAGCTCCTCTGTGCTTTGGGACAGGGCTGAGTATGTTTACTATGCTCCTCAATCATTGCATGGCCCAAGGAAGCCTCTCTTTGTGGTGGCACGTCACTCAGGTACTTTGGTGGGGCTGGTTCCTGCCCCTGGCAGCCATCTCTAATTGATCAGGCTCCTGAGTTTAGTCATGGCCTGAGACTCTCTCCACATAGTTTACCAGGGCATACCAATTGATCTGAATCACAAGGTTAGATCAATTTCCCACCCTCTGTTTCTTTGGGCAAGGCATGAAAACAAATTTCAGCAACGATCAACATTTCTGAAGCATCATCTGTATCTGCCCAGGATCCTTTAGGCTTCTAAGTCTAATTGCTGAAAGTACATTTCCATGAGGGTAGCAGAATCATAGCCCCTTGGAGCTTAGCCACAAGGGACAGGGAGGGTTACACAGCAGGCCTCCTCGCCAGAAGAGCGGGAAGAGACAGTAGCTTAGGGAGCCTGCTTCTAACAAAGGCGCTGACAGGTCAGGAAGGAATGGCAGAGACTTCTTCAAGAAAGCATTTGTCTTTTTGAACTATCAGAGCTGCTTCTGGGTCTGCAAAGAAGGATGACTGGAAGTTGTTCAGAAAGACAACTTAGCAGCTAGGCAGCTTCTGCTCCCACAAGCTTAGACAGAGATGGATAGGCTGTCAAACACCACAAAAATTCATCCTGTGTCTTGGAACCAACTAAGGTTTCCAGCAGCATAAGTATCCAGCTTCATTTCCCCCTCAAATTATTTATAAAAGAAGAAACTAATCTTTCTCTCTCCCCAGCACATGCTTAGAGGTGAATGATAAAAGTGGATATGCCACCAACTGTCCCAAATCCAATATTTGGTCAGTTGTTTCAAGACAAGCATTTTTATGCACACTCAGATACATGGCTGTGATCAAATGAAATTGATTATGTGTCTGAATGCATCAACTTTATTATTCTGGAGTTTTGTGGACTTGGCCTAGGTCAGCATTTAGTTGATATCCACTTGGTAGCTTCAGAAAGACTTCTGGACTCTCTATTTGAGTCCTAGTGATAAGAGGAACAAGCAAGAGATTTAGGACACAGCTCCAAAGGACAACCATATTGCTATCTTTAACTGATATTTATCCCTATGACATCAGCAGAGGCAAATATATGGTTGACTAATAAACAAAACTACCAGCCAAACAGAAGGATGTGGGTAGGTAAGGAAGAACGAGAGAGACATAGGTATTAACAATAATGCAGTGGCTCAGATTGTTTCAAGACAAGCATTTTTATGCACACTCAGATACATGGCTGTGATCAAATGAAATTGATTATGTGTCTGAATGCATCAACTTTATTATTCTGGAGTTTTGTGGACTTGGCCTAGGTCAGCATTTAGTTGATATCCACTTGGTAGCTTCAGAAAGACTTCTGGACTCTCTATTTGAGTCCTAGTGATAAGAGGAACAAGCAAGAGATTTAGGACACAGCTCCAAAGGACAACCATATTGCTATCTTTAACTGATATTTATCCCTATGACATCAGCAGAGGCAAATATATGGTTGACTAATAAACAAAACTACCAGCCAAACAGAAGGATGTGGGTAGGTAAGGAAGAACGAGAGAGACATAGGTATTAACAATAATGCAGTGGCTCAGATGGTAAAGAATCCGCCTGCAATGCAGGAGACCCGGGTTTGATCCTGGGTTGGAAAGACCTCAGGAGAAGGGAATGGCAACCCACCCCAGTATTCTTGCCTGGAGAGCTCCATGGACAGAGGAACCTGGTGGGCCATAGTCCATGGTGTCACAAAGAGTCAGATACGACTGAGTGACTAACACTTTCACTTTTCGCATAACACTGCAGTTCAGTGGGACATAGAGTAACAGTATCATGGTACTGTTGACAAAGGCTGCAGACTTAGAGGAAGGGGGGAGATGTGAGCTGAATGCTAGCAGTTGGAAAGGAAAAACAGTCGAACCATTGAACAGGTCATTCAGTGGCTTCCTTGAGCATGTGCAAAGGTTCTAAGTTGACCCTGTACACCATACACCTAGAATAGTCTTCCCAAGAAGACAGTCAAGGATGCTTCAGATTGGCAGATCTTGAAAGAATGATCAAACAGGTAAAGACATCTTTTCAAACACCAGTTATTTCTCTGCAGTGCTCAGAAAGGTTTACTCGGAAACAAAAATGCAAGCAACTAATTTCAGCTTTTGTATCTGAGTACTATAAGAAATTATATTCCCCTGGGAGTTATTCCATTACGTTTTATTTTATTACTGTGTTCAGTTCTATGCACGGCATGAAAAGCTAACTTTGAGCCACCAGATTCCATGATGCTGATTCAATATTATTTTATACTTCAACTAACTCTTCTGGGGAAAGTAAAATTGAGATGTATTTCTGTTTGAGAGAGCTGTGATTGTGCTCATGTACACAAAGCTGAGCCAAAGACATGGGTCCAAGTGTGTTCATGGTGCATCCCTGGCACGAGTGTAAGGCTCTCTATACAATGAGGAAAGTGTCCATTTATTCATTATTTATTAAAATAGCTTCCAATCTACTCTTTCCAGCTTTATTGAGACATAATTGACATATAACATTGTCTACGTTTAAGGTACTCCAAAACTGTGTTGATTTGCTATACTTAGGTTTCAAAACGGTTATTACAGTACGGTTAGTTAAAACCTACATCCCCTCACATAATTGCCACTTCTTTTTTGGATGGAGAGAGAATTACTGGTATCTTGGGCATGTCCTGCATGACTGAGGAGGCTGGGTGCTCTCGCATTATTTTACTTTGCCTTAAGGAGAAGTCATACTCTGAGAAAATCTTGGCCCTAGGCTGTAATGCCTTTGGGGAGGGATAATGCATCAAAAGTTTCCAATATGTCCAAATTCCTCTTTTTTCCCTTTTGTTGCTCTGTCAGTGTGTTAGGACTTCTCTGTTGGAACCTTGACTTCCGCAAATGCTTTCTTGTCTGTGGGTGATTGACTAAGCCAGTGTGTTGCAGGGTCTCCTGGACCATACCTGAAAGGGGCTAGGACTGATTCATGAGCCACTGTAGGGTCCACTGCCGGGGCCAGAGGTCTGTGTGCCTAACACCTAGTGTATGGGTGGGCGAGACTGCTCTCCGTTTCCTTAGCATATGGTGCCAGATCCCCAAATTCTCACAATGACATGTTCATTTGAGGATGGATGACAAATGGTTGGAAATGGACATGACAGGGCATGTCTTATTCAGTCGTGTTGCTGATGTTAGCTGTCAGTTCATTTAAAAAGTTGGCCAAAGCAGTTGTTGATTTCAAACAGGAGAGCATCTGGATGAGGTATGTAATTTTAAAGAATTGTTTGAGATTCATCAGTGCAGTGGTATTAATGAGAAGTGGGAGAATATGTAAAGGAGCCTTACTATTATTTAACTCACATGCTTGAAATGGAGATCTAAAACCAGACTGACATAGTATATATTTTAAGCAGTAGATAAAAGCAAATACAATCCAAGAAATAATATTCTGCTCAATTCTGAATAGACTACAATAGAATAATGCATTTAGATCTGGGCTCCTCTTCCTAACAAACATAAATGTTCATGGAAAAGTGCCCAGTTCAGTTCAGTCACTCAGCTGTGTTGGACTCTTTGCAACCCCATGGACTGTGGCACACCAGGCCTCCCTGTCTATCACCAGCTCCCAGAGTTTACTCAATCTCATGTCCATTTAGTCAGTGATGCCATCCAACCTTCTCATCCTCTGTCATCCCCTTTTCCTCCCTTCATCAATCTTTCCCAGCAACAGGATCTTTTCAAATGAGTCAGTTCTTC
>SJYX01016747.1:191488-259216 GCA_006410675.1 Oreotragus oreotragus | reverse complement strand
TGATCTCCTTCAGAATGGACTGGTTGGATCTCCTTGCAGTCCAAGGGACTCTCAAGAGTCTTCTCCAACACCACAGTTCAAAAGCATCGATTCTTCGGCGCTCAGCTTTCTTCACAGTCCAACTCTCACATCCATACATGACCACAGGAAAAACCATAGCCTTGACTAGGCGGACCTTAGTCGGCAAAGTAATGTCTCTGCTTTTGAATATACTATCCAGGTTGGTCATAACTTTTCTTCCAAGGAGTAAGCGTCTTTTAATTTCATGGCTGCAGTCACCATCTGCAGTGATTTTGGAGCCCCCAAAAATAAAGTCTGACACTGTTTCCACTGTTTCCCCATCTATTTCCCATGAATTGATGGGACCGGATGCCATGATCTTCATTTTCTGAATGTTGAGCTTTAAGCCAACTTTTTTGCTCTCCTCCTTCGCTTTCATCAAGAGGCTTTTTAGCTCCTCCTCACTTTCTGCCTCAGTTTTACCCAATGCCTTTCCAGGATCCCATTCGAGACACCACACTCCACCCAGGGGTCATGGCTCCTTAGGCTCCTCTTGTCTGAAAGAGTTTCTCATGGGTTCCTGGTTTTGAATGAGGTTAACAGTTTGGAGGAGCACTGCTGCTGCTGCTAAGTCACTTCAGTCGTGTCCAACTCTGTGTGACCCCATACCCGGCAGCCCACCAGGCTCCCCCGTCCCTGGGAGGAGTGCTAGTCAAATATTTTCTAGAATACACCTCAAAGGGATTTGCCTGATATTTTATGGTAGATTAACTGTAGATTATTTCACTAGTATTACTTTACTCTTAAATGGTTGATAGAATTTACCAAGGACACCATATGGACCTGGTGCTTAATTTTGTAATATTATTATTGATTGAATTTTTTTTGACAGATATAGACCTTTTCAGATTATCTGTTTCTCCGTGAGTGAGTCTTAATAGTTGCTGTCTGTCAAAGAATTGGTCCATTTCATCTAGGGTATCATCTTTGTAGGCATAGAATTGAATTGGTCCATTTCCTCTAGGTTATCATATTTGTGAGCATAGAGTTGTACAGAGTATTCTTTTATTATTCTTTTAATGTCCAAGAGATCTATAGTGAAGACCCCTCTTTCATATCTGAACAGTAATTTATAGTTCTCTTTTTTCCTCTTGTTTAGCTAAATCATTCTCTCCCTCATTCTTCTTGTTTTCAACTTGATTTATTATACTTTCTATGTTTTTTAAGTGGAATTTTAAATAGGTTATTGATTTCACATCTTTCACCTTTCATTTATATGTGTGCTTATACATATAGTCATTTTAGTACTATGAATTTCCCTCTAAGTACTACTTTGCTGCATCTCACAAATTTTTATGTAACATTTTCATTTAGCTCAAAATATTTTGAAATTTCTTTGAGATACTTTCTTTGATATGTTTGTCACTTAGAAATCTGTTATTTAGTCTCCAGATATTTGGGGATTATCCAGCTGTCATTTTATTATTGATTTCTGGTTTAATCTCATTGTGGTCTGAAAACATACTTTGTATGGTTTTAGTTCTTTAAAATTTTTTTATACTATATTTTATAACCCAGAATGTGGCATATCTTGGTGAATATTTTACATGAACTTGATGAGAATATATATTCTGCTGATATTGGATAAAGTATTAAGGCCAGTTAAATCCAGTCAGTTGATGATACTGTCTAGTTCAACTATAGTCCTACTGATTTTTGCTTGGTAGATCTGTCAACTACTGATAAAAGATTATTGAGTTTCTGACTATACTAGTACATTTGCCTTTTTTCCCTTGTAGTTATGTCAGTTTTTGCCTCATGTATTTTGATGCTCTGTTCTCAGATGCATATGCATTAAGGATTATGTCTTTTTGAAGAATTGCTGCTGCTGCTAAGTTCAGTCTTGTCCGACTCTGTGCGACCCCATAGACGGCAGCCCACCAGGCTCCCCCATCCCTGGTATTCTCCAGGCAAGAACACTGGAGTGGGTTGCCGTTTCCTTCTCCAATGCATGAAAGTGAAAAGTGACAGTGAAGTCGCTCAGTCATGTCCGACTCTTTGCAACCCCATGGACTGCAGCCCACCAGGCTCCTCTGTCCATGGGATTTTCCAGTTAAGAGTACTGGAGTAGGGTGCCATTGCCTTCTCCATTTGAAGAATTGAGCCCTTAATTATTATGTAATGACCCTCTTTAGCCCTGATAATGTTTCTTGCTCTGAAATATGCCTTGTCTGAAATTAGTATAGCTACTCCAGATTCTTTTAAAAATTAGTATTAGTATGCTATGTCTTTCTCCAATCCTTTACCTTTAACCTGTCTGTGTCTTTATGTTTGAAGTGGATTCCTTATAGGCTGTATATTGTTGGGTGTTGGATTTTTATCTGATATGACAGTTTCTGTCTTTTAATTGATGTACTTAAACCATTTACACTTAAAGTGCCTGTCGCTCTTTGGATAATATTTACTGTGGTTGTAACTTTTTATTGTACTTCTTTCTTCCTTTTTCCTGCCTTTTCTGGTTTTAGTTGAACACTTTATATATGCTTCCATTTTTTTTTTCATCTCTTATCATATCAATTATATTTCTTTTGAAAAAAATTTAGTAGTTTTCCTATGGTTTGCAGTATGCATTTACAACTCGCCTAAATCTACTTTTAAATAAAATTATAAAACTATACTTCTTCCAATCTTAACTTCCCTGGTGGCTCAGATGGTAAAGCATCTGCCTACAATGCAGGAGACCTGGGTTCGATCCCTGGGTGGGGAAGATCCCCTGGAGAAGGAAATGGCAACCCACTCTAGTACTCTTGCCTGGAAAATCCCACGGACCGAGGAGCCTGGTAGGCTACAGTCCATGGGGTTGTAAAGAGTCCACAGGACTGAGCAACTTCACTTTCACTTTCATACTGCTTCCCAGATGGTGCAGAACTTTATGACAGATTAATCCTAATCCTTCCCTTCCATCCTTATAAAAATGCTGTCATTCATATGACAGTGCATAGTTATTATCTTGAACAGTAATCTATGAGATCAATTTAGAATAAGGAAAACAAAAGGTTTTTTTTAGCATACATTTACTCTTTTTCTGATGCATTTCCTTCTTTTTGTAGGTCCCATTACCTGAGCTATACCATTTTTCTTATCCTTAACTTCTTTTAACATTTCTTACAAGGCTGATTTGCTGGCAGTAAATTAATTCTGTTTTTATTTGTTTGAGAAAGCTTCATTTCCTCACTTTTGAAGGTTTATTTCACTGAATATAGAATTCTCAAGTGGTGAGTTTTTTCCTCCTCTTTCAACACTTTAAATGTTTTACTCCACACTCTTCTTAAATAGTTTTTTTAAATAAGAAATCTATTATAAGTTTTATTTTTTCCCCCTCTAATGAGAACGTGTTTTTTCCTCTGGATTCTTTCAACGTTTTCTTTGTCTTTGGTTTTCTGAAATTTAAGTATGATATGTCTTGGTGTAGAATTTTTATATTTATTTTGCTTGATGTTCTCTCAGCTTGCTGAATCTTTGGTCTGGTGTTACTGAGAGAAGTTCTGAGTCATTCTTACTTCTGTAGTTATTCTACTTCATTTGTTTGTTCTACTTCTAGTATTCTAATTAAACACAGGTTATATATACCTTTTTGGATTTTTCTGGTGGCTCAGTGGTAAAGAATCTGCCTTCAATGCAGGAGGGCTGGGTTCGATCTCTGTTTCAGGAAGATCCCCTGGAGAAGGGCATGCCAACCCACTCCAGTACTCTTGCTTGGGGAATCCCATGGACAAAGGAGCCTGGCCAGCTACAGTCCACGCAGTCACAGACTCAGACACGACTGTTGTGACTAAGCAGCAGGAGCATATACCTTTTTAAGTGATCTTGTAGTTCTTGGGTATTATTTTCCGACTTATTCGGATTCCTTTTTTTGCTCTTTGTGTTTGTGGCCCAAAGCTGGGAAGTGCTAACATATTCTTTAGACTGACTGATTTTTTTTTTTTTTTTGCTGCTTTGTCTAAAACCATTTACTAAACGTATTCTATATCTGTTATAGTGTTTTGTTTTGTTTGCCAGCATTTCCTTTTAATTCTTCCTCGAAGTTTCCACCTCTCCATTTACATTACCCATCTTTTCTTGCATGATGTCTACTTTTTCCATTAGAGGATTTAACAGAGTAATCATAAGTGTTTTAAGTTCCCAGTCTAATAATTCCAAAATCTGTTTCATATTTGAGTCTCATTCTGATGCTTGCTTTACCTCTGTAGACTCTTTTTCTTGCCTTTTAGCATAACTTGTAATTTTCGTTGAAAGCTGGACATGGTATACTGGTCAATACAAGCTGAGGGAAATTAACCTTTAGTGTGAGATTTTATATTAATCTGGAGATGTAATGTTTGATGTAGCTGTGGATGCAGGGCCTTCAAAGTCCTCTGTAGTGTCTTGGATCCCCCTTCCCCCACCCTGTTGTCTTTGGGTTTTCCCAAGTACTGTTTCTATTTGAGTCTGTGCCTTGCAACTCTTCTAGCTGTATTCCACTATTAATATAGTGGAGCATTGTTGATGGTGGTGGTAAAGAGTAGGGGGGAAAAAGTGTTCTATAATGTTACAATCAGGTCTCATTCTTTCAGCAGACATGTCTCTCTGAGCTAAACCCCTCACAAGTGTTTCTTAGTTTTACCTCCTATTTCTTTAGGTGAGACAGAAAGGCTACAAGGGGCTGAGATTGAGTGACTGCCCTTCTTCCTTCTTCCTTGGTGAGATAAGGTACTGATAAATTCTTTTTCATTGGAGAGTAGGTCTTTGTTATAGAAAGTGCTCAGAGTGCATTTCAAAGTGTTTACTTTTACCCTCTACTTGCCTGAACCATGAAGTGATTTTTTTTTTTTTTTTCCCTCCATCATGAAAATCTGATGGGGACCTGAAGTTAAACCCACAAATGTTTAACCCACCCAAGAATGCAGCCCCCTGGGGTTTCTCACTCTCAAGTTACCCACATTCTACCTTCAGCAATTCATTCAAAATTGCCATTTAAACATTTCTACCAGTTTATGACCCCAAGGGCTTCCACACTAGGTAAGAAGAATCCCCTGGATTCCTGAAGAATTCTCTGGCCATGATTCTCTGTATTGTGGGATGGTGACTTGTCCTCAATTATCCAATAAGTTCTGATCTTATCACATACATTGATAAGATCAGAAAAGATCAGAACTTACCTAATCAGATAAGATCAGAACTTACCTGAAATGGTGTTGATTTTCAGTTTGTTCAGCTTTATTTTTTTGTCATTGTTATAAGTATTGGAGTGATGATTCCCAAGGTTTTTACATGATGTAACTGAAACCAAAAAACTTTGGGAGCATGAGGCAAGAAAATGAATTACAAGAGAGATGCAGAGTTATGATTTTCATTTTTAGTCTCAAAAAGGATTTTCAGCTGTGTTCTATTTTTCCTTTCATCAAATAAGGAGTCTGTGAACATACAGCATAAGATGTTGATGTTCAGCTATAGAGATGGTGAGACAGGCATTCACCCAATTTGAGGTAACTAAAACTCAGAGAAGGCAGATTTTTCAGGTTTTCCTCTTGTGTGGAATGGGAGAAGGGCATGAGTTGGTAATGGTATCTGTCTGGATGCTCCAGCAGCTGACTGGAAAGCATACTGTTCTCATTTGTTAGTATTTTCCTTTTTTTTTCTTTTATTAGGAGAGAAATTTATTAACTCGTCGCTTAATCATCCACTATGTACAGGCTGATCCCTTTTTGTCTGAACTATCTGGGAGTTAATTGCGAACTTCTTGAAGTTTCTATATGTGGTGTTGTTCAGTCACTCAGTGATGTCCAGCTCTTTGTGACCCCGTGGACTGCAGCATGCCAAACTTCCCTGTCCTTCACCATCTCCCCGAGTTTGCTCAAATTCATATATATTTACTGGGTGATGCCCTCCAACCATCTCATCCTCTGTCACCTCTTCTCCTCCTGCCTTCCATCTTTCCCAGCATCAGGGTCTTTTCAAATAAGTCAGTTCTTCGCATCAGATGGCCAGAGTGTTGGAACTTCGGCTTCAGCATCAGTCCTTCCGATGAATATTCAGGGTTGATTTCCCTTAGGATTGACTGGGTTTGCTCTCCTTGCTGTCCAGGGATTCTCAAGAGTCTTCTCCAGCACCACAGAGCAAAGGTATCAGTTCTTCGGCCCTCAGCCTTTTTATTGTCCAGTTCTCACATCTGTACATGACTACTAAAAAAACCATAGCTTTGACTATATGGATGTTTGTAGGCAAAGTAATGTCTCCTTTTAATACTCCTTTTATTTAGGTTTGTCATTGCTTTTCTTCCAAGGAGCAAGTGTCTTAATTTCATGGCTGCAGTCACCCTCCACAGTGATTTTGGACCCCAAGAAAATAAAGTATGTCACTGTTTCCATTGTTTCCCCATCTATTTGCCATGAAGTGATGGCACTGGATGACATCTTTTTTTTCTGAATATTGACTTTTAAGCCAGGTTTTTCACACTACTCTTTCACCTTCATCAGGAGGTTCTTTAGTTTCTCTTTTCTTTCTACCATAAAGGTGGTGTCATCTGCCTATCTGAGGTTATTGATATTTCTCCCGGCAGTGCTGATTCCAGCTTGTGATTCATCCAGTCCAGCATTTTGCATGATGTGTTCTGCATATAAGTTAAAAGTAGAGAGACAATATACAGATTTGACATACTTTTTTCCCAATTTTGAATGAATCAGTTATTGCATTCCTACCAACAATGCAAGAGTGTTCCCTTCTCTCCACACCCTCTCTAGCATTTATTGTTTGTAGACTTTTTGATGATGGCCATTCTGACCAGTGTGAGGTGATATTTCATTGTGGTTTTGATTTTCATTTCTCTAATAATGAGCAATGTTAAGCATCTTTTCATGTGTTTGTTAGCCATCTGTATGTCTTCTTTGGAGAAACGTCTGTTTAGGTCTTTTTCCCATTTTTTGATTTGGTTATTTGTTTTTCTGGCATTGTGTTGTATGAGCTGCTTGTTTATTTTGGAAAATAATCCTTTGTCAGTTGTTTCATTTGCTATTATTTTCTCCCATTCTGAGGGCTGTCTTTTCACCTTGCTTATAGTTTCCTTTGCTGTGCAAAAGCTTTTAAGTTCCCATTTGCTTACTTTTGTTTTTATTTCCATTACTCTGGGAGGTGGGTCATAGAAGATCTTGCTTTGATTTATCCCATTGAATGTTCTGCCTATGTTTTCCTCTAAGAGTTTTATAGTTTCTGGTCTTACATGTAGGTCTTTAATCCATTTTATCTTTGAGTGTGGTGTTAGGAAGTGTTCTAATTTCATTCTTTTACATGTAACTGTCCAGTTTTCCAAGTACCAGTTACTGAAGAGGCTGTCTTTGCCCCATTGTATATTCTTGCCTCCTTTCTCAAACTTAAGGTACCCAGAGGTGCATGGGTTTATTTCTGGGCTTTCTATCTTGTTCCATTGGTCTATATTTCTATTTTTGTGCCAGTACCATACTGTCTTGATAACTATAGCTTTGTAGTATAACCTGAAGTCAGGAAGGTTGATTCCTCCAGCTCCATTCTTTCTCAAGACTGCTTTGGCTATTTGGGGTCTCTTGTGTTTCCATATGAATTGTGAATTTTTTTGTTCTAGTTCTGTGAAAAATGTCATTGGTAATTTGATAGGGATCGCATTGAATCTGTAGATTGCTTTTGGTAGTATAGTCATTTTCACAATATTGATTCTTCCTACCCAGGAACATGGAATATCTCTCCATCTGTTTATGTTGTCTTTGATTTCTTTCATCAGTGTCTTATAATTTTCTGTGTACAGTTCTTTTGTCTCCTTAGGTAAGTTTATTGATAGATATTTAATTATTTTTGTTGAAATGGTGAATAGGATTGATTCCTTAATTTCGCTTTCTGACTTTTCATTGTTAGTATATAGAAACGCAAGTGATTTCTGTGTATTGATTTTGTATCCTGCAACTTTGCTAAATCCACTGATGAGCTCTAGTGATTTTCTGATATTATCTTTAGGTTTTTCTGTGTACAGTATGTCATCTGCAGACAGTGAGAGCTTTACTTCTTTTTTGATCTGGAGTCTTTTTATTTCTTTTTCTTCTCTGATTGCTGTATCTAGGACTTTCAGAACTATGTTGAATAACTGTGGTGAAAGTGGACACCCTTGTCTTATTCCTGATCTTAGGGAGAATGCTTTCAGTTTTTCACCATTGAAAATAATGTTTGCTGTAGATTTATCATACATGGCCTTTAGTATGTTGAGGTAAGTTCCTTCTATTCCCATTTTTTGAACAGTTTTAATCATAAATGGGTGCAGAATTTTGTCAAAGACTTTTTCTGTATCGAGATAATATGGTTGTTATCTTTAAATTTGTTAATATGGTGTATCACATTGATTTGCATATACTGAAGAATCCTTGGATTCCTGGAATCAGTTCAGTCTCTCAGTCATGTCTGACTCTTTGTGACTCCATGGACTGCAGCACACCAGGCCTCCCTGCTTATCACCAACTCCCGGAGTTTTCTCAGACTCATATCCATTGAGTCAGTGATGCCATCCAACCATCTCAGCCTCTGTCATCCCCTTCTCCTCCCACCTTCAATCTTTCCTAGAATCAGGGTCTTTTCAAATGAGTCAATTCTTCGCATCAAGTGGCCAAAGTATTAAACTCAACTTGATCATGGTGTGTGAGCTTTTTGACGTGTTTCTGAATTCTGTTTGCTAAAATTTTGTTGAGGATTTTTGCATCTATATTCATCAGTGATATTGGCCTGCAGTTTTCTTTTTTTGTGTTGTCTTTGTCTGGTTTTGGTATCAGGGTGATGGTAGCCTCGTAGAAGGAGTTTGGAAGTGTTCCTTCCTCTGCAATTTTTTGAAAGAGTTTTAGAAGGATAGGCATTAGCTCTTCTCTAAATGTTTGCTAGAATGAAGCCATCTGGTTCTGGGCTTTTGTTTTTTGGGAAATTTTGATCACAGCTTCAATTTCAGTGCTTGTAATTGATTTGTTCATAATTTCCATTTCTTCCAGGTTCAGTCTTGGAAGATTGATCTTTTCTAAGAATCTGTCCATTTCTTCCAGGTGATCTTAGCTTTCTTAATGCTGACTTTTTTTTTTTTAATTTTTAATGTTTATTTACTTCTTTGACTGCACAGGACCTTTACTTGTGGCACACAGGATCTTTTTTAGCTGTGGCATGTGGGACCTAGTTCCCTGACTAGGGATGGAACCTGGGCCCCCTGCACTGGGAGCTCAGAGTCTTAGCCGCTGGACCACCAGGGAGGTCCCTAATGCTGACTTTCAAGCCAGCTTTTTCACTCTCCTCTTTTACCCTCATCAACAGACTCTTTATTTTATTTTTTTAATATATATATATATATTTTTGTATTTATTTATTTATTTATTTATTTTTTTACACGAACTCCCAACAGACTCTTTAATTCCTCTTCACTTTCTGCTTTTAGAGTGATATCATCTGCATATCTGAGGTTGTTAGTATTTCTCCTGGCAATCTTAATTCTGGCTTGTGCCCAGCACAAGCACAAATGATGTATTTACTCATTTGCTCAAATCTACAATACATAAAAATAGTCTCAGAGTTGTTAAATCAGTACTACTACCAACAACAAACCTCCTAAATAAAATCAAGATTTCTTTGCTGTTCTTTCTGTCTTAAGAATAAATCTCAGTGAAGGTATTGGAGTAATGTGTTCAAATTTTACTTGAACAAATCCCATTTATCTTTTGAGTAATTTTGATATTTATTTGATATAGAGAAAGGGTAGCTTATCTTTTTATATTAAATTTTATCCTTCTTCCCATCCTGTTAATATATTTTGATTGTTTGAACATGTAAACATAAAATCTAAGAAAAGCTATATAAAAATATATACTCAAAGATGTCCCAATTCTTCTCTCACTCTGGCACCCTATTCCCACACATTCCCTCTGGGTTAATTAGGGAACTAATTTCATTAGTTTTTTGGCTTATTTATCCTTCTATTATTTCTTTTTGCAAAAATAGCAGACTCATGTTTTCTTATTCTAATTTTTTTTTTTTTACTAAGGAGTAAAATACTATATATAATATTATGCACATAGCTTCTTTCCACTTAAAGATATGTATTCTGAAGATCATTCCATATTAGTTCATAAATAGCCTCCTTGTTTATTTTTGCAGATGCATAGTACTTCATTATGTGAGTGCATAAGGCAATGGCAACCCACTCCAGTACTCTTGTCTGGAAAATCCCATGGATGGAGGAGCCTGGTAGGCTGNCGTGGCCCCGGGAAATTACGCCCCCAGTCCCACTGAGAGGCGCGCTCGGGAGCCTGGCCCTCACCAGAAGTGCTGGAGAGCAGATTCAAGCTGCCGGCCAGGAAGTCCTGGCCCACGGAGCAGTAGCTGACGCTGACGGTGCTGAGTCGGGCCTTGGGGAACATCTGGAAATCCTGCTCTGGCCCAAGCGTGCCGGGCGCTGAGGACGCTGGACACAGGCCGTCCAGGAGGCCGCCTTTAGGGTAACTCTGTGTCTGCATGCCGTACGGTGCCTGCTCCACGCCAAAACCTACAACACAGGACCACAGACCACACAGCTGTCAGGCGACATCAGCGTGATGACCAGAGGCCCTACATGCCTCCAACCAGAGGGAACGCGAGCAGACCCGCCCGCTCCAGCCCTCTTCCTGCAAGACCTCAGTGGACACGCTGAGGCTTGGCGGGCAGCTTGTCCACCGAGTCCTCCTGTGACCTAACTGTCCTTCTTAGGCCAGGGCCCTTTCCCAAAAGGCTCGCGGCCTCTGGACCCCGGGGGGCAATGCTGCAGGTGGATATTCCTAATGCTTCCACGGGAGCCTCAGGATGACAGGGTCACTGGCTCTTTTGCCTCCCGAGGAAACTGAGGTCCAGACCAACTGAAGGGGACGACAGAGGATGAGATGGCTAGATGGCATCACTGACTCGATGGACGTGAGTCTGAGTGAACTCCAGGAGTTGGTGATAGACAGGGAGGCCTGGCGTGCTGTGATTCATGGGGTTGCAAAGAGTCGGACACGACTGAGCCACTGAATTGAACTGGACTGTAGCTGACCAGGTTCCTCCATCCATGGGATTTTCCAGACGAGAATAATGGAGTGGGTTGCCATTTCCTGCTCCAGGGGATCTTCCCGACCGAGGGATCGAACCTGGGTCTCCCGTACTGTAGGCAGACGCTTTACCATCTGAAACAACTATAAAACATGCTCCCTGTTCCAGTTACAGATTTGTGTGAGGCTTGAGTTTCTTTAAAGTGTATCGTAACAGATTGATGCAGAAGCTGGTATGTGAATTCAACTCTTTCATTAAATCACACATCAAAGAGATTTGAAAACACATAAAACAATGCCATGGTTCCTTTGTTGAAAAAAGTTATTTTTCATAAAAATGTTAATGTTGGTGTCATTTCAAAACTGTTGTCATATTTTAAAATTTGCTTTAATTTCTAATATAGTTAACATTGATGGTCAGTGATGTGCTGTTAAATGTATTTAAGCTCCCAAAAAAGGGTTGGTAGCAGATGCGGATTTTTTGTTTAAATAAATGTTTATTTATTTCTAGCTTCACTGGGTGGGTCTTGGCTGCTGCACAGAGGCTCTCTAGGTGCAGCAGTCAGGGGTTCCTCTCAAGTTGGAGTGCCTGGGCTTTGGTGATTGCAGCATGCAGGCTCAGTAGCTGTGCTACACTGGCTTAATTACCCTGAGGCATGCAGAATCTTCCTGGAAACCAGGGATCAAACCCACGTTCACTGCCGTGGCAGGGATTCTTATCCACTGCACTACCGAGGACATCCCAGATACTGATTTTGGTGGCGTTTAACTGCTTACATCCCAACCAAGTTCCAGCTACCAATACCTCACTGATGCAGCGTTGGGGAGAGGCCCACATCAGCTTGGGTTGGCCCATGGTGAGCCAGCTCCAGCACAGCTCGGATATAATCCATCTAAGGTTCTGGAATCCTCACTAATTCTGGAGAGTGGAAAGGAGGTCCAAGAATGAGCTTGCGTTATTTATTTCTAGCTTCACTGGGTGGGTCTTGGCTGCTGCACAGAGGCTCTCTAGGTGCAGCAGTCAGGGGTTCCTCTCAAGTTGGAGTGCCTGGGCTTTGGTGATTGCAGCATGCAGGCTCAGTAGCTGTGCTACACTGGCTTAATTACCCTGAGGCATGCAGAATCTTCCTGGAAACCAGGGATCAAACCCACGTTCACTGCCGTGGCAGGGATTCTTATCCACTGCACTACCGAGGACATCCCAGATACTGATTTTGGTGGCGTTTAACTGCTTACATCCCAACCAAGTTCCAGCTACCAATACCTCACTGATGCAGCGTTGGGGAGAGGCCCACATCAGCTTGGGTTGGCCCATGGTGAGCCAGCTCCAGCACAGCTCGGATATAATCCATCTAAGGTTCTGGAATCCTCACTAATTCTGGAGAGTGGAAAGGAGGTCCAAGAATGAGCTTGCGCTCAGGCGTCCTAGGACCACCACCCTCATCTTGGTCACGTCAGAACTCCAGGGGAGTCGAAGCCTCAATTACAAGTCTTTGAACTTCCAACTCTAAGGTCTTCTTTCTCTAACTGGATCTTTAGAACCTGTTAGGCTTTCGGTTGTTCCACACGCCATGCGGGAGGTTAGCTCCCTGACCAGGGATCGAAGCTGCACCCGCTGCACTGGAAGCAGAGACTAATCANAACTTCCAACTCTAAGGTCTTCTTTCTCTAACTGGATCTTTAGAACCTGTTAGGCTTTCGGTTGTTCCACACGCCATGCGGGAGGTTAGCTCCCTGACCAGGGATCGAAGCTGCACCCGCTGCACTGGAAGCAGAGACTAATCACTGGGCCACCGCGGCTGTCGCTACCCTCATGTTCTTAACAGAAATATCCTGAAGTCTCTTCTGTGATCTCTGCCAAAGCCCAGGTGAAGACAAGATACCGACATCTTTCTAATCTCTCCTTGAAAAACCTTCTTTTTAAGGAGCACTTTTTGGGAACTGCTTCAGGAAGGTTCACAGTTGTTCCAGCTTGGTCCCGATTTGCTGGTGGAGGCGTGTAAAGTCAGTTCAAAGGGGCTGTGACCTGGAGTGACAGCCACCGAGGGGCTGGCCCAGCATTCTGGATCCACCGCCTCCACGCTGGGGGAGGGAGGCAGAGGAGTGAAGCATGAAGACTCTTACAAGGAGGAATTGACGTAAACAAAATACTTTATTATTTGAGAAAGAAAAGGCCAGATTACAAAACTTTGATATATAAGTCCTGTTTATTATCATGCCAAGGGTTTACCATGGATTTGATTTTCCATGACTCTTGGGTCGAGCCATGTAAAACTGCCAACTCTGTAGATAAAAGCAGACAAAATACTGGCAAATTCATGCGGTCAAAGCCCAAATAAAACGAGTGAGCGGATGGCCGATTTCTTTCAGCAGCAAGATGTTCCCAGCCGCATGTCTGTTGATGTTATAAACAGCTGTCCAGCAGATAAACAGGTCTTGCTTGAGAAGAACATCCTGTGCTTAGCCGTAGTGCAAACAGTGTTGTGTGGGTACGAGACTCAGTGGTCCCCTTTCCGGCTCTCCCCTGCTCACCCTACCACCCAATTCCCCATCACATGGAGGATTTGTTTTCAGAGGTGTTACCACTGGTCCCCCTACGCTAGTGAAGACGGTCTGACTTGGAAACCAACTCGAAAGCCAGGAATACAGGCTGAACCAGGGGTTCCTTCGGGACTATGAAAGTCTCCATCATGATGAAGACATTTTCTTCACATGAACGACCCCAATGCCTTCTCTTTCCCATCTTGCTGACCCTCTCTCTGCCTCTGGGCATCGTGTGTGCAAGAAAATAAACTGTGGACACTCAACAGAAAGGAGCAGCTTGGTGTCCGGAAAGACTGAGACTCCACAGGTAAACAAGATGGGACAAAATCAGGCTCCATTCATGCTCGAGAGGTTTATTAATTAAGCCTCCCTCCCCCTGCTCCTTCAGCTCTGTACGGTTGGTTCACTTTCCACGGTACTGCAGTAAAAATAAAACTTTCTAACAAATTACTTTTTTTTTTTCCAGTGAATTACTTTTGCAGTAAAAATAGCTGCTACATAAATCCCTCCTGATCTCTGAAAAGGAGTCGCATATTTCCAAAAATAGTATTCCTATTTTAATCATACAGCATAATTTGGGGTGTGGGGCTGGGGAAGGAAATGCCTGGTCAGGGGAGGTGAGTCGCTGGGGAAAACACAGTTGAACTAAAAAATAAAGTAAGTTTTGTATATAAACTTATTTCAAGGCATGCATAGAAATGGAAAACATATGCCATCTGTCAAGAAAAATACTGCTTTATAGCTTTTACATTTAAAGGAGAAGTAGAGAGGCCAGGAGAGACCCTCAGATAATAACATTAAGTTTCTTATAAAAATTCCCAAATGTACAAAGTCCTTGCCATAGACAATAACCCAGGCAAAACAAAACAGGAATGAGGACCTTATTCCTGTAGGCATATTAAATGTAAATAATACACACTTTACAACTTCTCTTAATCTGCACCGGCAGATTAAATGTTTGCAAAAGGACACCAGTGCTCTTGAAAACCAGCGAACGTTGCAAAATGCCACCTGCATTCCTATTTTCACATACAGTTATATAATTATTTTAAATTACAATATACAATTTCTGTTAAATAGGTCTGTTAGGGGACTCTGATAACAATTACAAGGTTACAGTCATATATACAAACTAACTTCAGAAACGGCATGTGTCTTTGCCCCCTCCTCCCCCTCAGAACCAGAGAGAGCTCTTGGGCGATTCCTGGCTGCAAAAAGGCAAAAGAAAAATCCAAGAAGTGTGCGTCCGTGACATGCTCGCTCCTTTGAGAGGACCCAACAGCCTGAACGGTCCTGTCACCACACAGCCCACCCAGGGCTAGGCCAGGGGCCCCAAGCTTCTTCCTGAGCCGATCGAATGGAATAGCATCGTCAAGTGGCGGGTTCCCGGCAGCAGGCTTTCAGAAGAGAGAAACCGTGCTGCTTTCGGCAAAGAACCGCGGTGTCCGATGGAGTAAGGCCACTGCTTCCGAGACGCATGCCGGATGCGCCGGTCCGGCCTTTCAGGGTCCTAGGACGGGTCGCTTTGACGGCCCCGCTCCCGGCCCGGGCGGGCTCAGTCCTCGGTGTCCGGCTGGACGCCCAGGATGGCGTGCAGTTCCTCGGGCGTGAAGCCCAGCAAGTTCTGCAGGTCGCACACGAAGCGGTACACGTAGCGCTTCCCTGACGTCTTGTGGATGATATTCTTGTCGTAGTAATAGCGCAAACCCCGGCTGAGCTTCTCGTAGTTCATCTTGGGCTTGTTTTTCCTCTTTCCCCACCGGCGGGCCACCTGTGGCAGGGACGGGAAAGAGTGTCGTTTAATTCCGCGATTGAAAAAAGCACACGTGTCTCCCTCGTCCTGGCAAAAACCCTCACAATACTGTAAAGAAAACTATCCTCCCATCAAAATAAATTAATTTTTAAAAAAGAAAGAAAAAGCACCCCTTTTGCCCTGATGACAATTTGGACGCATGCTTGCTGGACCACAAGGGGCCGAAGAGATGCCATCTGCTCTCCTGCCCTGCATCCCTGGCTGTTTATCTGGGGATGGAGGGGCAGGCAGATGAGGGAAACGGGTCCCCGACCCACAGCTTCAATGGAGGGACAGGCAGATGAGGGAAACGGGNAAATAAATTAATTTTTAAAAAAGAAAGAAAAAGCACCCCTTTTGCCCTGATGACAATTTGGACGCATGCTTGCTGGACCACAAGGGGCCGAAGAGATGCCATCTGCTCTCCTGCCCTGCATCCCTGGCTGTTTATCTGGGGATGGAGGGGCAGGCAGATGAGGGAAACGGGTCCCCGACCCACAGCTTCAATGGAGGGACAGGCAGATGAGGGAAACGGGCCCCCGACCCACAGCTTCATCTGCTGAGCTTCTCCCTCAGTAAAACCTTAGGGAGCCAAGGGTTCAGAACCACAGGGTCGGTCCTGAGACAAAGGAAATGCTATGTGCCCCCACCTCCTGGGTTCGCACTCCAAGACCACCACGTCCGCAGCTGCTGCAGTGGGCCCGAGGTCATGTGGACGTCTGCGTTCCTCAGTGCCCCTGCCACCCTGGGTTACTGGGGAGGTGACGTGCCAACCCCACAGGTGCCAGAGACCAGGGGCACCCCTTGCGCTGTCCTTGAAGGGCTGGTATGGGACCCACCCTCAGCTTTCTCATCCAGACAGGCTGGCACAGCTCCGTCCACCTCAGCTGAGGAGTGGGGCTCAGTATCCGTGCCCCCTCCCCCGCCCCCCGCACAAGGGAAAAAGGCAGATTTCCTACGATATGTTCTGACGGTCAGGCAAGAGCCTCAGTTTACACAGCCTGTGCCTTTCAGCTCAATGACAGAGAAAGATGGGGAAGCCCAACAGTGCCACCTGCACAATCCATGCTGGCGTTCTTGCCTCAAGAACCCCACGGACAGAGGAGCCTGGTGGGCTACAGTGCATGGGTTTGCAGAGAGTCGGACACAACAGGGCTGCTGATACAGCATATTAAACTGCTTATCATCACAATAAGACTCTTAAAGGACCAGAAATGTCCCCTGCAGAAGTGCTCTCATTTGTATATACTTGGGACCCGTTTCTTGCACATGGGGAATTGGGTTTGCAAAGCCCATGTAATGAAATCGGGTTTGAGAACCTGGAGGCTTCAGTGCCCGGGTCTGGACGTACCTCATCGGGATCAGCGAGCTTAAACTCCCACCCGTCCCCCGTCCAGCTGATGAATGACTGGCAGGACTTGTCAGAGAGCAATTCTAGAAGAAACTGCCACAGCTGGATAGGCCCGCTTCCTGCAGGGGAGAAGGGGGTGGGTTAGACATTTTTAAACACAGCAAGGCTTTAGAGTCTCCCTCCTGAAACAAGAACTGTGAGATCAAGTGGTATCAAGTGGGTATCAAGGTGAAGGCGTGGCACTGGGTGCTGGCGACAGCCTTGCATGTGTTAATGGCAGGAGGCCAGACCCCAAGGTGAGGGCTTCTTCCCCAACGCCTCCTGCTCTTGGGAAAGAGATCACTGGGCCCTTGATCGCTGGGCTTGGTCTTTTGGAGAAAAGCAAAAAAACAAAAACAAATTCTGGGCCACCATCTCCTTGGCATCAAAATCCTTCTCTCTGTTTAACTGTTCCTTATGTAATAACTTTCAAGGTTTATTTCTAGAAACACCTGGTGGGACAGGGGTGGGGGCGTTAGAAGGGGCCTTTCAGCAGAGTGAGGCATGTCATTCTCGGAACCCCACGCGTAGCTTTCCGACCAGATGACAGTGGCTAAATTACTTGATCCAAGACTTGGTTTACTGCGTGGTCACTGGGGCACCTAGGGGAGTAGCAGGGCCTCAGCATGTGTTCGGTGAGGTATAAGCTTTGCAAAGTTCTCTCCGTATATCTTTTCTGGATTAATATTCGGAACCACCACCAGCACCTTGACAGTATCGATATTTCACAGATGAAGGATAAGATGGGCCCAGCGGCCAGGTGGCTCAGCCTGGATTACAAGCTCATCCAAGAGCTGTTCCCCAAGGCACAGTGACCACATCGTGCAAACAGCTGTGACCTGGGTGACCACAGCTAACACCCTCCAAGCCCACTTCACCATCTGTGAAATGGGTTAATACCAGCCATGCTAGGCTGCCCTAGGGTCCCAGGACTGTCCAGGTCAACCACAAAGCTGGCAAGGCAACGGATGGTCACTAATGTTAAAATGAAAAACCACCCACACTGTGGCTGTTTCCCTTCTGATCAGGCCCTGACGCCCATGTATGAAAACGACAGCTATTTTCACTCTCCACATAATTTTCATGGCTGTTTGTTTTACAGGACAGAAAAGAAATGGGATGCCTGCGTATTCTTATTTTAACCTATTGGATTTTTTAAGGCAGGTATTTTTTAAATCCCCAGTGGCTCCATATGGTCAAACTATCGGAGGGGGGGGACATTAAAAAAAAGCACATTTAAGGACACAGAAAGCAATCCCCAAAAAAGAAAAACTGGAAATACCTGGTTCTAAAACCATCTTTAATATTTGTCCCCGCCTAGAATAGCTGTTACCCAAACATTCAAAATAAGATGCGTTTGAGAAACAGAAGAAGGTAAACAGTCCCTGTGTTATTGGAGGCCGCTCTGTGCCCCTTCCCCCCGCCCCAGGCTACAGTCTCTGAAACTCCGGGCGTGGCTGAGTCAGCGCTTCAGCCTCCAGGGTCCGTGTCCCCCACTGTTCTCCTTTCCTTTTGGGGACCGGCCAGGACTGACCAGGCGAGGGAGCAAGCAGCCTGGGGATCCTCACCCACTGTGCTGAGCTCAGCGACCACGAACATCCCTGTCCGTGTGGCCTCTTTCAGACGCGGGGAGACAGCTCGCTCGGCTTAAGGATGACACCGCACGCATAAAACCTGGAGCACCGGCGCGAGGTCTTCCAGCCAGAAACGCCCTTGATCAACAAGGCGGGTGCACGCACCTGTGAAGCCGGCCAGCACAGCTGCGGGTATGACCGGTTTGCCCTGTTCCACCGGGTCGCTCCGGTCCTGGATGTAGTCCTTGAAGGACATGGTCGGCTTGCTGAGGCCCAGGGACTGGCTGCAGTCGTCCTCGAAGCTCTCGAAGGAGGGCACCCGCTGCACGTCCAGCAGAGAAGACTGGCTGTTCCAGGACTGCAGCAGCGACTCCGAGCTCTCGAAGCTGTCGCCGCCCGTCTCCGCCGAGTCGTGGTCCCTGGGTTTCCCTGGCAGAGACAACAAGCACAGGCTCTGAGCCCTCCAGGACGACGCAAGGTCAGGCACGACCACCAGCCCCTCCAGGCGTTCGCCCCGCCGGTGCACAGCAACTCAGGTTTCTCACTGAGGCGTCTGTTTCTTATGAATAAACACGCTCCTCAAAAGCCTCTTCCATCAAAAGGAGGACAGAGACATTGTGTAGCTCCGAGCGGAGGGCTACACCGCACGGGAAAGGGCAGCCTCGCGGGTGCATCTCAGACACACACGCGGATGGAGCTCAGACACACACGCGGATGGAGCTCAGACACAATGCGAGCAAAAGCCCCACACCGGAACGCCTTGTATCCAGTTCAAAGAACAGGAAAGATGGTGACGAGAAAAGTCAGGCCAACAGCATCTTCTGGGGGCAGCGCGAGTGCTACTGAGTGGGAGCGGGTATGAGGAAGCCTTGTGGGATGCTGGCACCCGCTCCATCCCAATCTGGGTGGTGGTCACCCAGGGGTATATTAAAAAAAAAAATCCAACTCGAGTTTTGTCTACTGCACACTTGCGAGTGTGTTCAGTCGCTCAGTCGTGTCTCTTTGCGACCCCGTGGACCACAGCCCGCCAGGCTCCTCTGTCCATGGGAGTCTCCAGGCAAGAATACTGGAGTGGGTTGCCATGCCCTCCTCCAGGGGATCTTCCCGCCCCAGGGATCGAACCTCTGTCTCTGCACTGCAGGCGAGTTCTTTATGACACCTGGGAATATGCATTTTCATCTCCACGAAGACATCCCATCACCTGCCTACCCTGCCTCCTCCAGCAGCCCACTGGGTGGGTGGAGGACTCCGGCTACGGGAGCAGGAACTCTGCTGGTTCTTCGAAACCCTCCCGGGCCCTGGACCAAAGCCGGAGGCACGTGAGGCACAAGCTCGCTGAGCATCGCTGCTGTGGCCGTGTCCCGGCGGTCCAGTCCTTGAGCTCCTCCAGGAGCAGAGCAGGGCCGACTGATTAAGAAACTCAGGTCACGGTCTGACCGTGGCCCCGGGAAATTACGCCCCCAGTCCCACTGAGAGGCGCGCTCGGGAGCCTGGCCCTCACCAGAAGTGCTGGAGAGCAGATTCAAGCTGCCGGCCAGGAAGTCCTGGCCCACGGAGCAGTAGCTGACGCTGACGGTGCTGAGTCGGGCCTTGGGGAACATCTGGAAATCCTGCTCTGGCCCAAGCGTGCCGGGCGCTGAGGACGCTGGACACAGGCCGTCCAGGAGGCCGCCTTTAGGGTAACTCTGTGTCTGCATGCCGTACGGTGCCTGCTCCACGCCAAAACCTACAACACAGGACCACAGACCACACAGCTGTCAGGCGACATCAGCGTGATGACCAGAGGCCCTACATGCCTCCAACCAGAGGGAACGCGAGCAGACCCGCCCGCTCCAGCCCTCTTCCTGCAAGACCTCAGTGGACACGCTGAGGCTTGGCGGGCAGCTTGTCCACCGAGTCCTCCTGTGACCTAACTGTCCTTCTTAGGCCAGGGCCCTTTCCCAAAAGGCTCGCGGCCTCTGGACCCCGGGGGGCAATGCTGCAGGTGGATATTCCTAATGCTTCCACGGGAGCCTCAGGATGACAGGGTCACTGGCTCTTTTGCCTCCCGAGGAAACTGAGGTCCAGACCAACCAAGCGATCTGCCATCCAGCCTGTGACCTGTAAGTGAGCCTGTCCAGTCACCCTGCCCAAGCCCAAGGGGACCACCGTAAGCTGCGCTCACCAGCGTCAACCACCAGAAACACCGACCGGAATTCCGTAACATCCCAAGTTCAGAGCAAATGGGGTACTGCTGTTCACACACCTCCTGCGCCTGCCACCTTTATCTATTACCCTGGTCTGACCCCAGCGATCGGCTCACTCCTTTCTGCCCCCTTGCATTATAAATTGCCTCGACCAACGCTGGCCAATGCAAAGGTTAATACAAGCCACCATAGTGCAATGTTAGATCTTCTAACAGCCCCACTGGAAAACTAAGAAGACGCTGGCGAAACGAGTTTGAACATTTTACTTGACCCAGGAGACAGTTAAGAACCCGCCTGCCAATGCAGGAGATGCAAGAGACCTGGGTTCTATCCCTGGGTTGGAAAGATCCCCTGGAGGAGGAAATGGCAACCCACTCCAGTATTCTTGCCTGGAGAATCCCATGGACAGAGGAGTCTGGTGCTGCTGCTGCTGCTAAGTCGCTTCAGTTGTGTCCGACTCTGTGCGACCCCATGGACTGCAGCCTACCAGGCTCCTCCGCCCATGGGATTCTCCAGGGAAGAGTACTGGAGTGGGGTGCCATTGCCTTCTCCAAGTCTGGTGAGCTACAGTCTATAGGGTCACAGAGAGCCAGATACAACTGATTAGAATCTATACAAGAAATCCATTACCATTTCAACATGTAATCATAATTTTAAAAATTATTAAGGAGACATTTATATTAAGACTTTCAGATTGGTGGGCATGAGTTTTATCTCACTGCACATCTCAGTGTGGACCAGCAATGCTTCAAGTGACCAGTGGCCTGGATTTGTGAGTGTGCCCAGTGTAGGTCTAGACCCTGGCTTCTAACAGGAATCTAACAGGAAGTCTTAGAACCAAGCTCTCAAGGGCAGAATTCATTGCACTGACCTAACGAATTGCTATTAATCCAATGAGGAACTGAGTTGAGGTGCGAATTTTCTTCATACTGATCTTCGTTCTTTTCTTGGCTTTCTGAAAAATTGACAAAGGAGACGGAAAATTACAAATTGAGAGGTTTTAAACGACACAAGGGAAAAAAAGTTCCTTTCTGAATTACTGTTCTATGGCTATTCCAGCATAAAGAAATGCATGTTAGCTGCATACTTAATCCGATGGTGTTCCGCGCCATTATGTCTTTTAAAAGTACTAAAGACAGCAACGTATCTTCCTAATAACTAGAAAGAGATTTCTAAAATTAGTGCTGCCACTGGCAAAGTTAAATTTTCTATTGCATAATTTGAGCAATCTAGATGATGTATTGAATTCATCCATGCAGTCCACAAAGGGTTAAATGCTTATGAAGTACCCCGCTTCACCAGGGGCTGGGAACACAGCAAATTAGGGACCTGGACAGGTTCGCTGCCCTGGTGATGCTCAGACCCATCACCTCAAACCCTAAGGTGTGTCCACGGGTGGGAAGAGCTACAGAGATGTCAAAACAGTGCGATGGGTGTCCAAATGGGACGCGTGTGTCCGGGAACTTTAAAAAGGAAAAGGTTGGCATTCTCTGTGCAAACTTGCTTCTACAAACACAAACCGCCCCCCCCCCCCNATGGGTGTCCAAATGGGACGCGTGTGTCCGGGAACTTTAAAAAGGAAAAGGTTGGCATTCTCTGTGCAAACTTGCTTCTACAAACACAAACCGCCCCCCCCCCCACACACACATATCCAGACAAAGACACTGAGAAATCGCAAAATGGGTCCAACATGCCAACAAACAGATTCAAACAGAAACTTGTCAGGTCAGACTTGTCCAGGTTCAGAGAAAATTTAAGGGTCTTTAGGTTTCCCTGGGCCTCAGAAGTCATAACTACAAAGAGCTGGTAGGGAGCCCTGAGATCTTTTTAAGATGCTGAGTCTGTAATAGATGTTGAAACTCAGAGTGTAAAATCAATTGAATGAGAAATATTTCTCTGAACTCTACCAACAAGCTTATTTTCTTATATTTTTAACTTGAAGAATTCCTATGTTTTGCTTTTTTAATTCAGTGTTTTTTTCTTTTATCCAAAATGTGTATTGGGAAGGTTTCCCATTCATCTTGACAGAGGGTACATTGAGCGCTGCTTAGGTCTGAAGGAGCAGCCTTCTGTAAGCCTTGCTCTTCCTCCTGAAGGCTGGCCAAGAACAGCACCGCAGTGAACACACATAACTGCTGCCTGTGCACGGCTAAAGTCAGGGTGATTCTGTAGCGTCCTGGGCATTTCACACCCATGAAACAGGAACTGGGGCTCGGCACGAGGCGCTTGTCCTGCTTCCTCTTTTCTTCTGGAGAGGGATGAAGGAGATACTTTGCGAGAGACATGCGCTCATGGGGAGGGCGTCACTGCCGGTAAGGCTCAGTGTATTTTTAACACTAGTCTCAATGCTCTTTTTAGGTCTAAATCAACATTTTCTACATGAGAGTTCTTTTGCTTGAAGGGAAGTTTCTGTACAATATTTCAGTGTATAAAATATACTTCAATTACTTCTACATTTGTTTATAAACATAAAACAAAAAGTCTTTGTGGGATCCCATCTGGTCTTAGGGAAAATAACTGTAAAATTCCCAGTTTATGAAAGGCATGCTTTGGTTGGGACCACCTGATTTCTTAAGGCTCTGTAAAGTGAGCCCCCAAACACGGACATCCCAGTTGCCTTGACGTCAGAGGCACATGTATGCCTCCGACTCATGAGGTCTGGCGACACTGAACACCTTGGTGACTAAGGCTCCTGCCTGTGGCTAATGCTCCCCACACACGTACTTAAGTGGAACTGAAATCTATAACCACCACGGAGCTGACTCTGCCAATGCCATTTTCAGTCCATCTGCCTTCCATCACTGAATCGCCGAGCCCGCAGTTAGCATGCACAGCTCCCCCCTTCACTCCTTCCCACCACAACCACCCCGTTGCTCACAGGTACCTTTGATCATCTGCTCCAGATGCTCCCAGAGAATATCGCCCACAAAGTCGGGCGCCAGCTCCAGAAAGCGCTCTTTGCCAAGGTTACACAGCACCTGCCCTGTCATGCCAAACCTCTGCAGGTTCACATCCACCAGACTGAACTCGTTGGTGGCCCAGAGAAGCCACTGGCACACCTGCTGCTCAGTCCACAGCCATGGATCTAGCAGGGAGGGGAGAGAAGGCGGTGAGGCCAGACGCACTCCTGATTTACCTGCAGAGCCCTGATGGGCACCAGGGCTCAGGGTGATGAGCCAGCAGATACTCAGGAAGATGCTGAGGTGCTAACAGCAGTGCTGGAAGGCATGTTCAGAGGGGTGGGTGTCTGCCTGAAATGACACCATCTCAAGCTATGGCGGCCCGGCTCCCTCCCTGGTCTAGCACAGCGCAGGGCAGAACGCAGCGCCAAGAAGCAGCACTTACTCTTCGGGATCCCCAGCCGGCGTTGCTCCTTTTTGAAGCCACTGAAGGTGGCTTTTAAGGCTTGACTCATCACAGCCTTGCTGCATGGGGTCAGCAGAGGCAACTCGCAGTTGGCTGAGTCTGGAAAACAAACCCCATGGGGACGTTAAAGAGTTCCAGCTGGCCACAGCACAGGGAGAACGGATAGGGGAGGAGGGAGGGAGTCTTAGCTCCTATGGAAGAACAATGAGGATCCTCAGTCTTCAGCATCATTCCCCAGAGGAGCGTAAATATTAATATGAACCAAAATGGTTTCTGAACGAAACTGAGAAAAAATATTATAATTTAATAAAACATGTATTATTTTAATCATTATGTAACTATACTTCTTACAATTTAATAACTACCCTTATTTGAAAAAAAAATGTAAAGCAACACTTGAGTTGAATTTTTGCCAAACTTCAGAAAGCAGCGATCGACTCTTAGGTAAGGCTTCTCTTGCAGGCCAGCCAGTCTTACATTTTGACAATGGACGAAGTTGCGTGGTTTCTCACCAAAAGCCTTAAGGGGTTGTAAATGGCTAATCTGGAAGCGGCTTCCATCCATTAAACTAAGCTGCAGGCAAAGGGACAGCAGATGTCACAGGAACACATAGTACTTAGCACCTGTGACGTCAATTTTTTGGAAAAACAATGTTCTCTGCATTCCCTCAGCAATTTCAAGAATGATGAATGGCTGTCACGTGACAGCACACTTACGCAAGCATATGCATTTTAATTAATTTTCTGGGCTGTATTTTTTAGCACTGACTTCACGTGACAAAGTCATCTCTGGAATGTTCCCCCCTAATAACTCTATCATAGTAATCACAGAGGCATCACCTGATGGGCTATTCCTTTCAAAAGAATGAACACTGATGGGAAGAGCTACAGGCACAAAGGCAGATGGTTAACGATGAGCAGGAATACTTTGCTGCCCCAAACTGGCGGTAGTGGGGGGAAAATCTAAGCTCAGGACGTGAACCTAGGATGAAAAGGTGGGGTGCACTGTGAGGTCCACTGGTCTGCGTCACAGAGGGGACTGGGAGGTGGGGCCTGGGCTGGCTGCAGAGCTGGAGCAGCCTAAGGCGCTGCTCAGGGCCCCCTGCGGTTTGCCCCCAGCAGGGCACCTCCTCTCCCTGGGGTGCGTCTGGCGGGTAAGGACTTCAGAGTCACCAGCTGCATAAAAAAGAACTGTTTTCTCCCAGATCCCAGCCTCTGTCTGACTTTTCATACAAAGATTCAAGACATTAACGTGCATCCCTTACGAACGGTCAGCTATGAACTGAGATCCTTAGGGACATCACGCTCAATTCATCAAGTCTGAGTAACCAATTACCGTGAGAAATCGAATCCAAGCCAGTTGGCACTTCCTGGAGTGTTTGCTCTTCATTTAGGGAGGGGAAAACCGCAAGCAGGGACCCACCAAAGGTGTCAAAGGCGGCCTGGCGCTGCAAAGGCAAGAGGGAAAGAAAACGCAAACGTTGGCATTTACACTTAGTTATGACCTGTTTTAAAAGTGGTCCACGGGCAGCCTCACCAAGACACCCTGATTCAAATTGCCAGTTATAAAGCCACACATGGAATTGACCAGTTGGTACTCTAAGCAGGCTTCTGAGAAGATCCAAGTGACCCAAAGGATCTCTTTACTCTGGATCACTTACAGGCACACGGAGACGCTGCAGGCTTGGTTCCAGACCACCGAAGCACAGTGACTATCACAGTAAAGCGAGTCACAGAAATTTCTTGGCTTGCCAATGAATATAAAAGTTACTCTCACACCGTTAAGTGTGCAATAGCATGCTGTCTAAAAACTGTGCACACACCTTAATTAAAAAATACTTTATTGCTAAAAAATGCTAACCATCATCTGAGCCTTTGTAATCGTTTTGCTAGCACAGGGTTTAAAATATGTCGAGGATTACCAAAATGTGACACGGAGTCACGAAGGGATCAAATGCTGTTGGAAAAATGGTGCTAATCAATGCTAGACTGCAGCGTTAGCACAAGCCTTCAATTTGTAAAAAAAAAACAGTATAGCAAAGTGCAGTCTATCAAGGTCTGCCTGTCATCAACCAGAGAATCAGAGTGACTGGGAATTTACTTTTAATGGCCTAATCAAGTTAAATGTATAGGTTACGCAAACAAACCTAAAACCAAGAGAGTCTTAGAACAGTGCCTGGAGGGACTCAGAGACCACCTCAATCCAAACGCCTGGCCCTTCTCAGCTAAATGGGTGAGACACGCAGGCCGTGTGCATACGGAAAATGACTCTTATACTGTTGTACAGCAGAAACTAACGCAACAATGCAAAATTATCCCCCAATTAAAAAGAAAAAATCCTATGAGAAATCATAATGGAAAATAACATTTTTTAAATGTACATCTATGTATATATGTGTAAATATATATATGTAACCAAATCACTTTGCTGTATGACAGGAATTAACGACAATGTAAATCAACTATGTGCGTGTACAGGTAATTGTGTCTGACTTTTTGCAACCCTGTGGACTGTAGGCCTCCAGGCACCTCTGTCCATGGAATTTTCCAAGCAAGAATACTGGAGTGGGTTGCCATTTCCCCCTCCAAAGGATCTTCCAGACCCAGGGATCAAACCTGTGTCTCCTGCCTCTCATGCCTTGGCAGGCAGATTCTTTATCACCGCACCCCCTAGGAAGCCCTACTATATTTATACTTCAATATATAAGGAAAATAAATAAGGGGGGGGGACAAAAAAAAAATTATCCTTGGCAAAACAGCTTCAGCTCACTGCAATTAAGATAAAAGGCAGGGAAAGAAAAAAATCAAATGACAAAAATCAAACAAAATACATATGAGAACATTCCTTAAAATTTAATTTTGTAAAAATGTAGTGTATTGAAAAGGTCACTCCGTCACTGCCTCCCATCATTTATGAAGGGGAAAGATTTCCAAAGAAAACAGATTTAAAGTTAAACTACTTACAATTTAGGGGAAGAGACACACACAGAAAGATAAGCTTGGAGCTGTGAGAATTTCAAATACAAATGGAAGAACCTGTACTGTAAGACTCATTTGTAAGTAACAGACAAAGGCCTGATTCATCATTGCCTAACTTGTGGAAGAAAAACGTGAAGAACGGCTATATTTTTCCAACGTAAGCTGGAAATCCCATGTCATGTGTAATACAGTGACCCATTCATTGAGTCATCAATTAAAAAGTGTGTAACACATTTACAGATCCAATGGTTGGTGTGCTTTCTGTTTAGAAATGCAGAACAGTGAATGATGCATGACACAAGAGGGCAGGCAGAAGTTGGAGCCTGGCCCAGTGATGTTGGCGCCCAGCCCCCGAAAAAACCCAAAGCAGGGATACCCAACTGCCCAAGATGCACGGGGTGGTGGGGGACGGGGAGAGGCCAATCATGCATGTGTGAAATGCTCATCTCAACTTATAAAATAGCTTACAGCAATGCTAAGTTTGGTGAGATAGATTTTAAAAATTCCTGGCATGGAAGCCTGGCATGCTGCAGTCCAAGGGGTTGCAAAGAGTCGTACAGGACTAAGAAACCGAACAACGAAGCGTGCCCAGGTGACTAAGAAATGCCTTTCCTTCCCTGACTGCGCTTCTCTTCTGCTTTCAAAACCAAGAAGCCAAAAGACAAGATAAATTCCCACTGTGTATTTCAACACAACAGTTTCAGCAAGAACCATTTCTTCTCCAAGCCCAGAAATCACACAGGCCTAAGCTCTTCGAGTTTATAGGAGAAATTCTCTCTCGAGTGGTGTCGTTTCAAACTTAATATTACTATAATTTCTTGTATGGTTTCTGCCAGGCCACAGTGAAAACGTCTGACCAGACTGAAAAACAAAAACCTCACTGGCTTGAAATCTGATCAGTTTCATGATACTCTGGAAGGACCTGTGTCAATTTTTGCCTCCTGGGGTTTGATCAGACAAACAACCTCATAACGATAGAGAAAAGCAGAACATGCCAGAGATACAATATTATACAAAACAATACTGATCTAAAACCACTGCCTCTGAGACATCTTTACCACAAAACACTAAAAAATAAATAAATAAATAAAATCTCGCTGTCACATTTGGAGAAGGCAAATGGGAAATTATCAACTTGTGTTGCTAAAGAATGTTCCCAAAAGGGAGTGAGATAGAAGCTACATGAAATGTTTATTACAATGGAGGAGGCTGTTTAATCTGTTTCTCTCTTTGTTTTTAAACAGCTGCAGTTGTCCCAGGAAGGACACTGACCCTTCCGATGAGATCAGGAGCATCAGACAATAACTGGGCCTGCCTGCCTCCTCTAAGCTCTTTCAGCTCTTTGCCATCACTTGACAAAACTTCCTGGGTGGATAGAACAGATACCTCCTGCAGTTCTAGTCTCTTGAGAATTTATGGAACATTCCACCTGGTAGGAGCCTCAGAAATCAACTACCAAGGCCTCACCATCTACAAATTGAATGGTTTCCTTCATATCTTGGAGGATAAGTCAAACAAACACCAGGAAACCCATTTAACAGATGAAAACACTGAGACCCAGAGATTAAGCAAACAGTCCAGAGTCACACAACCAGTCTCACAGCTAGAACCGGTCTCCTGGGACCCAATTGTTTTTTCACTCCAAGAAACTGAGCTTTCCAATTTTTGTAAGTTTTTATTAAGACTCGTTCACTCACCTTGAGTGTCCCTCTGTAACTGCTGGCCACAGGGGCCACCTGGTCCATGTTCTTGATTCCAAAATCATTCATCTTTAACAAAGAAGAAAGAAAAATTAAGAGCTGAAAGAGGCAACAAACCAAGGCGATTGTTAAACCTGCATCCACACCTCAGTTCAAGTGCTCCAGCCCTAACAGGTCATTCAGAACCGAATGCCAGGAATTCTTCTCACAAAGGTGATGCTACTCAAGGAATTAAATAATAATGCTGCCTGCAGAATTCCCTTAGGATCTGAGGCACTCAGATAAAGCTGCCTTCCGGCTGGCTGGGATAGCAAGGCTGGGGGCCCGGGTCCTTCCAGGACAGGAGTGGAGAAGACCTGTTTTTCATCGCCAATTTCAAGGTCAGCTCAGGGTGTAGGAGCTGTTGGGGTCTGTAGGCGGGTGGGCTGCCTGGATGTGGACCACCTCCTGCATGCAAGGGGCAGTCAGCTCAATCTGGGAGCTCCAGAGCCAGCCGCCACCGCCGCTCCTGGGCAGATCCAAATCCTGGAAAGCCCGCTGGAAGACCTGCCTGGGAGGCGCCCTCCCCTCTCCAAGCTCAGGAAGCACAGAGTATGGAAGAACCGCGGCCTGAGATCAAACCCTCCTGCATTATCTCAGATTCTCCAGCGTTGAGCATACAAGCTCAAAATCCTGCATTTGCGGGTTGCTCAGCTGTGCGCTTCTTTAAGAGGAAGTAACTCCAACTGCAGACCTGCCTTACTTGCTCGGATGCCCTGGGCTTTTACCTTGGACCTGCGCTGACCCGAGTGGTAACCACATGTGACTCCTGAGCACTTGGCCCTGGATGAGGGCGGCCTCAGATGTGCTTGCCCTCCATTTCAAAGATTTCGCAGCGAAAAGTCAGCTATCTCAGTACTGACTCTGTTTACTGCGTGTTTATGTAATATTCTGAATGTGTTAGGTTAACTGAAATTAATTTCATCTACTTCACTGTATTTAACTGAGGCCCATAGAAAACTTAAGAGCTATATGTATGACCTGCAATTGGACAGTTCCCTAAGTGACCTGTGATTTGCTGTAATCAACTGAAAACTTATCTGGGGGCCTAAAACGTTACTGTTTGCCAGGGTAAGTTAACTATTAGTACGTGAGAAAAGTACTTAGATAATCCTGCCAGAGCATTAGATGAAAAAAACAGAGCAGCTGAAGCTGATTTTCAAGTGCCCTGGGAACCCCCCATGACAGTAACCCACCCTCCTGGCTTCAGGACCAGGAACTGGAGGTCTAGAATAGGAACTTCACGGGCACCTCTCACTGCCCATTCTGAGGTCTCCACTGGGCGCTGCTACCTGTTTCAACCAAAACTGTGAGCAAAGGCAAACAGCATATTTTCCTGTAACTACCTAATTCAAGTTTGTCCTTTCTTGTTTTCCCTTTTTGGTCAACATTATGGTTAAACCAGACCTCTGAAGTACTCAGCATACAGACACACACCCCCCCCAACTGGCAGTGTGGAAGCAGAATCCCTGCCACAGGGGAGGCCAGAGGCACTGGGTGTGTGTGTGTGGGGGGGGGGTGTGCACGCTCAGTCGTGTCAGAGTGTCAGACTCCATGACCCCATGCACTGGAGCCTGCCAGGCTCCTCTGTCCATGGAATTTTCCAGGCAAGAATCCTAGAGTGGGTTGCCATTTCCTCCTCCAGGGGATCTTCCTGACCCAGGGTTGGAACCTGTGTCTCCTGCACTGGCAGGCAGATGCTTCCACCGAGCCACCTGGGGGCTGGAGGGAGGGGTTAAAAACCTCTGAGGGCAGGTCATCATCAGGGTGCCCAATCAAATCTCAATATACACTATTGAGATCACTGCCCTAGGAGGTTCCTCCTTTCAAAGACCTAAGCCTGAGCTGGGGGACCACACCTTGCCACCTTACTCAACAGTCTGACATCCCTGAAAGGTAGATGTTACGCCATCTGACTGAGAGGCTACAGAGACGACCCCCCCCCCTCAACTGCCCCAGGACTTTGCCCAGGATCACAGGGCTACTGCGGGGAGGCGGGGGGACCCTCAGGGGCACAGAGCAAAACAAATCCCGTTGGGTGTATGGCGCGACCTGAGCTCCGCCTTGAGCCAGGATCCCCTGAGTGGTGAGGCCTGGACCCTCCTCCCAGCAGTGAAGAGCAGAGATCACACACAGATACCACAATACTAGACTCCTGCTCGCAGACTTTGCACAGATGCAAAATGCTCCTTAATGGAGAGCTTTATGCCACCAATCTGCATGAACGAAGCCCTGTCACCTGTTGATGACATCAGCAAGCCTCAAAACAGGAGACCAAAAGGAAAGGACATCTGGGGTGTTGTCGTCAGTTACCCATCTCCTTCTCCCGACTTGCAGACTTTATTCCACATTCTTGAGCTCCACGGAAATGGACCAAGAATAGACGTGGAAGGCCATGGAGCAGCCTCGCCTGGTTTTTGTGTACAAATTCTGAGAGGAAAGGCAGTCTACCACTCCCATATAAAGAGCTCTAATTACCAGCTGCCGAGTAGAATTCTTTTGTTGTGCGGCTTTTAATTTGTTTTGTAAAAACCATATAGAATCAAAGTGTTCTACCAATCATTTCTGGCAAACACGTAACTAATCAAATTTAAGTTCCCCTGTTTTACTCAACAGGTTCACAGGTGGCTCAGCGGTAAAGAATCTGTTTGCCAACACAGGAGACACAGATTCAGCCCCTGGGTTGGGAAGATCCCCTGGAGAAGCAAATGGCAACCTACTCCAGTATTCTTGCCTGGAGAATCCCATGGACAGAGGAGCCTGGCGGGGTTCATGGGGTTGCAGAGAGTGAGACGTGACTTAGCTTCTAAATAAGTTCTACTCAACAAGGCTTGTGAAGATGGCAGACAGGCCAAATCAGTCCACATAAATCAATTTCACATTCAGGTCTTTTTGCCATTGCCCTATTGATCGACGCTCTTGAGCAACAACAGAAAAAATTTGGGTAAATGGCAGACATGTTCAATTTTAAAACAAGTAGAACTTGCCCCACAACAGGACCCTTACGGGAACAAGTGATTGCTTCTACGAGATTAGAGCACAGGTTTGCATTTAGGCAAATTGAAAAAGGGGAAAAAAAAAAAAATCAAACCCTAAGCGCACTTTTGAAGATTGGTTTTCTTTTTCCTTTGAAAGCTATCAATTTAGGGAGAGGAATGACTAATCCCAGAAATGAGTGTTAGACTATTTCCCTGCAGGACACACAGTGCTCTAGTTTACTGTACTGTGATATTATTCAGAATTTTAATAAACCTTAACTTAGAGATTTATCTCCCTGATTGGTGGCGGTGCGGGATGGCAGACAGCGCACAGCCGCTTCCACTGCACGGAACAAGACGAATCTCTTACCGGTAAATTAAAATTAATCACCCCTGTCTCCAAAGGGGGCTGCTCATTTCTTTATTCCCTAAATAAACTGCAGCAGGTCAAATACTATTTTAGGATACCCTACAACTGAATACAGGCCAATACAAAAGTCTCGAGTGCTTTAAAAAAAAAAAAAAAAAAAAAGCCATATACGCACAAACGCTGTTACCCCTTCGTCGAAAATGCTGTAAGATCCCGAAATTGGAGGCAGCCTTGCGCACCCATAACACCATTTCCGACGTTGCCCCACGTTCACCTCCCAGCATCAAGGGGCCCGAATGCAGAGGTCTTGGGGAGCCCGCGGGGGTCTCGGTAGAGCCGCCGGACCCTCCCCGGGCCCCCGTCGCCTGCCACCCTGGCCGGGCCCCGGACGCGACAGCGCAGGTGACCCGGAGCGGGGGTGGGAGCCGCGGTTCCCCGGGTGTTTCAGGCGCCCCGGATCTTGCCGGGCCCGGCGCCCTCCGGTAAGTCACCGGCAAACCCGGGCGCGCCAGGGCCCCTCAGACACCTTCTCGCGCGTCCCCCAAGCCCCCAGGCGAAACCAGGTTAGCCGGGCGCCTACCGGCAGGAGCCACCCCCGCCTTCACGCCTGCGTTTCCTTTTAAAACAAAAGCAAGTGAAACGAGCCGGCGCGCCCTGCCCGCCCCAGCCGCCTCGGCGACCCCAGGCCCCACGGCCCAAGTTCGGAGCCGGCTCCGCGCGTCACGGCCGGGCCCACCCCGAACCCTGCTCGCCGCCCACCCACCTACCCTCAAAGCCACTCGGCCACCCGGGGAACAAGAGCCCCAAGCGGACCGATCCTGGACGCGCGACCCCAGAATCCCACGAATAGTCGCCGCTCTGCCTGGACCCCAGCTGCGCCCCGAGGATCTGGGGCGCCACCCGCGCCCCCAACTCGGTTCCTGGGTTCCCCGGGAGAGAAGCGGGCGCCGCAGGGCGCTCCCCGCCCGCCGACCCCCGCCGGACCCTGGCCACCCGACCCGGCCCGACCCCGCTCTTACCGCGCCGCTTCGGGCAGGGCCGCCCGGGGCTCGAGGCCCGGGCTTCCTCGGTGGGCGCCGGCGAGCGCGCGGGCGTGGGCGCGCGACTGGGGCGCTCGGGGAGGCCGGGGGCGGCGGACGGGCTCGGGCGCTCGGGGAGGTCGGGGCGGACCGGGGACGGCGGGCGGGCTCTGGGAGATCCGGGAGGCCTCAGCGGGCCAGGGACGGCGGGCCGGCTCGGGGCGATCGGGGCGATCCGGGCTGTGGCTGCACCGCGCTCCGCGCCGCCGCCAGAGGAAGTAACCGGCCGGTCCCCTCCGCCGCGCGCTCTTCTGGAGCCGGGGTACCGCGGGGAGGAGGGAGGAGGGAGGAGGGAGGGGACATCGGGACAAGGAGGCGGGGCGGAGGGGGAGGGGAGAGAGGAGGAGGGGCGGCGGAGGGGCCAGGCGTGGAGCCTGCGCGCGGAGAGGAGGGGCCGCGGGGAGGGGAGGAGCACTGAGCCGGAGGCGGAGCCGGACCTGCCCGGTCGGACCTCGCCCGGCTCCTGCTGTCGCTCGGCGGCCGCTCACCCAGGGCCGCTGCGGGCCTGGGCCTCCGACGTCCGGCGCCCCGGGCCGTGTGTGTCCCGGGAGCTCAGGACGAATCTTTCTTTCTTTCTCTCCCGGGTCCGCCGCTTTAACCCCCAAAGGTGCCCTGGCAGGACCGGAGTAGCTAGCTAGCGCTGGTGCCCCCGAGTGGCCGCGGGGTTTGGTCCACCGGGGGCTCACTGTGGCCCCATTCTTGGACATGCGTATGGACTTATGATTTCCGATCGTTTTTATTCCGAGCGTTCTGTAGTGAAACACGCTGAGATGACAAAGGTACGAAGTGGACCCTCGGTGGGTCACGAAGTCCCCCTGCTCCGGGAAGCACCCCCCTCGCCCCAGTCCTGCAGCCTACGTGTGAGTGGCGCCCCTTGAGTTGAGCGGTGCCTTGGTGATAACCAGCCTTGGCTGGGCTTCCCTGTGTTGTGCTAAGTGGCTTCAGTCGTGCAGACTCTTTGCGACCCCCTGGACTGTAGCCTGCCAGGCTCCTCTGTCCATGGAATACTCCAAGCAAGAACGCTGGAGAGCGTAGGCATTTCCTCCTGCAGGGGATCTCTGAACCCAGGGATTGAACCGGCGTCTCTTACATCTCTTGCATTGGCAAGCGGGTTCTTTACCTCTAGCGCCTGGGCTAGTCCTCAGTGATAATTCCCCAAGGCTTCATTGTCCTCGCTTTATACATGAGAGAACTGACCCTTAGGGCAAATAACTTGCCCGTCAGAAGACACACAAATGGGAAACTCAGGGTTGAACTCCAGTTTATCTGACTTCCAACTATGGTCAAAACTGTCACCGGTTCCTCCCGTTTCCATTTTTAGCAGGAAATACTCCAGTCTCTGGCTAGAAATGTGCACATTTCCTATTCAGATCCAGATCAGATTCTCAGTATTTTGGTGGAAGATTTGGTTTCCCAAAGGTGAGTGTAGAATGAAATAGCTCAGCTTAGGCAAGGCCAGGGACTGGAAGTTGGTGCATCTCAGAGACCGCAGTGCTGTGAAGGGAGAGGGAGACAGGCTTCACTTCTCTGTTGCCAAGTTCCCGGTTTCCATGGCAACCCTGAACCCAGGAGTTGTTCAGATAATTGAGATAGTATTGCACCTTAATGTTTTCAGGTATCTGAGGGTCTCCAGGACTCACCATTGTATAGGTCAGAGGCCGGGTCTATACAGCTCAAATCAGCAGGAGCAGAAATGGTTGATAGTTCTGGCAGATTGAATGGATTCTAATGGCTTCTCTGTGGTACATTCAGGCCTGGATCAGAAATCACAGATAGATAGATCAGGAAGGAATTTCATAAGTGGGATACAGATCCATAGTAAGTTACCATGGAGACATGAAGAGTATGCTACCTTTTTTTTTTTTTTTTNTATAGAGCCGCTGCGCGGGCTGGACCTGAGTGTCACCACATCAGGCTTATCTGCCCGGGTGATTAATGACTGAGTTGCTCCCACTGGGACGGAGGGCAGAGAAGAGACGTGTTTCCAGGCAGACTGTCCCCCGTCTCAGGAGGGACACTCTGGCCCTTCTCTCTCTCAGGAGCCACCCTCTCAGGTGAGTTTCTGGAGGCTGGAGTCAGGGGGCCTTCTTTTCTTGGCCGTGTCTGCGGCTCCCCACGCGGGCTCCTCCGCTTATTTGGCTGTGCTGGGTTTTCGTTGCCGTGCAGGCTTTTCTCTGGTCGTGGCGAGCAGGGCCGACTCTCTCGTTGCCGTGCAGGCTTTTCTCTGGTCGAGGCGAGCAGGGCCTGTTTGTTTCTTTTTTATCTTCTTGTTGTTGTTCAGTCACTCGGTCGTGTCACTCAGTCGTGTCTGACTCTTTGCAACCCCATGAACTGTGTAGCACTCCAGGCTTTGCTGTCCTTCACCATTTCCCAGAGCTTGCTCAGACTCATGTCCATTGAGTTGATGCCATCCAACCATCTCATCTTCTGTTGTCCCCTTCTCTTCCTGCCTTCAATCTTTCCCAGCATCAGGGTCTTTTCCAGTGAGTCAGTCCTTCACATCAGATGCCTAAAGTATAGGAGATTCAGCTTCATTATCAGTCCTTCCAATGAATTATTCAGGGTTGATTTCCTTTGGGATTGACCGGTTTGATCTCCTTGCTGTTCAAGAGACTCTCAAGAGTCTCTTCCAACATCATAGTTTGAAAGCATTGGTTCTTCACCACTCAGCCTTCTTTATGGTTCAATTCTCACATCCATACATGGCTACTGGAAAAACCATAACTTTGACTGTACAGACCTTTGTCAGCAAAGTAATGTCTTATATGCCGTCTATGTTTGTCATATCTTTCTTTCCAAGTGTCTTTTAATTTCATGGCTTCAGTCACCATCTGCAGTGATTTTGGAGCCCCCCAAAATATATCATTGGGTATAAATATTTTTTATATTATTGGGTATATGTATTTAGAGTAAGTTCCCAGAAGCTGGGTTTTTCAGGTTTTTTTTTTTTTTCAGCCACTTAANTTCAGTCACCATCTGCAGTGATTTTGGAGCCCCCCAAAATATATCATTGGGTATAAATATTTTTTATATTATTGGGTATATGTATTTAGAGTAAGTTCCCAGAAGCTGGGTTTTTCAGGTTTTTTTTTTTTTTCATTTGGCATGAACAATTAGACTATATTGAAAGCAGATTTTATTATTTTTTGTATTGTGGAGGTATGGGGAAGAATATAAGAATATTTTGGTTATGTAAAATTAGCAAAACTGAGGCAATGAGGAGCCAAACTCTTAAGTGTAATAATAAAAGTTTAACTTAGCTATTGCAGATCTCCATCAGGAGGCAGGCCTAAAATTGGAGGTAATGAGGAAATTAGATTTATTCTCACTCTGGACCTCAAAATAAACAAAAAGCTGGGGACCAACATGGCTGCGATACTCTCAACTCTGTGAATGCTATGTTTATGGAATAGAAATTGAATAGTATGCTCCAGGAATTATGGCATGTTACAGCCTGGGCACTTGGACTGTCAGTTCAGTTCAGTTGAGTCGCTCAGTCATGTCCAACTCTTGGCGACCTCATGGACTGCTGCATGCCAGGCCTCCCTGTTCATCACCAATTCCCAGAATTTACTCAGACTCACATCCATCGAGTCAGTGACGCCATCTATCACTTTCCTCTTTGACTTTTATCATGAAGTTCTTTAGTTCTTCTTCGTTTTCTGACATAAGGGTGGTGTCACCTGCATGTCTGAGGCTATTGATATTTCTCCCAGCAATCGTGATTCCAGCTTATATGTCATTTCCTTATTTGGAACCAGTCTGTTGTTCTGTGTCTAGTTCTAACTGCTGCTTTGTGACCTGCATAGAAATTTTTCAAGAGGCAGGTCAGGTAGTCTGTATTTTCATCTCTTGACAGTTTGTTGTGATCTACACAGTCAAAGGCTTTGACATAGTCAATCAAACAGAAGTAGATGTTTTTTCTGGAACTCTCTTGCTTTTTTGATGATCCAGTGGATGTTAGCGATTTGATCTCTGGTTGTTCTGCCTTTTCTAAAACCAGCTTGAACATCTGGAAGTTCACGGTTCACGTACTGTTGGAACCTGGCTTGAAGAATTTTGAGCATTACTTTACTAGCGTGTGAGATGAGTGCAATTGTGCGGTAGTTTGAGCATTCTTTGGCATTTCCTTTCTTTGGGATTTGAATGAAAACTGACCTTTTCCGGTCCTGTGGCCACTGGTGAGTTTTCCAAATTTGCTGGCGTATTGGGTGCAGTACTTTCACATCATCATCTTTTAGGATTTGAAATAGCTCAACTGAAATTGTCTTTCCTGGTGGCTCAGAGGTTAAAGCTTCTGCCTACAATGTGGGAGACCTGGGTTTGATCCCTGGGTTGGGAAGATCCNGGTGAGTTTTCCAAATTTGCTGGCGTATTGGGTGCAGTACTTTCACATCATCATCTTTTAGGATTTGAAATAGCTCAACTGAAATTGTCTTTCCTGGTGGCTCAGAGGTTAAAGCATCTGCCTACAATGTGGGAGACCTGGGTTTGATCCCTGGGTTGGGAAGATCCGTTGGAGAAGGAAATGGCAACCCACTCCAGTATTCTTGCCTGGAGAATCCCATGGACGAAGGAGCCTGGTGGGCTACAGTCCACGGGGTTGCAAAGAGTTGGATACGACTGAACGACTTCACTTTCACTTTCAACTGAAATTCCTCCACCTCCGCTAGCTTTGTTCATAGTGATGCTTCCTAGGGCCCACTTGACTTCACTTTCCAGGCTGTCTGGCTCTAAGTGAGTGATCATACCATTGTGATTATCTGGGTCATGAAGATCTTTTTTGCATAGTTCTACTGTGTATTGTTGCCACCTCTTCTTAATATCTTCTGCTTCCATTAGGTCCATACCATTTCTGTCCTTTATTGTGCCAATCTTTGCATGAAATATTCCCCTGGTATCTCTAATTTTCTTGAAAGATCTCCATTGTATTGTTTTCCTCTATTTCTTCGCACTGAAAACTAAAGAAGGCTTTCTTATCCCTCCTTGCTATTCTTTGGAACTCTGCATTCAGATGCTTGTATCTTTCCTTTTCTCCTCTGCCTTTCACTTCTCTTCTTTGTAAGGCCTCCTCAGTCAACCATTTTGCCTTTTGGCATTTCTTCTTCTTGGGGATCGTCTTGATCCCTGCCTCTGGTACAATGTCAGGAACCTCCGAACATAGTTCTTCAGACACTCTGTCTATCAGATCTAATCCCTTGAATCTGTTTGTCACTTCCACTGTATAATCATAAGGGATTTGATTTAGGTCATACCTGAATGGTCTAGTGGTTTTCCCTACTTTCATCAATTTAAGTCTGAATTTGGCAATAAGGAGTTCATGATCTGAGCCACAGTCAGCATCCAGTCTTGTTTTTGCTGACTGTATAGAGCTTCTCCATCTTTGGCTGCAAAGAGTATAGTCAATCTGATTTCAGTGTTGACCATCTGGTAATGTCCATGTGTAGAGTCTTCTCTTGTGTTGTTGGAAGAGGGTGTTTGCTATGACCATTGCGTTCTCTTGGCAAAGCTCTATTAGCCTTTGCTCTGCTTCATTCTATACTCCAAGGCCAAATTTGCCTGTTACTCCAGGTATCTCNATGTCCATGTGTAGAGTCTTCTCTTGTGTTGTTGGAAGAGGGTGTTTGCTATGACCATTGCGTTCTCTTGGCAAAGCTCTATTAGCCTTTGCTCTGCTTCATTCTATACTCCAAGGCCAAATTTGCCTGTTACTCCAGGTATCTCTTAACTTCCTATTTTTGCATTCCAGTCCCCTATAATGAAAAGAACATCTTTTTTGGGTATTAGTTCTAGAAGGTCTTATAGGTCTTCATAGAACCTTTCAAGTTCAGCTTCTTCAGCATTACTGGTTGGGGCATAGACTCGGATTACTGTGATATTGAACTTGAACTGTGGGACAGAGCTATTCAGATGATTAAAGAGCCTCACTAAGGACTGGAGAAATCAGGAGCATCTGGATGGCATCAACAATAGAAATCTGTTTTAGAGTGATTGTATTGATTCCACTCTATTCAACCCACATTATTTGGCACACACTGTACACAAAGTTCTGAAGGATTCTTGGAAAGCAAGCTCTCAATGTGTTACCAGCTATTTGCCATAGACTGTACTATTCACTGGGTTTCCCCAGTGGCTCAGTGGTAAAGAATTCACCTACAAGGCAGGCATCACAGGAGATGCAGTTTTGATTGCTAGGTTGGGAAGATCCCAGGGAATGGCAACCCACTCTAGTATTCTTGCCTGGAGAATTCCATGGACAGAGGAGACTGGAGGGCTGCAGTCTACAGAGTTGCAAAAATCAGACTCAACTGAAGTGACTTTGCACGCACACACATAGTATTCATTATTTAAGTTCATGTTAACAGGTTTGTAGCGAGGTTGTATCAGTATCCCCCTTTCATAGATGGGTACTCTGAAATTCTAAGTGGTCCATGTATGTCAGATCAACCTATTTCTGAATTCTGTACAGCTTCTTATCAGCTTTGTGATCTTCGTTAAATCAGATAATCTGAGACTCAGTCGTCTCATCTATAAAAAGGGAAGACTAACAGGAAGATTGGCAACATGATCTAGAGAAGCCTGGTGCCATCCGCATCTGTATCACCTGGCAACTTTTTGGAAATGCCTGTTCCTGGATTCCATCTCAGATCCAGAGTCTCAGAGAGTGGGTTTAGCAGTCTGCCAGAAGAGCTTCAAGAAACTGTGAAGCTCTGTGTTGACCTCTGAGGGAGGAGGACATCAGTATTGGGGAAGTGATGGAGGGAAGAAGTCGATGGCCTGCTGGGTGAGAATTGAAAGGGACACATCATTTCAGCTGGAAACATTCAAAACATCATTATTTCGAAATTGCTGAGCAAATTCAACGACTGGTATTGCTGTGCTAATGTGTTAATAATAATTCTGCAGTTAGAAACAAGACCAGGCTGTTAGCATTCAAGGCCACTTATATTTTAAAGAGTCATTTTATGGAAAGTTTTAATTAGCTCTGGATTGTAACTAACATTCTCTTTAAAACTGTGGTGGGCGTTTGATTAGGTCTGCTTTCCAGTGGATGGAAATTAGAGCTGGATTTTACTCATTGCTCTGCCTTTGGGCCAAAGCAGTTCATCTTCTCTGCCTCAGCTTGAGCTCCATGTAGCCAGGCATTGTGCCCATCAGAGGATTCAGACCTGCGTGTCCCCTTGTTCTCTGTGCAGAAGGAGAAGGGTACCAAAGCCACTCAAGGGTGAAGTTTGTTCTGACCTTCATCTACAGCCCCTGCCTGTTTCCTCTCTCAGTTTATATTCTTTCTCCTAAAGCCTACTTGCCCTGCCTGATGTTTAGGACAGTCTTCTGGGAACAGATGCGCATTCCAGCTTCACGCTATGCCTTCACCTGCCTTCTAAAACCCTGCCGAGATGTGCGAGCCCAGCTCTGTTCACCCTCTTTTTTGCAGCATGGTGAGGTGGGACCAACATGAACAGGGACTGGCTTGCGGACCTATGTTTGTAAGCTGACTTTGACACATATATATACTTGAGGTTTTTTCATCTCTCACACTCAGTTTCCTCATCAGTAAAATGGAGATAAAATATCTTTGCTGTGAGGATTAGAGATGATCCAGAGGTTGGCACATTATAAATATTAAAGGAGCGATTGTTACTATCATCATCCCATCACTGCCAGTCATTCTCCCATTTAGTTGTGTTCTGCCTGTGTCCTTCTCTAATTACTTTTTGGAATCTTCCCTTCAAACCCTGAGGGCAAGGACATGGCTTACTTCTTTGAAGTCCCTTTTACTGCTCCCCTACCCTAAGCTCTCCTATGGTAATCACATGTTTGCATTGATTGGAAGCCACACAGCAAATGAGCACCCTTGTTACAGATGGAAATGGGGTTACTGCAAGTAGCTGGGTTCATGATGAAGTGCAAACTGGCTCCTATAGTATAGCACTTAAACAGAGAGAAAAATAATCAAGTTTAAGATCTGGAACTTTAAGAACCTTGCTGACTAGCAGTACAGGAAGCTCAGCTCTGAGGGCAGATTGGTGCAGTTCTGGAACCTGCCTGTTATTTGAGGATCTGGGAAGCTCACAGAAAGTCCAGAGATTGAGAGGGGTGGAGTGAATCTCACCCACATCTATGACTGATCAGCAGGGAGCAGAGTCAAGCAGGGGGAGTCAGCCAGCAGGAAATGGTGTGTCTGAAGACTGTGGCCCCAAAGGGGATCTCAGGGCTTTGCCTGGCAGAATAGAAGGGGGAAAACCAGAAAGGAACTGGGGAGTGTGCAATGGCCATCCTTCAGTTTCTTCCAGGTGGTGAACCACTTCATACCTTACAACTATCTCTCTATCTCTTTCTTTCTGGCTACATGCCTGTTTCAAATGTGGCTATGAGTTCCTTGCGACCCAGAGCTCTGATTTCTTATATTCTAAAGGTTGGGTCCCTGTTCGGTGCCTCACCACAGTAGAGAAGCTAAGCTAAGAAAATGTGGTCTTTGGAATTAACCAGACCCAATCTGAATTCAGGCTGTAGCATCTACCAACCTCATTATGTTGACAAAGTTTCCTTATGCCTTGGCCTCAGTTTCTTATCCAAGAAACGGACAAAATAAGGCTTATCTTCCAGCTGTGAGGTTTCTTTACTCAGGCACAGTTAGTGTATTGCCTGCTCAATTAATGGTAGTTATTTGGTTCTCAGTCCCACTGGTGGCGCTGATTAAATCTTGGCCTAGAAGATTCAGGGAATTGTGCAGGAGATGACAAACTAACTCCAAGTGTCTAAGGCTCTCTTTTTTTTTTTTCCCCAGCTAATTTAGTCCAGCCTTCTTCAGCTAATTCAATCATTTCTCATTCACCAGTGGATAAATTGTCCTCATCATAGGCTTAACCATGCAGCTAATATGGTTTGGAGAGAGATTGATTAACAAAGCCATAATTGAAGCTCAATAAGTGAGATAAATCCAAAAATCTGTAAGATCAACCAGAGTCCAGAGCTGACCATTGGCAATATTCAGTTACCCAATTCATTTAACAGTATTTCAGCAAATACATATTGTGTCTATTTCATGCATGTCAGGCTTAGGACTATCTCCTTTGTCAAAGTTGGATATTAAGGGAATGCCAACTCAGCCATGCTGGAAAAAAAACTTGATGCTGGGAAAGTCTGAGGGTGGGAGGAAAGGGGACAACAAAGGATGAGCTGGTTGGATGGCATCACCAAGTCAATGGACATGAATTTGAGCAAACTTTGGGAAATAGTGAAGGACAGGGAAACCTGGCATGCTAGTTCATTGAGTCACAAAGAGTCAGATGTGGATTAGTGAAAAACAGTTCAGCCATGGTCAGTCTGAATAGACTATAATTAGGCAAAATAACCACTGTGGAGGTCAGAGGTACAGCAGGAAGTTTAAGACGAGTCAGAAAATGGAAACCAGCTGAAAAGGGAACCAGAAGATGGGCTCAAGAGGCCATAAAGAGTCAGCCAAAAGGTCCAGAGGTACTTCTCTTCTACCAGAGGTGAGGAACAGAGCAGAAGTTGGAGACACAGGGATCTGAGAGTGAGCAGGCTGAGACCAATGTCTCTGCATGTGGTGGGTAGGTGAAGGCTGGGATTAGAAGGTAACTTCTCGTATACTCTGAAGGGGGAAATGTGTGTTGGTGCATGCTGGAATAAGTCTATGTGACTTATAGGGACCAAACAAACCAAAGATTTGTTAGATTCAATGTAAAATGCTACATTCTCAAGTCAGATATGAGCTGTTGGCTTTATAGTTGTAAGCCTATTTGTCTTTCCCACTAAGAGTAGGGAACTGAACAGATAAGCAAGTATGTAAGTATGTGTCTGTTTTCTTGGACTTTAATTGTGCTCTCAGCACTGAGTCCATGTCGTTTAAATTTACCACACATCATATCTTCTGAGCTGTGCCATCTCACACACTTGCTCAGCTTGCTGAGGTCAGATTCCCAGGCATGGGAGTATGACTTTTCCAGTAGGCACAAAAACACTGTGTAGGCTAGTAAAAGTCTTTACTCAGTGTCCACTTTATTGTCTGATTCAAATTGGGCTTATCACTCTTTTCTTAATAAAAGTGTTTGCCAGTCTTCATCCTTACCCTGGCACCTCTGTGCCCTCTGGCTGCTATGGCTGAAAACAGAGATGGAGTGAGAGACTCTATCTCTTCCCTGGATGCTTTTAGACAGATCCTTTATCGCCTCTCTCCACCTCCATGCAAACAGCTCAGGTGAGGACTATTTGAATTTCCATTCATTTTCTTCCCTCTTCTGTAATGGGTTGATGTTCTCATGTTTCAACCTTTGAGTAGATTTGCTCCAACTGTTAGCTAGCAGAGCCTATATCACCCACCTAGGATCTTTATTTCTTGGGTTCTTTGTCCTTCCTCAGAAGGATGTGTGTTGTGTAAAGAAAATAGTGTATTGTGTGATACCAAATTTCCCTCTATTTGCAGTTCTGGAAACTAAGGTTCCAGAAAACATAACATTTTAGGGAAGTGTCAACAAATATTCCATGGGCAAATACCCAATTGAATGCGGAATTCTGGAGAAGAGCAAGGAGAGATAAGAATGCCTTAATTAAGTGAACAATGCAAAGAAATAGAGGAAAACAGTAGAATGGGAAAAACTAGAAATCTCTTCAAGAAAATTAGAGATACCAAGGGAATATTTCATGCAAAGATGGGCAGAATAAAGGACAGAAACAACAAAAATCTAACAGGAGCAGAAGAGATTAAGAAGAGGTAAGAAGAGTTGACAAGATACACAGAATAACTATACAAGAAAGGTCTTAATGACCCAGCTAAACATGATGGTGTAGTCAACTCACCTAGAGACATACATCCTAGAGTGTGAAGTCAAGTGGGCCTTGCATTACTACGAACACAGTTAGTGGAGGTAATGGAATTCCAGCTGAGCTATTTCAAATCCTAAAAGATGATGCTGTAAAGTGTTGCACTCAGTATGCCAGCAAATTTGGAAAACTCATCAGTGGCCACAGGACTAGAAAGGGCCATTTTCATTCCAATTCCAAAGAAGAGCAGTGCCAAAGAATGTTTAAACTACTGTACAATTGTGCTCATTTCACATGCTGGCAAGGTGGCAAGGTAATGCTCAAAATTCTTCAAGCTAGGCTTCAACAGTACATGAACCAAGAAGTTGCAGATATTCAAGCTGGATTTAGAAAAGACAGAAGAACTAGAGATCAAATTGCCAACATCCATTGGATCATAGAAAAGAAATGGCAGTCCAAAAATACATTGATCCATTGATTATGTTAAAGCCTTTGACTGTGTGGATCATAGCAAACTGTGGAAAATTCTCAAAGAGAAGAGAATATCATACCAACTTACCTGTTTCCTGAGGAACCTGTATGCTGGTCCAGAAGCAACTGTTAGAACCGACATGGGACAGTGGNATAAAGGACAGAAACAACAAAAATCTAACAGGAGCAGAAGAGATTAAGAAGAGGTAAGAAGAGTTGACAAGATACACAGAATAACTATACAAGAAAGGTCTTAATGACCCAGCTAAACATGATGGTGTAGTCAACTCACCTAGAGACATACATCCTAGAGTGTGAAGTCAAGTGGGCCTTGCATTACTACGAACACAGTTAGTGGAGGTAATGGAATTCCAGCTGAGCTATTTCAAATCCTAAAAGATGATGCTGTAAAGTGTTGCACTCAGTATGCCAGCAAATTTGGAAAACTCATCAGTGGCCACAGGACTAGAAAGGGCCATTTTCATTCCAATTCCAAAGAAGAGCAGTGCCAAAGAATGTTCAAACTACTGTACAATTGTGCTCATTTCACATGCTGGCAAGGTAATGCTCAAAATTCTTCAAGCTAGGCTTCAACAGTACATGAACCAAGAAGTTGCAGATATTCAAGCTGGATTTAGAAAAGACAGAAGAACTAGAGATCAAATTGCCAACATCCATTGGATCATAGAAAAGAAATGGCAGTCCAAAAATACATTGATTCATTGATTATGTTAAAGCCTTTGACTGTGTGGATCATAGCAAACTGTGGAAAATTCTCAAAGAGAAGAGAATATCATACCAACTTACCTGTTTCCTGAGGAACCTGTATGCTGGTCCAGAAGCAACTGTTAGAACCGACATGGGACAGTGGACTCGTTCAAAATTGGGAAAGGTGTAAGTACATCAAGGCTGTATATTGTCACGCTGCTTATTTTACTTATATGTAGAGTACAGCATGCCAAATGCCAGGACTGGATGATTCACAGGCTGGAAACAAGATTGCTGGGAGAAATATCAACAACCTCAGATATGCAGATGATACCATTCTAATGGCAGAAAGAGGAACTAAAGAGCCTCTTGATGAAAGTCAAAGAGGAGAGTGGTAAAGCTGGCTTACAACTGAAGATTCAAAAAACCAAGATGATGGCATCTGGTCCCATCACTTCTTGGCAAATAGATGGGGGAAAATGTGGAAATAGTGACAGATTTTATTTTCTTGGGGTCCAAAATCACTGTGTACAGTGACTATAGACATGAAATCTTACTGTTTGCTCCTTGGAAGAAAAGCTATGACAAATCTAGACAGTGTACTAAAAAGCAGAGACATCACTTTTTTGTCTAGTGTTTTCCCCTAATTTCTTCAATATAAGCCTGAATTTTGCAATAAAGAGCTCATGATCTGAGCCACAGTCAGATTTAGGTCTCGTTTTTGCTGACTGTATAGAGCTTCTCTATCTTCAGCTGCGAAGAACATAGTCTGATTTCTGTGTTGGCCATCTGGTGATGTCCATGTATGGAGTCATCTCTTGTGTTGTTGGAAGAGGGTGTTTACTATGACCAGTGCATTCTCTTGACAAAACTCTGTTAGCCTTTGTCCTGCTTTGTTTTGTACTCCAAGGCCAGTCTTGCCTATTACACCAAGTATCTCTTGACTTCCTACTTTTGTATTCCAATCCCCTGTGATGAAAAGGACATCTTTGTGTGTGTGTATGTGTGTGTGTGGTTCTAGCAGGTCTTGCTAGTCTTCACAGAACTGTTCAACTTCATCTTCTTTGGCATTAATAGGTGGGGCAAAAACTTGGATTACTGTGGTGCTGAATGGTTTGCCTTGGAAATGAACCAAGATAATTGTCACTTTGGAGATACCCCCAAGTATTGCATTTTGGACTCTCTTGTTAACTCTGAGGGCTACTCCATTTAATATACGGGATTCTTGCCTACAGTAGTAGGCATAATGGACATCTGAATTAAATTTTCCCATTCCCATCCATTTTAGTTCACTAATTCTTAAAATGTTGATATTCACTCTTGTCATCTCCTGCTTCACCATGTCCAATTTACCTTGATTCATGGACGTAGCATTCCAGATTCCTGTGCAATATTGTTCTTTACAGCATCGGACTTTATTTGCACCACCAGACACATCCACAGCTGAGCATCATTTCCACTTTGGTCCAGCCTCTTCATTCTTTCTGAAGTTATTTCTCCAGCATGTTGGACACCTGCAGTCCTGGGGAAAGCACTGTCATCTTTATCTAGCTCTAACTATGAAGGTTACGCAGCTTAGAAGAAGCTTCTCTACAGAACATGTGTGCTCCCATCAGATGTGTGATGCCAGCCATGGTACAAGTGTCACATATCTAATATTTTGAAGTGAGAATGGACTTTCTCTTCCAAGTCATGTGTCGTGGAGAGCTTGAGGAGTAGAAAACAGCAGAATGCTTTCCTTGTGGTTCTAACCAGTGGGTGGGCATATGAGCTCCTTTGGTGTGCACCTTAACCCCTTTGCTTTGAGTTGCAGGACATTTCCTTGCACAGAGCACATGTTGACTCTCTTGTTAGTTAATTATTTAAGTTGGCCCCATGACCCTTCCCTCTCACAGTCTGAAAACCACTCTTACATTCTTGTTTCTCAGCTCATGTACTTCTAAAGTTTTTAGAATGTATTTTTAGAAGAAGTATGCTTAGAAGTAGGTTTTTGACATTTTCAAATATTAGAATTGGAGCATATTTCTTTCTGTATCAAATGCACAATGGCAGAGTATACCCTTAATTTCAAGGAGACTCATTGAAAACTTCCATCTTGATGCATAATTACCATGAGTCAAAGTGGTCATGATTAGTCAGTCAAGCCTCACAATTAAAATCCTCTGTTTGATGAACTTTTGAAATAAAATGCCATTATCATATAAAACCTCAATAATCTATGATAATGAGGCTTTCAATTAATTCTTTTGTTCTTCACAAAAAGATTAATAATGTTCTTTTTTTTTTAAGTATCAACATCTGCACGAGGCAAACCATATAAACCATATGTAACTAATCTCTTCCAAAGGGATCAAGAAACAGATTTAGGCATATGTTTTATGGACAGCTAGTATTGCCCTACAATAATTGTTCATGCTAATTATCTTTCTTGAATTGATTACGTTTGCAATAAATTATTATCTTTATGATTATTGCTAGTTTCAGGAAAATGTTCAAGAAATAAATGGTGGTTAGTATAAATGACCTTGCACTAAGCTAGTATTTCAGATAAATGTCACATTAAGTGGATAATTGCTGTGATCTGATTTTTACCCTTCACAGCTACTTCTGGTCTAGCTGCTGCTTTAGAAATCCTGAGCACCCAGGTGGAATTCTACAAGTATTAAGCATACATTTGAACAGCTTGGATAAGTCATTAAGTTTATGTGTAATATTGTCCTGAACATTATCATGATTTTAAGTTAGGTGGCCGCTAGTGACTATAGTGATGACCTTTATTTGTTCCAAGGCAGTGATCCATCATGAGAGCCAAGGACAGATTGTGTCTTCATTTACCTATAGCGCCCATGGCTAAAAATACAACGTGTGTGTTTGTGCTCAGTCATGTCTTACTCTTTACAACCCCAGGGACTGTAGCCCACCTGGTTCCTCTGTCTTTGGTACAGGCAAGAATACTGGAGTGGGTTGCCATGTCCTTTTCCAGGGGATCTTCCTGACCTAGGAATTGAATCCACCTTTGCTGTATTACAGGCAGATTCTTTACCACTGACCCATGAGGGAAGCCAAAAATGCAATAGACTAGGGCTTTCCCGATGGCTCAGATGGTAGAGAATCCACCTGTAGTGCGGGAGACCTGGGCTTGATCCCTGGGTTGGGAAGATCCCCTGGAGGAGGGCATGGCAACCCACTCCAGTATTCTTGCCTGGAGAATCCCTCATGGACAGAGGAGCCTGGTGGGCTACAGTCCATGGGATCACAAAGAGTCAGACAGGACTGAGCAACTAAGCACACACAGGACAATGTTCGGTCATCTCCCTTTATAAACTCTCCCAATGTTTGTAGTCTTCATGATCAGTAAGCTCTTCTTTTATAGTANTGGACAGAGGAGCCTGGTGGGCTACAGTCCATGGGATCACAAAGAGTCAGACAGGACTGAGCAACTAAGCACACACAGGACAATGTTCGGTCATCTCCCTTTATAAACTCTCCCAATGTTTGTAGTCTTCATGATCAGTAAGCTCTTCTTTTATAGTAATCGAAATTTATTTTTCATCATGTTTCATCCTTGGTTGCAAAAACAACTAGGAACTAGGTGCTCAAACTCTTATCAATCAGATAGGCCATTGAGAGAGAGTAACTACTTATAGAGGAACATGATCCACATGAGTGCAGGCTCAGTCACCTCAATCATGTCTGACTCTTTGCAGTCCCATGGACTGTAGCCCACCAGGCCTCTCTGTCAATGGGATTATTGTGGTAAGAATACTGGAGTTGGTTGCCGTTTCCTCCTCCAGAGGATCTTCCCAACCCAGGGATTGAACTCTTGGCTCCTGTGACTCCTGCATGGGCAGGCAAATTCTTTACCACTGAGCCTCCTGGGAAGCCCCCATGATCCACATAGCTAACAACACGTATTGATTCCCTACAGCATGCAGGCCCTTGCATGCTTTTGTTACAGAAACAATTCATGAAGCAATCAAGTACAAATTGGGTATAAGCTAAATATCTGGATTTACTTTCAGCAAAATTAGCCAACGAGCCTAATATTTCTTAGCATTACTTGATGTTAATTATATATAGCATAATATATAATATGTATATCAGACTTTCCAGGTGTCACTATTGATAAAGAACCTGCTTGCCAATGCAGGAGAAAGAAGAGACTCGGGTTCGATCCCTGGGTCAGTAAGATCCCCTGGAGATGGATGCGGCAACGCACTCCAGTATTCTTTTCTGAAGAATCCAATGGACAGAGTGGAGCCCCATGGGTGAGTTATAGTCCATGGGGTCATAAAGAGTCAGACATGGCTTAAGCAACTTAACACATACACACACATAATATATGTTACTTGGTAATATTCTCAGTATTATATCCCTAATATACCACTGCTGCTGCTAAGTCACTTCAGTCGTGTCTGACTCTGTGCGACCCCATAGGCAGCAGCCCACCAGGCTCCCCTGTCCCTGGGATTCTCCAGGCAAGAACACTGGAGTGGGTTGCCATTTCCTTCTCCAATGCATGAAAGTGAAAAGGGAAACTGAAGTCGCTCAGTCGTGTCCAGCTCTTAGTGACCCCATGGACTGCAGCCCACCGGGCTTCTCCTCCCATGGGATTTTCCAGGCAAGAGTACCAGCACAGCAGTTTCCAACAAATCAGTCAGCCATTCTTTTGCTGGTTCCTGCAGAGCACAGTTGTGAATAAGACGTCCATTTCACCCAAGCAGTCTTCTGAGGGATATGAAAAAGATAATAGCAAAAAAAAAGAAGTCAGTACATGATAGGGTTATTGTGTGGTTAGACTATGGTAGGTCCATGGAACTGGAGAATCATAGATGCACCCAGCCTAGCAGGAGTGACAGAAGATGTGTGGTAGAAATGACATCACAGTCAAGTTCTGAGTGGTGAACGGGATTCAAGAGAATTCAAGGTGAGCTGGGTGAGGACTGGGGAGGCACATAGAGAGTGAGTTCTGGGTTCTTGACAATGAGAGCATGTATATAAGTTCTGAAGGCCAGCAAGAGTATGGCATGCTTTGAGTTAGTTCAGTGTGGTTGGACCATCAAATGCAGATAGTAGCTGAGCCTGCAGAGCTAGAAGTTTGGCTTTTGCCTTGAAGGTAAGGAGAGCCATTACAGTGTTGGGAGGGGAAGGATGTGCTCGGACATGAATGTTAGAAGACGTATTGAGATAGCAGAGTGAACTGCCATCGGGGGAGTTGCTGGAAATATAACCTAGGACGAAGAATGGCCCACTCCAGACACTCTTGCCTTTCCATGTTCCCTGCAAGTAAAAGCACATTCGGGAACCAAGCTAACAGTTGAACAGCATTTTCAATTATTCTGGAGCAATGCTATAATCTATTTCCTATGAGAAGAATGCTGTTTGCCATGGCTGAAAATGCTCAATTGGTAGTTCTCTGGGAGAAACTACTCAATTTGCAAGAATTTAAATACCCACAGAGTAAAAACAAAAGCAGCTAATAAGAAATATGTCACTGAAATTGAACAGAAGCTAGAAAAGTCCAATTTCTTGTTTTATTTTATCTTTTCGAAAGCTTGGTTCCACAGCCATTTACCCATGTTATCATTCATCCTTTGTATCATTAGCACTTGGGAAAATGCCTGAAACTGTCACCATGAGACAGGCAACATGTAGAAACTAGAAATGCAGTTTAGGGAAATTAGAATATAAAACTCTTAAGAAGAGAGTTGAACGTTTCATTAAACATAAAGATAATGCAAAAAAAAAATCCTTCCTGACTTCAAGACTTGCTGGCTACTGAAATGTCATCGCCAATTAGGCCTCTTTTGCATGCTCTGTGGTGCAAAACCAATTATTCTGACAATGTCTTCAGAACACAGAGATCACTGATTTGGGCAGGCAAAGCAAGGGCCAGTTTTGAACCAGACATATATTAAAGCAGGTACCCATTTTAAAAAGAAAGGCATTGCTGATCATTCATTCATGCCAGTACAGATCATACACAATGCAGGGGGCCCAATGGAGGCAGGCAGTGCCAGAACTGGATGTGGGCCATGCATCTAGTAAGCTTAGTTATAGCTGATTAGAAGTGTTATGTCATGGCCTTAAATGGCAGAAACAAAGTGGAAAGCAGTCAGTGTCAATAGAGAGTGTGCTTTTATTAAAAGCAGGTGAGGAAAATGGCATGGGGCGGGAGTAGTGACTAGAAGGAAGAGGAAAAACATAGTTAATACTTTCCTGAACCAGACACTGTATTTAGTGTGTATATATCTTATCTTGGGGCTTTGCTGGTAGCTCAGATGGTAAAGAATCTGCCTGCAATGCAGGAGATCTGGGTTTGATCACTGAATCAGGAAGATCCCCTGGAGAAGGGAATGGCAACCCACTCCAGTATTCTTGCCTGGAAAATCCCATGGACAGAAGAACCTGGTGGGCTACAGTCCATAGGGTTGAAAGAGTCAGACACAACTGAAGTGACTAGCACAACAAAACAACAACAATGTCCCACCTTAGAAGTGGATATCACATGATAGGGACTGCAATTACTTATCTTTTAACATGAGGGAAGTAAGTCAATGGTTTACTGGCCCTGGGACTTTGGTTTCCGTTAGCACTGGGGATCACCCTGGACTTCATGGTACCTCATTTTATTTCCACTTTACTCTGAAACTAGAGGTCTCAGGGTAAAGAAGAGATACAATTTTGGTTTCAGAATTTTGTAAATTTCATTAGGTCAAGGAACCATGAGAATTCCCTGTATATTCTTCAAAGAGTAAGAGGGCAAGAAGCATGAGCTAACTCCAAGAAGCATGGGGTTATAGGGTCTCTTCTGGTGTTGTACCAGCATGGGCAGTTCAAATAATGAGACTCTCCGTATGCCAAGGAAGGCTTCTTAGAAGAGGTGAAGGCATAGTTGGACTTTTGAAAGTAGGACTTGGACAAAAGAGTACAAGGGAATCCTTGGAAAGGAAGAGAGCTGAGGAAATAAAACCAATCCTGGGCCTGCTGGAAGGGCGACATGGATTCCAGTTCAGATAACTGAGAAATGACTGCACTGTACCAGTGTCTGACTTGAGATGAGGAAACCAAGAAATAACGTCATGAAGGTTGTACACCAGAGATGAGCTGCACTTCGGGAGTTGGGAAGAGACATGATTTTTGGTTAAGTTTTTTTTTTTTTTTAATGTGAATTACTTTTAAAGTTTTTATTGAATTTGTTACAATATTGTTTCTGTGTTATGTTTTGATTTTGTGGCCATGAAGCATGTGGAATCTTAGCTCCCCAACCAGGGACTGAACCCACATCCCATTCATTGGAAGGCAAAGTCTTAACTGTTGGACTGCCGTAGGAGCCCCAGGAGACGGGATTTTGCGAGGCGGTTGATGGTAGACAAGGAACGGCGGGCTGCTCCCTTGGTCTTCACTTGCCCCTCTCCAGTTTTGGATCTGTACAGCAGACATTTTCCTAATTTTGACAAATGTGGTTTTAAACCTTCCTCTCGTCCCACTTGACTTCCAAGTAGACTGTATTTCTGTGCCCCTCTTACAGCCAACATTTGAGAGAAGGATGAGATAGAAGGAAGAATGTTGGGGATATTAGAGTATACCTCTGACTCTCTGGCTGGCATTGCCTTCTTCTACATTCTAGATTTATTTACCTGGTTGATAGTTTTCCTCCCTCCCTGTTTGAACATACCAATCACTAAATTCAGGTTTGGAGAGTTCCTTTTGTCTGAACATGGCATGCTCCAGTGAGGGTTGCTGCTGCTGCTGCTAAGTCACTTCAGTCGTGTCCGACTCTGTGTGACCCCATAGATGGAATCCTACCAGGCTCCCCCATCCCTGGGATTCTCCAGGCAAGAATACTGGAGTGGGTTGCCATTTCCTTCTCCAGTGCATGAAAGAGAAAAGTGAAAGTGAAGTCGCTCAGTCTGTCCGACTGTTAGCGACCCCATGGATTGCAGCCCACCAGGCTACTCCGTCCATTGGATTTTCCAGGCAAGAGTACTGGGGTGGGGTGCCATTGCCTTCCCCGCCAGTGAGGGTTAGGGCATTGGAATAGAGGGCCAGTTGTTGAAGACAAGGCATAGGGTTTCAAGACCTTGAATACAGTCTGGACACTGAACTCAATCATAGCTGAGACAGAGGAACAAGTTTGTTTTTATGAGAACTGGAATATGTCCTGCACAGATCAGAAAAGCATGGGCTAAAAGGGAGAGGGAAGAGTTGCATTTTCTAAATAATTCTTTGCTCCTTCACCTGAAGTTTGGCTCTATGATACATGACTTGGATGTCATAGGCAGATGACTGAAAACTGTACTGAATTCTGCAGAGCTCAGCTTTGTCTATATTGGTGGTAACTCCATTGAGTTACTCTTTGAGTTCACAGGTGGAGTGACCACTTTGACCACTGACATAATTTAGAGAAATAGAGTAAGTTCAACAGTATAGTTGAACAGTAAGTTCAATATGTATAGCCTCAAGTGTGCATTTTTAAAAGACTTCGGGGCAGCAGGCCATTTCTTTAGTACTTCAGTTCTGGGATGGTGATGAGACTAATCTGACTTTGGTAGATTTCTGTTGGGCAGATGGGAATCCATGCTTTTTTCCTCTTACTACCTTTTGATGTCTTAGATGTCTTATTAGTCAATAAAGTTCTTTTTTTTTTAGGCCCTCTTGGTGTTTCTAACAGCTTTCCTCCAGCCTCGCTGTCATTCAGTCAAGCATGGCCAGTTTTAGCCTCCCACCCAAGTCATTTGACTCCATTTGTGACAAGAGTAGCTATCATCTGGGCCAGTCTTCAAGAATTATCTCAGTTGATCGGTAGCCAACACAGCAAGCAGGCAAACCATCTAGAATACGCCTTAGTAGGTAGGGCCAAAACCAGAAAATAAAATCTCATCTTAAACTCTTAGGAAAGAACTCATTCTTTCCTTATTCAAGAGTTACAAAATATCTACTTATACTGAATACATCTTGCAAAATAATTTCAGGGGCACGGTTCTGTTCCTAAAGAGCCAGTCATCTTTACAGAGTTGGTGTCTGCATTGTCATTGCCGTTGTTTATTTGCTCAGTCATGTCCGACTCTTTGTGACTCCATGAACTGTAACCCACCAGGCTCCTCTGTCCACTGGATTTCCTATGGACAAGAATACTGGAGTGAGTTGCCTTTCCCTTCTCCAGGGGATCGTCCCAATCCAGGGATCGAACCCAAGTCTCTTGTGTCTCCTGTATTGGCAGACAGATTCTTTACCACTGTGCCACCTGGATATATTTAATGTATTAGGAAAAAATCAACACTATTAGCAAAAATGGCCATGTGAGTGTTGCTCTTTTACCTGTTATCCTATTCGTCCAGTCAGTGAGGCTTAGGACAAAGCTGGAGATGTAGAGATGATTAGGGAAAAAGAGAAAAGAATGATGGAATATGTTTAAGAATTTGCTAGAAATTGCCAACTAGGATGTGGGAAAGATTAATTAATATTGTTTTGTCTAATGTAATCACTCCTTCTTACCATTTTGAACTAAGAAAGCAAATATAGTGTAAGTGAATAAAGCATAATCTATTTCTTTGAAATGTACTTTACACCAGATTAGTACAGATTCTTGAACCATCTCTTTGTTGAAAAGAACCCACATATTCAGTAATTGCTTTGGTATAATTGGATAGCTATGAAAATGTTTTAAGTTAATTTTCTTGCTCATATTGTACATTAAAATAATTTCCAGATGAGCTAAAAGTACTTAAAACATAACAAATGTATTATAAACTGGGGATAGAGCTGGTCTTTCCAAGTGTGGCTCCAAAAAATGGACCTCTAAGAAAAAGGAAGGGCTTCCCTGGTGGCTCACATGGTAGAGAATCTGCCTGCAATGCAGGAGACCCAGGTTCGATCCTGAAGAAGGGAATGGCTACCCACTCTTGTATTTTTGCCTAGGAAATCTCATGGACAGAGGAGCCTGGCAGGCTACAGTCCATGGGGACCCAAACTAATGGAACACAGCTGAGCAACTAACACTTTCACTTTCAAGAGGTAAGGAGGGAGGAGCTAGAACTGACTACATTAAGTTATTACCAACCCACTCCACTACTCAATGGCACCCCACTCCTGTACTCTTGCCTGGAAAATCCCATGGATGGAGGATCCTGGTGGACTGCAGTCCATGGGGTCACTAAGACTCAGACACAACTGAGCGTCTTCACTTTCACTTTTCATTTTCATGCACTGGAGAAGGCAATGGCAACCCACTCCAGTGTTCTTGCCTGGGGAATCCCAGGGACAGGGGAGCCTGGTGGGCTGCTGTCTATGGGGTCACACAGAGTCAGACACGACTGAAGTGACTTCGCAGCAGCAGCAGCAGCCATTACTCTTGCCTGGAGAATCCCATGGAGGGAGGAGCCTGGTGGGCTACAGTCCATGGGGTCACAAAGAGTCAGACACAACTGAGCAACTTCACTCACTCACTCACTCACTTCAAAGTGTCTCCATACAAAAAGCACTATAAATAAAACTACAAGGGAAATTATAAAAACTTGAAGAATACTTGCAACATATGACAAAGTTTGAGGAAAAAAATTCTTAAATTTGAATAGCCAATAAGTGTATACAAAGTGGAGCTTCCAAGGTGGCTCAGCAGTAAAGAATCTACCTGCCAATACAGGAGATGCAGGAGATGTGGGTTTGACCCTTTGGGTGGAAAGATCCCCTGGAAGAGGAAATGATAACCCACTCCAGTATTCTTGCCTGGAGAATCTCATGGACAGAGGAGCCTGGCACAGTACAGTCACAGGATCACAGAGAGTCAGACATTACTTAGCAACTGAGCATGCAGGCACATATACAAAATAGTCAGCCCTGGTAGTGCTATGATAATGTCAAGATACAGCAAAACAGACAAGATTTTAAAAGTAACAATGCTAGGGGAAATAGTCTCTCACAGTCATTAGTGCTAGGAAACAATCTTCCTCGGTCACAGGTTGGTTAGCACATTTCAAATTTGGGTCTATCTTTTGACCCAGAAATTTTACACTGAAGAATTTATCCTATAGAATAATTTAAAAATTTTATTATTATTATGCCTACTGTACATTTACTATGTTCAAGATCCTCTGCCAAGCTATTTACCTGCTTATCCCATTTAATTTTCCCTACCATGTTATGAGAAGGGGCTGTTATGTCCTATTCTATATTTGTTTGAGGTAAGAAAAGGTCACCTGACTAGTAGGTAAGTAGAAATAAAATATTTCTTCCCATTGTTTTAATTATGAAAATGACTAAAACAGCTTGAAATTCTAATACAGGGATTTGTTAAATTATGTCACAGTTATATGGTGACTGCAGCCATGAAATTAAAAGACACTTACTCCTTGGAAGAAAAGTTATGACCAACCTAGACAGTATATTCAAAAGCAGAGACATTACTTTGCCGACCAAGGTCCGTCTAGTCAAGGCTATGGTTTTTCCTGTGGTCATGTATGGATGTGAGAGTTGGACTGTGAAGAAGGCTGAGTGCCAAAGAATTTATGTTTTTGAACTGTGGTGTTGGATAAGACTCTTGAGAGTCCCTTGGACTGCAAGGAGATCCAACCAGTCCATTCTGAAGGAGATCAGCCCTGGGATTTCTTTGGAAGGAATGGTGCTAAAGCTGAAACTCCAGTACTTTGGCCACCTCATGTGAAGAGTTGACTCATTGGAGAAGACTCTGATGCTGGGAGGATTGGGGGCGGGAGGAGAAGGGGACGACAGAGGATGAGATGGCTGGATGGCATCACGGACTCGATGGACGTGAGTCTGAGTGAACTCCGGGAGATGGTGATGGACAGGGAGGCCTGGCGTGCTGCGATTCATGGGGTCACAAAGAGTCGGACACGACTGAGCGACTGAACTGAACTGAACTGACTANATGGACGTGAGTCTGAGTGAACTCCGGGAGATGGTGATGGACAGGGAGGCCTGGCGTGCTGCGATTCATGGGGTCGCAAAGAGTCGGACACGACTGAGCAACTGAACTGAACTGAACTGATTCAATGAAATTCAGCCACCTTGACTTTGAAAAAAAAATGGAGTAGAATATTTTTTAACTTACACAGATGTCTCTGATGTGTTAAGTGTGAGAAATAGGTTACCAAAGAATGTACACAAAACGATCTCTGTTTAAAAAATAGTATCGGTATTTACCTATGTATATACAGACATCTTTACAAGTCTTAAAATATATATGTTAGTCACTCAGTCGTGTCCAGCTCTTTGTGAGCTCATGGACTGTAGCCTGCCAGGCTTCTCTGTCCATGGGATTTTCCAGGCAAGAATACTGGAGTGGGTAGTCATTCCCTTCTCCAGGGAATCTTCCTGACCCAGGGATTGAACTGGGGTCTGTTGCACTGCAGGCAGATTCTTGACCATCTGAGCCGCGAGGGAAGCCGTATTAAAATGTATATATCAAACTATTAATAGAATTTATGTCTGGAGGATGGTATTGTGCCTGGCTTTTACTTTCTTATTTTTCCTGATTGCTTATTTTTTTCTACATTAAACACATTTTTGCTTGTTTATTTTAAAAGTTTGCTCTCTACCCTAAAGTCTTTAAAAAACAGAGCAAAGTCAGTTAATAATTGTTCACTTCTCTCTCAAGTGGAAAATAGAAGATCCAATGGCAGTGTGCTCAGTGGGCAATGAAACAAAGCAGGCTGAAGAGAAATAGGTTTCAGCTGGACTCGCTAAAGATTTTCTTGACAAGTAGTGAGTAAACACTGAATTACTCAGCAGAGGTAGATGTAGAGCTACATGGCCTTATAAAGAACAAGACGGAGACTCTCTAAATCTCAACTGCTCAGTTACCAAAGTCTCCAACCTAAAACAGAGATTTTAAACTTGGGGCTCAACAGGTCCCTGGATAGAGTCAGGGATGCCTATGAACTTGGACAGAAGGAAACTGCATCCTTATCTTAAGTGTCCAGCTACACATTAGGATTTCCTTCCACTGAATATACAAGCAACAAACCAGTTAGTGGCTTGTACGGCTTCATCACCAGTAGAAAGCCCATGTATTTTCATGTCATATTACAGATGTTTATATTGTTACATTTATTATTTGAAATTATCATAGATAATACTTCATAGATCTGCTCCTTAGTCTTATTATTTAATCCAGTTATAAAGAAGCATACATACTGCCATATTTTTTTTTTTAGTAATATTTTGCTAACCTTGTTTCAGTATCATGGTTTCTTTTTAGAATCCTGTGTATCTTAGTCTTATGTATTTAAAGACATGATCCTGAACAGGGGTCAGTAGACTTCACTGGAGTGCCAAGAAAGTCCATGGCACACGATAGGTTAAATGCCTCTGATGCAAAATCTATAGATCAGACAGGTCTGGGCATTTGGAAGGTGCCTCTACTCTTCTGCGATCCTCCATGAGGCATCTTGCCTTGAGATTCAGAGTTGGGTTACAGAGCTTCCAGTTACAGGAGTGTGAGTGCAGTGGCTGGCACACAGTAGGCATTTTAATATAGGTGTGTAATCTTTCCATTCCTTATCTGCCTCTTTGACCGGCCAACAGCTATCCCTGTCCACAAGCCAGGTAAAATTTAAAAGTATTTACTATTAAAAAAAAATGTTCTTATGTTTAACTGTACTGAATTGGGCTTTAGCCAGCTAACATCTGTATAACCAGATCATCCATTCAGACATCTGCTGAGCAGACGTCTGGTACAAAGGCCTATAAGAGTAGTTCTTGGAGATACAAACTGTTGGCCCTTTGTTCTCCAGGAGAGTATCATCTGACAGGGGAGAATTGAGGTACGTGCAAACCATTTTCACAGAAGGTGTACAACTGAAGGAGCAGCTGAGGTTGATTTTGGAGTGTGGTGCACACTTATTTCCGGAACGCTGTGCTTGCCTACTTTTTCCTGTATAGAAGTTTCATTTATTTCTGTTGTTCTTATGGGAAAGGGACACCAAAAAGAAAAAACATGTACTAGCCACCCTTCCTCATCTCCTAGTTGAGTTTATTTTTGTGGCCCTTTCACTGTTACATCCCTAAACTTGCCCCTGAGTGGTAGGTATCCAATCACTGTTTGCTGATGGATGAAGGTTGTGTGCCTCCTGATTTATGAAACACCTTCACATCCATTGACTTAAACCAGTTTCTTAAAGTGTGATCTGAGAAACAAAGAAATTGTTCAAAGTAGATTACTGGGCCTGATTCCAACCTTCTAACTCAGACTCTCTGAGCTTAGGCTACAGAAACCTGAACTGTAAACAGGTTTCCCTTTCTGGTCCTCTTCTTTGGTAATTTTTTTCTGCACACAAAAATTTGAGAACCACTATCTTACATGATCATCAAACAAACAAACAAAAAATCCTATAAATTAGTAGGGCAAGCACCGTCAGCCCATCCAGAAATTAGGAACATGAATGAGGAGAGGAGAGGTTAAGTGGTTTTGTTGAAGTTGACACATTATAACATAGTAGCTGGTTAAGGTATTATTCAGAGAGAAGGAGCTTGGCAGGTAGACAAAAGAGAATTTTACAGCCAGAACCTGTAAATCCAGGCCCAGAGAATGGAAAGTGTAAGGTGGAAAGTCTGAGGTTCAGGCGGAAAGATTGCCCAGGGGATTTCATCCAGGTGAGGGGTAGTAAAGGTTTCATTGAGGACAAAGTTGCTGGGTATGAGAAGGAGAAAATATAGTCAGTTCTCATCATTTGCACATTCCATATTTGCAGATTCACCTGCTCTCTGAGATGGATCTGTGACCCACAGTCAATACTCAAGGTGTTTTCAATGATATTTTCAGACTTGCACAGAGTAGTGAACAGTTCTGGGTGCCCAGCGTTCATGTTCCCAGCTGAGGTGGAGCAAGGCAAGTGCTGTCTCAGCTTTCAGACTGGAAATACGTGTCCTTTTGGCGGCCTACTTAGTAGTGCCATATTTTTTGCATTTATGTGCTTTTCATTGGTGGTTTCTATGTTTAAAATAACCCCCAAGTGTAGTAATGAAATGCTGTCTAGGTTCCTAAGCACAAGAAGGCTATAACATGCTTTAGGGGGGGAATAGGTATCAGATAAACTTCATTCGATCAATAGCAACAACGTGGGTGGGCATGAGTTAAATACTAAAGAATCAACAATGTTTAGTAAGTACGGTGGTTTAAGACAGAAACAAGCTTAGAACAAGGTTATGTATGGATTGGTTGATGAGATTGTTATGATCAGAGTCTGGTAAGAACCTAACCCTAAGATTTCTCTAGGGGCCAAGGCTCAGTGTTCACTAGTTCAGTGTCCCTGTGATTTCACAGAACGCATCAAAAAGAATAAGATTCCACTGTAATTATTTAGCAGTAATACCTGGAAGTGTCTACCCTGCCCCTGTTCCGTGTTTTAGTGTCAGAGCTAGGCACCCTTACAACAATGCAATTGTTTACCTTGATCTACATGGCAAAGGTGGGGAAACTGAGGCTCAGAATTTTGGATTTAATCTGACATCACTTAGCAAAGAAATGCCAAATGTTAGTTTGCCATAGACATTGTGATCAGAACAAACAGGGCTTTACTTACTGTTGGAAGGGTAGGTGAGCAAGAAAGAAGGGAGATTGTAAAGGTAATCTCAAGATGTCAAGCCCAGGGGCAGGAAGGTTGTGGAAGGAAGAAGAGCAAGCTAAGATTTTAGTGGCAAAGCAAGACTTGCTGTTAGCTCCATGGGGTCGCAAAGAGTCAGATACGACTGAATGGCTTTCACTTCACTAGATCTGAAAGTCACCCACAAGACTCATTTAAGGTCATGGGAGAGAATGAGACACCCTCCCCAGTCCCTAAAAGAAAGAGAATTTGAAAAGCAGCATTTATATTTTATGGAGTAGAGGGAGGAAAGGGAAACCAGAAGAGAACAGAAATCCCATCCAGAAGGCGGGAATGAATAGAAGAGCAATGGAAGCAAAAGTGGATTTCCCAGAGAGGCAAAGCTGAGATGGCCCACAGTGTGAGACGCTCGGAAAGGCTGAGCAGCACAAAGGCTGAGGAAAGGTCCCTGCCCTTGCCGATGGACTGTCACTGGTGACCTTCGGGAGAGTGGCTTCTGGGGTGGTGGGGATGGAAGACAGAGAAGGAAGGAGTGAGGAGGTCCTGCAGTGAAGGCTGCAGATGTGGATGCCTCGTCTCCAGAGGGCTGGGATGGGCAGCTTGCAGAGGAGACAGGAGCAGCCCTGGGAACAAGGAAATGAGTCCAGGGAAAATGGAAAGGCCAGAGAAAATGTCATTTTGAAAATGCAGAAGGGACTAAGAGGGAAGGAACACACAGACTGGTCTTTGAGAAGAGAAGGAGGCATTTTATGCTCCTTGAGGTGGGGTGTGGCTTGCATCTGCTCAGACCTGGAGAGACGCAGGAATTCGGAGTTTTAAAGCCAAGATCCAAATTCATCCTAAAAGACTGAGATGAATAAACTGAAGGAAGGATGGGGACACTTACTATGCTCAGATTTTCAGTCTCAGAGAGGTTATGTTGACATTATCAATTTTGATGAAAGAATATCTAGTCATTTGGGGAAATAGCATTGTTGGAGAAATAGACTGTTATTTTAAAGCAGAGAGAGTTACTTGGCTACTTCTAAAAGTTATGACCTAGAAATCTTGCTGAATCTGCCTTTGCCATTAATAACAACTATTTAGGACCTGGCATTTTCAGGCAGGCACCTTGCTTAACTTCTTCACAAACAAAACAAAACAAAATCACTTTAATCTCTCAAGTAGGTTTAACATTTCCCATTCTCACTTGTCTGTTTTCCTTATTCATCAAGAAACCTGGCAAGCCTTTCATCTACAGATGTTGCAGAGGCAAACTTCAGCCAGGGTTATGTGAAATTGTCACAAAACCCCAAATTAATAAGACCTGACGGCCTAACACCGCACGCCGGCTAGACCTGAGTGCCCCTAATTGCCCTGCCCATGGGAACAGGAAAGTGAGCCTGGCGGTTTTACTGCGTCTTGGTTAAGCCTCTTCAATGATAAAATGCTTCCAGATATAGAATGTTCCCAACAGCCTGTTCCCTGAGAAATGCTGTGTAAAAGCTGATGGGTAATAGCAGCTCACTCAGCCAAGCCCAGCCATGAGAATTGAGATATTAAAGTTTGATATGCGAAGGAAGCAATTCTAACCCTGAGTCCGGCTCATGGCTGTTACTATCACTGCCCCCCCGCTGGGCTCAGAAGGAAATTGCACTATCTCACCTGAGACCCTTGTTCTGTAGCCTCCAGCTTGACCTTCCCCAGGGCTTCTGCAATAAACAGACCTGGATTCAAGTCACCTATGTCCCCAATCAGTGGTGTAATTTTAGGAAGCTTAAGCATTTCTGAATCTGTAAAATAAAAGCATAGGGTTGCTGTAAAATGCAAACAGGTCATAAAACTCAGCATTGGGCAAGGTCTAGAACAGGCTGTAAGACAGTGTTTACTGTTACTATTCAGTACTGTTTGTTATCTTAGATGCTAAGTGACAATATTTCTAGCCTTTTTATTAGTCCTTTTAATGTCAGATTTCAATGCTGTGTGCTCCTCATGACAAGTCAAGCAGTAAGCAAACCTTATTTTTATTCTCCTTCCCTTCTGCCATCTCACACATCCTTCCAGAAGTATCCATGGCTAAGTTCTGTGAGCATCCCTCACACCTTTCTCTACTCACACTAACACATTTATAAACATCAGTGATTTTCCTGCTAGGCGCATATGTGTGTTTGTTTTTTATGTTTATTTTTTGGTTTTTATTATTTTTGCAAAAATGGGATCATACTGTTCTCAAACTTACTCTTTCTGCTGACACAGATGTCTATGTTAATATTCCAAATAAACATATCCTTGGAAGAGTCACATATTACCCTAAACAGTCTATTAATAAAATAATTCGTGGATAATATATGCTCCTATGATTGTCTCACCCAGCCTCCTATTGATGGAGAGTCAGGCTATTTATAGTTTTGTTTCTCTAGCATAAATAGTATCATTTTTATTTCATCATGGGCATAAAACTGGACCTTCTGTAATATCATAGTTTAGATTGGAAAACCAAATCCATAATTAAGCTTCGTGTTCTTCAGTATTCTTTCTCCCATTTTACCCTATCTGCCCTCGATTCTCCCGTTTCTTGCTTTTGCCTTCCATCTCTCTCCACCTCTCTCCTCCCTTTCTCAAACCCAGTCATCTTTCTTCTTCGCATACAATTGCTTCTCACAGCCCGATAAACTCAGAAGCAAGGGGACGTTGAAGGTTTATCTCTGCATTTTATTGAATCTAGCCTTAAGGGAGCCTGTAGTCATTTTTTATGACACAGCATTACTTGTAAAAGGACTTTGCATTCTCTAAGCAAATGTCTTATGTAAATGAATTACTAGGCTGAGCCTAGCTGCCCAGTGGGCACCCTGATGGGTTCATTTTGTTCCATCAGTCTCCTCAGGGAAATCAGAATGACAGGATTCTCTTAAGCAAAGGAGAGCTCCTATTCCAATCTGGAGAAGCCGTGTTGGACATTCTGGACTCTTTCTGCTGCGTCTTTAGATCTGTAGGCTTAGATGTACAAACCGCTCCTGAAAGTTTAGTGTGCTCATTTCTCCCCATATCCACAGCCTCTGGCACGTGTACAGACTGAGCTCATCTTGAAGCCGGAGACCCAAAGTCTTGACCCATTTTGAGACAGTGGTGGTACTCACAGGTGCCACTGGACACACCAGGCTATGCCAGTGCTGGCAGAGAGAGATGGAAGGGTTCCTAGTAAGGAACAAATTCTGGCCTCTAGGGCAGAGAAAGACCAGCAGATAACTGCCACCAAACTGACACTTTCTGTTTTGGTGGCAAAAACCTTCAAACCATTTGTGTGTTCTTTTGTATTTGGTACAGATTGGGAGAGTTTGGTCCCAGAAAGTGTGCCTTTTCATTTATGAGATGAAGGATTTAACCTCTCTGGTCATTAGCTATGAGCTTGCTCCTCTGTACTTGGATATTGCTTGGAGGGAGGGACTGGTGAATGACAAGGTAGAGAAGAGAAGGCATCTTTGGGTGATGCTTCATGTCATCTTGTCTCGGAATTCCACAGTCAACTATGTGACCAGTTGCTTTGTGTCAGCTTCCTGTCTGCCAGGGGAGGCAGTATTTCTGTGGTGGCAGAAATTGTACTGTTCATTATTACANTCTTGGTTAAGCCTCTTCAATGATAAAATGCTTCCAGATATAGAATGTTCCCAACAGCCTGTTCCCTGAGAAATGCTGTGTAAAAGCTGATGGGTAATAGCAGCTCACTCAGCCAAGCCCAGCCATGAGAATTGAGATATTAAAGTTTGATATGCGAAGGAAGCAATTCTAACCCTGAGTCCGGCTCATGGCTGTTACTATCACTGCCCCCCCGCTGGGCTCAGAAGGAAATTGCACTATCTCACCTGAGACCCTTGTTCTGTAGCCTCCAGCTTGACCTTCCCCAGGGCTTCTGCAATAAACAGACCTGGATTCAAGTCACCTATGTCCCCAATCAGTGGTGTAATTTTAGGAAGCTTAAGCATTTCTGAATCTGTAAAATAAAAGCATAGGGTTGCTGTAAAATGCAAACAGGTCATAAAACTCAGCATTGGGCAAGGTCTAGAACAGGCTGTAAGACAGTGTTTACTGTTACTATTCAGTACTGTTTGTTATCTTAGATGCTAAGTGACAATATTTCTAGCCTTTTTATTAGTCCTTTTAATGTCAGATTTCAATGCTGTGTGCTCCTCATGACAAGTCAAGCAGTAAGCAAACCTTATTTTTATTCTCCTTCCCTTCTGCCATCTCACACATCCTTCCAGAAGTATCCATGGCTAAGTTCTGTGAGCATCCCTCACACCTTTCTCTACTCACACTAACACATTTATAAACATCAGTGATTTTCCTGCTAGGTGCATATGTGTGTTTGTTTTTTATTTTTATTTTTTGGTTTTTATTATTTTTGCAAAAATGGGATCATACTGTTCTCAAACTTACTCTTTCTGCTGACACAGATGTCTATGTTAATATTCCAAATAAACATATCCTTGGAAGAGTCACATATTACCCTAAACAGTCTATTAATAAAATAATTCGTGGATAATATATGCTCCTATGATTGTCTCACCCAGCCTCCTATTGATGGAGAGTCAGGCTATTTATAGTTTTGTTTCTCTAGCATAAATAGTATCATTTTTATTTCATCATGGGCATAAAACTGGACCTCCTGTAATATCATAGTTTAGATTGGAAAACCAAATCCATAATTAAGCCTCGTGTTCTTCAGTATTCTTTCTCCCATTTTACCCTATCTGCCCTCGATTCTCCCGTTTCTTGCTTTTGCCTTCCATCTCTCTCCACCTCTCTCCTCCCTTTCTCAAACCCAGTCATCTTTCTTCTTCGCATACAATTGCTTCTCACAGCCCGATAAACTCAGAAGCAAGGGGACGTTGAAGGTTTATCTCTGCATTTTATTGAATCTAGCCTTAAGGGAGCCTGTAGTCATTTTTTATGACACAGCATTACTTGTAAAAGGACTTTGCATTCTCTAAGCAAAGGTCTTATGTAAATGAATTACTAGGCTGAGCCTAGCTGCCCAGTGGGCACCCTGATGGGTTCATTTTGTTCCATCAGTCTCCTCAGGGAAATCAGAATGACAGGATTCTCTTAAGCAAAGGAGAGCTCCTATTCCAATCTGGAGAAGCCGTGTTGGACATTCTGGACTCTTTCTGCTGCGTCTTTAGATCTGTAGGCTTAGATGTACAAACTGCTCCTGAAAGTTTAGTGTGCTCATTTCTCCCCATATCCACAGCCTCTGGCACGTGTACAGACTGAGCTCATCTTGAAGCCGGAGACCCAAAGTCTTGACCCATTTTGAGACAGTGGTGGTACTCACAGGTGCCACTGGACACACCAGGCTATGCCAGTGCTGGCAGAGAGAGATGGAAGGGTTCCTAGTAAGGAACAAATTCTGGCCTCTAGGGCAGAGAAAGACCAGCAGATAACTGCCACCAAACTGACACTTTCTGTTTTGGTGGCAAAAACCTTCAAACCATTTGTGTGTTCTTTTGTATTTGGTACAGATTGGGAGAGTTTGGTCCCAGAAAGTGTGCCTTTTCATTTATGAGATGAAGGATTTAACCTCTCTGGTCATTAGCTATGAGCTTGCTCCTCTGTACTTGGATATTGCTTGGAGGGAGGGACTGGTGAATGACAAGGTAGAGAAGAGAAGGCATCTTTGGGTGATGCTTCATGTCATCTTGTCTCGGAATTCCACAGTCAACTATGTGACCAGTTGCTTTGTGTCAGCTTCCTGTCTGCCAGGGGAGGCAGTATTTCTGTGGTGGCAGAAATTGTACTGTTCATTATTACATCCCCTACACTCTCCATAAGACCTGCCAAGTCACAGGACTCGGCTAACATTTGCTGAATGAATGAAGGAGGCGTCACACCAGTGCCCAGGGTCAGAACCTGCCTGCTCACAAAGGTGACCTCTGTCAACCCTGGAGGGCTGTCTGGTGCTCCTTTTAGTCTTCATCCAAGGGCCAGAATTGGTTAAAAAAAGAGGTCAGGGAAACCTGGATGAGCAGTTGGGAGAAGAGGGCTAAGGATGTGGGGAAGGAGGTATGACCTCTGAGAAGTAGGAGACGGAATACCTACCATCCAGCAGTCTCCTGATCTGAGATGTCAAGGGCTCCTGTCTGAGTGTTAAGGAAAGATGCTTGGTCTGTCAGTGCAAGATTCCAGCTGTCATCAATGGCCATTTTCTATGCTTTAACTTGGGTTGAATTCATAAAGAAAAGGGAGAAAGAAATCTAAATCCCATCCACTTTGCTCTTTCATTTGAAAGGGCTTTGTCTGTGTCTGGATGCACGTGACTGAAATCCACAAGTGTGGAGCTCTCCCTTCATTCTTATACCAGAATCTGTGATTCCTGATATATGTGGGAGTCTGTGTAATATAGTGTTTGAAAGGATTTGAAATCGAAATTCTGCTACTTGTTAGCTGTGTGACCTGTTAGTAAACTCTCTAAGCCTCAGTTTCTTTATCAGCAAAACAAGGGGACATGCTCCTAGTAAGTACAATAAATGTTAGCATAGGTAACAGGTAAAGAAAAAACACCCCTCTCAGACTTAACATCTGTTGGCCAGTTAGTCTCACAAACATTATGCAAATTTAAATTCATTCATTTGTTTATAAACTCATTCATCTGACACATCTTTTTCAGCCACTGCAGTGTAGTTGCCGGGACCACAGACTTTGAAGGTCAACTATCTGGGTTCAAATTCTTGCTCAGATATTTGCTGGCTGGGTCACCTTGAGCAAGTTACTTAACCTCTCTACTTCTCAAACTCTTGTCTGAAAAGAGGGTGCTCTAATGATATTTATTTCATTGGTAATTGTGAAGATTTAAATTAATGCATTAAGAGGATGGAAAACCTCTCACAAATACTAACCATTGTCCTGATTCTGAGTCAGGTACTGTGCTAGGGGGTGGAATATGGTGGTGACTAAACATACATCCCTGACCTAACAAAGCTTACAACCCATCAGGGAGTATGGTTTACAAATAATGATACAAATATTCTTATATTTATTATTGCAGCAAGTGCAAAGAAGGCAATGTCAAGGGAGCGATAACCCCATGGAGCAGGGCCTTGATCTGGAATGGGTAAAGAAAGGCTTGAGGGAAGACCCCCCCC
>SJYX01016747.1:177926-189061 GCA_006410675.1 Oreotragus oreotragus | reverse complement strand
ACTGGAATTCCATCACCTCCACTAGCTTTGTTCTTAGTGATGCTTTCTAAGGCCCACTTGACTTCACATTCCAGGCTGTCTGGCTCTAGATGAGTGATCACACCATTGTAATTATCTGGGTTATGAAGATCTTTTTTTGTACAGTTCTTCTGTGTATTCTTGCCACCTCTTAATATCTTCTGCTTCTGTTAGGTCCATACCATTTTTGTCCTTTATCAAGCCCATCTTTGCATGAAATGTTCCCTTGGTATCTCTAATTTTCTTGAACAGATCTCTAGTCTTTCCCATTCTGTTTTCCTCTATTTCTTTGCATTGATTGCTGAGGAAGGCTTTCTTATCTCTCCTTGCTATTCTTCGGAACTCTGCATTCAGATGGGAATATCTTTCCTTTTCCCCTTGGCTTTTTGCTTCTCTTCTTTTCACAGCTATTTGTAAGGCCTCCTCAGACAGCCATTTTGCTTTTTTTGCATTTCTTTTCCTTGGGGATGGTCTTGATCCCTGTCTCCTGTACAATGTCACAAACCTCCATCCATAGTTTATCAGGTACTCTATCTATCAGACCTAGTCCCTTAAATCTATTTCTCACCTCCATTGTATAATCATAAGGGATCTTAGGATCCATCTCAGTAGTCTCAAAGCCAGGAACAAATGTGGGAAATCTCTAGGGGCAAGACATTCAAAGCCTCAACCATTCTGTCTTGAATTCCACCATATGAGGCCACACTCTGGAGGAAAGCAGTGACACATCCTTGTCCTGTAATCCCACCCCCAGTGCCTCACACCATCTAAAGATAGGATATGAAGTTGTCCATCTGTAAAGGGTAGATGGGGAACAGTGGCCACACTGATGTCTTCAGAAGTTCATCGTGCCACACGCAGCTCAACTTTCACTCTGGTCTTTGTGGCTTTTGCAGGTGGGACTGGACAGAGGGCCTGCCCATTGGGTTTTTGCCCTGATGCCCTGGCACAATCAGCAATCACAATACTTAACTATGTCCAACTCTTTGCAACCCCAAGGACTATATGCTCCATGGAATTCTCCGGGCCAGAGTATTGGAGTGGGTAACCTTTCCCTTCTCCAGGGGGTCTTCCCAACCCAGGGATTGAACCCAGGTCTCCCACATTGCAGGTGGATTCTTTACCAGCTGAGCTACAAGAATACTGGAGTGGGTGGCTGATCCCTTCTCCAGGTGATCTTTCTGACACAGGAATTGAACTGGGGTCTCCTACATTGCAGAGGGATTCTTTACCAACTGAGCTATCAGGGAGGCCCTGGCACAGCTTGCATCAAAATTATTTCTGATTTCAGGAAACTGTATAGTTCACAGGGATGAGATGCTGTGACACAGCTTAGTTTTATTTCTGTATTTTGCTTCTAGCAGCCATTTGTTCCCCCTCTTAGACCTCTTTGCAAAGATTCAGATTCCCTAAGAAGGACTGGAGCCATTTGCATTACAATACGTTGTGTTCCTAGCCAAGGTGTCTGTGCTGGAGAAAGCCTCCCTTGATCAAAAGCTACAACTACTGTTGAGCTTTGGAACAGCATGGAGCTTTCTTTACTAGCCTGAGGAGTATTATTTCAAGAAGGAAACATTGCACTCTCAGCGTAACAAATCATAACTGTCAGATAGGCTGCCCCTCTCTGGACGCATTAGGCACAAGACCAAACTCTCTGCTATCTTTCCTGGACCGCAGCTGATTTCTCGAGCACTGATTAAACAGCAAATGCAAAGTCTGTACGGACAAATATAGGTCATTTTCCTCTTTGATGGCTGAACTGCTCGTGTGTGGGCCGGATGTCAGATCTCTGACAAGGTTTTGTTTTACATTCCAAACCAAGCAGGCTAGCAGAGTCTTCTGCCACCCACGTAGGCACTGTCTCTTAAGCTCCCGCTGCACAAGCTCAGCCTTCCCCTCCTTCCAGAATCCAAGGACTAGAACCAAATGAAATACTGGTACAATTCAATTCAGATTCTGTTTAGGAATATTTTGATTTTCTGGTTGAATAATTCTAGAAAAGATACAGGTTTAGTCCCGAGTCCAACTGGCTTATTGGATTTATATGTTTAAAAACAACTTTGATTTGCTTCATAGCTCACTTCAAAATAACCTGGGCTTCTTCTGATTCTGGAAATGGGTGTGACCTCTCCTCACTTTCTGCTCAGTCCTCAGTTCGAGACCCTGATGCCCCATGCATGAAGTGACGTGAAGCTCAGTTCTGAAAAATAAATCTTTAGGGTCCTTGTCTGATTGTGTTTGGGATCCAAGGAGAGCGGAAAAGGCCCAAGAAGCCCGTTTTAAGCAGAGAGTTGGCCTACAGCCAGGTTTAATAAAAATAGCTTCACTTTGGAACAGTGAACTTCAAACCAGCCATGTATAGTGTGAAAGGAGCTTACCAGGTAGCAACCAGACACTTAGCAACTGATCTAAACTCTTGCAGGAAATAGAGAATCGACTGTAGTGGAATTCAAGCCATGATGGTTAAAGTTTAGGGCTAAAGGTTAGCCTACAGGTTATAACTTCCTGGTGGGCCAGTGGTTAAGACTTCACTTTCCAATGCACGGGGTTAGAGTTCAGTCCCTAGTTGGGGAGCTGAGAGCCCACATTCCTCACGGCGGAAACACCAAAACATAAAACAGAAAGAAGATTGCAACAAATTTAGCAAAAGCTTTAAAAACGGTACATATCCAATACACACACACACACACACACACACACCTTAATCAAAATGGGCTAAAGGCCGCTCTGTGACCTCATATTGTGTGTCTCACCTTTTCTTGATCCCCTTTAGTTTGTAAGTTCATTATTCTTCTTACTGTCTCCAGAACTAAGCACTGGGCCAAAGGTCTACTAGGTATTTGCCATGTGTAAGTTAAATTGAAACCAAGTCTTATTTTGTAGAAACTAGGATTAGGTTCCCTGGTAGCTCAGTTGGTAAATATGCCTGCAGTGCAGGAGACCTGGGTAGGGAAGATCCCCTGGAGAAAGGAAAGGCTGCCCCCTCAGTATTCTGGCCTGGAGAATTCCATGGACTATATAGTCCATGAGGTCGCAAAGAGTTGGACATGACTGAGTGATTTGCAATTTCACTTTCAGGATTAGGTTTGGATGCAAGGAACCGAGATCCCCTAAACGGTAACTTAAGATTGGGGTACTTAAGAAAGTAGCTCCGAGGTAAGCAGTCCAGGGCTGACATGGTGTCTCCACAATGACCAGGAGCCCCGTTTTCCTTATAACATGTGTACAGTTTAGCCCTCCTTCTCCATCAAGGAAGGAAGGAAGCAGCCTACCTGCTCACTACTCTTTTTTTAAAATTTTACTTGCTCATTATGGACTATCCCACACATGCAGAAGAATGTAAATAAAATATATACAACTTGATACATTATTGTAAAGCAGGCAGATGTATAATCAATATCTAAGTTAAGAAATAGAACTTTACCAGCACCTCCAAAGTTCCCATTTCAGGTTTCTGCCTAATCTCTCTCCTTACCACGCACCCCCCGCCCCCCTGCAAAAAAGAAAATAAACTACGGTCATGACTTTTATAGTTGTCAGTTCATTACTTCTCTTTATAGTTTTATCAGTTTAGTTTATCCCAATTCACGACAGTTTTTTATTGTCTGTGTTAAAGTTTTTTATAAATGAAATCATCTAGCATGTTTTGTTGTACATCTGGTCCCTTTTGTCCAACATTATGTTTGTGAGATTCAGCCATACTGCTGTGTGGAGAATATGTTTGTTTCTACTGTTGTGTAACATTCTGGTAAGTAAACAGTGGTATCTCCTTGAGTTACTAGTTGGCATTTTCTTGATTACTAGTGTAGTTAAATACTTTTTTGTGTGGATTTTTAGCTATTGGGATAACTTCTTATATGAATCACCTGCTCAGACTTTTCTTTCTTTAAAAAGATTTGCAATATCTTTTACTTATTTTTAAGAACTCTTTGTGTATTCTGGAGATAGTTACGGTGTTATACATATCTTCTTTTACTCCAAAGCTTGCAATTGCAAAGGACAGAGTATTTTGTCTTTCATATTTGTATCTACAGTCCGGTTGAGATTGCTTTTTATGTATGAAAATCACTGCAGATGGTGACTGCAGCCATGAAACTAAAAGACAGTTACTCCTTGGAAGAAAAGTTATGATCAACCTAGATAGCATATTCAAAAGCAGAGACATTACTTTGGCAACAAAGGTCCGTCTAGTCAAGGCTATGGTTTTTCCAGTAGTCATGTATGGATGCGACAGTTGGACTGTGAAGAAAGCTGAGTGCCAAAGAATTGATGTTTTTGGACTGTGGTGTTGGAGAAGACTGTTCAGAGTCCCTTGGACTGCAAGGAGATCCAACCAGTCCATTCTGAAGGAGATCAGCCCTGGGATTTCTTTGGAAGGAATGATGCTAAAGCTGAAACTCCAGTACTTTGGCCACCTCATGTGAAGAGTGGACTCATTGGAAAAGACTCTGATGCTGGGAGGGATTGGGGGCAGGAAGAGAAGGGGACGACAGAGGATGAGATGGCTGGATGGCATCACCGACTATCAATGGACGTGAGTCTGAGTGAACTCCAGGAGTCCCGCTGATGGACAGGGAGGCCTGGCGTGCTGCAATTCATGGAGTCACAAAGAGTCGGACACGACTGAGTGACTGAACTGAACTGAAGGTAAGGTCTAGGGTGCCACCACTGGTTATCCAGTGGTTCTAGTCACCGTATATTAAAAAGTCCAGGCTCATCTCACAAGGTCTGGGTGAGGAGGTTTCTCCCCACTACCTACAGCACCGGGTTGGCATTTTTGGGGTGCTATGGCTTTGGCACCTGAAACACGAGGCCTCTTGCTACTGTGTTGTGTTCTCCACTGCACCATTTGTCCCTGGGGCAGCAAGCATTCCTGCTGTTGCCACACTTTTAAGGGCAAGTTCCATGGAAGGAAGGCTTCCAGCTTCCTTGCCTTCATGTCCCCTGCCCTGGGGCACCAGAACCCAGGCCTCCATGTCCAGCTTGGGCAGAGCACCAGCCACCTCGCCAGGGCCCCAAGGGTGTTTCTTCCACCAACTGGGTCACAGAATGAAGATGATGCTGAGGAGAGCCACAGCTGGCTCTGACAATCATGTTGCAAGAGTGAGAAAACATCCTATTAAGCCCTGAGCCTTTGGAGTGGGTACACTGACTCCAAGACCCTAGAATACCAGAGAACTAACTCTAGGGAGTATCAAATAGTGAAGACTCACACAAAGGAAACCTCTTGAATACAAGACTTGGCATCACCCAACCACCAGTAGCACCCTGTGCAGGACCCCTCATCTAAACAACAAACAAAACAGAAATACAAACCCAATCACCAGCAGATAGGATTACCACCTCACCAAACCTTCATCAGAAGAAAAAAGAAAACAAACAAAAACTCAGCACAAATCTCACAAATCTTGCACAAACCACTGGATCAACCTTAGAAGGAAAGAAAGAATTCAACCTTGAAGACTGGGAAAAGGAACCCTCAAACACAATAAGTTAAAAAAAATAATGAAAAGGCAGAGAAATACTGCACAAATGAAGGAACAAACTAGAAACACAGAAGTCCAAATAAATGAAAAGGAAATAGGCTGAAAAAGAATTCAGAATGATAGTAAAGATGGTCAAAAACCTTGAAAACAAAATGGAGAAAATGCAAGAATCGATTAACAAAGACCTAGAAGAATTAAAGAATAAACATAAAGAGACAACACAATTACTGAAATTAAAAATGCTCTGGAAGGAATCAACAGCAGAATATCTGAAGCAGAAGAAGGAATCAGTGAGCTGGAAGATAAAATGGTGGAAATAATGAACAGAATTGAGGATAGTCTCAGAGACCTCTGGGACAATATCAAATGCACATTCAAGTTATAGGGATCTCAGAAGAAGAAGAGAAAAAGGGTATGAGACAATTTTTGAAAAGATTATAGTTGAAAATTTCTCCAACATGGAAAAGGAAATAAGTCCGTCAAGTCCAAGAGACTCAAAGAGTCACATACAAGATAAACCCAAGGGGAAACACGCCAAGACACATACTAATCAAACTAACAAAGACTAAACACAAAGAAAGACTATTAAAAGCCGCAAGGGAGAAGCAACAAGTAACACACAAGGGAAACCCCATGTGCTTAACAGCTGAACTTTCAGCAGAAACTCTGCAGGCTGGAAGGGAATGGCAAGATATATTTAAAGTACTGAAAGGGAAAAATCTATAACCAAGATTACAGATTCAGCAAGGATCTCATTCAAAACTGATGGGGAAATAAAAAACTTTTTAGACAAGCAAAAGTTTAGAGAATTCAGTACCACCAGATCAGCTTTACAACAAATGTTAAAGGGACTTATATAGTCAAGAAATATAAGAGAAGAAAAGAGGTCTACAAAATCAACCCCAAACAATTAAGAAAATGGCAATAGGAATATATATATATATCAATAATGACTTTAAATGTAAATGGATTAAATCCTACAACCAAAAGACACAAACTGGCTGAATGGATTAAAAAACACAACCCATATATATGCTTTATACAAAAAACCCACTTCAGACCTAAAGACACACATAGACTGAAAGTGAGAGGATGGAAAAATACATTCCATGCAAATAGGAAGCAAAAGAAAGCTGGAGTAGCAATCCTCATATCAGACAAAGTAGATCTTAAAGAATGTTATAAGAGATAAGGAAGGACACTGCATAATGATTAAGGGATTGATCCAAGAGAAAGACNACTGAAAGTGAGAGGATGGAAAAATACATTCCATGCAAATAGGAAGCAAAAGAAAGCTGGAGTAGCAATCCTCATATCAGACAAAGTAGATCTTAAAGAATGTTATAAGAGATAAGGAAGGACACTGCATAATGATTAAGGGATTGATCCAAGAGAAAGACATAACAATTATAAATATCTATGCACCCAACATAGGAGCACCTCAATGCATAAGACAAACACTAACAGACATCAAAAAAGGAATTGACAGTAATACAGTAATAGTAGGAGACTTTAACTCCCCGCTTACATCAATGGACAGATCATTAAAACAGAAAATTAAAAAAGAAACCCAAGTCTTAAATGATTCATTAGATGAGATGGATATCATTGATAACTTCAGGACATTCCATCCAAATGCAGAAGAATACCTCTTCTTCTCAAGTGCACATGGAACATTCTCCAGGACAGACCACATCTTGGTTCACAAATCAAACCTCAGTAAATTTAAGAAAATTGAAATTATATCAAGCACCTTCTCTGACCACAATGGTATGAAACTAGATATCAATGACAAGAAAAAAACTGTAAGAAACACAAACACATGGAGATTAAACAACACGTTTCTAAATAACCAACAGGTTACTGAAGAAATCTAAAGGGAAATAAAAAAATTTCTAGAAGCAAATGACAATGAAAACATGACAACTCAAAACCTATAGGATGCAGNTGTAAGAAACACAAACACATGGAGATTAAACAACACGTTTCTAAATAACCAACAGGTTACTGAAGAAATCTAAAGGGAAATAAAAAAATTTCTAGAAGCAAATGACAATGAAAACATGACAACTCAAAACCTATAGGATGCAGCAAAGGCAGTTCTAAGAGGGAAGTTGATAGCAATTACCTTAAGAACTAGAAAGACGTTGAATAAACAACTTTACCCCTAAAACAACTGGAAAAAGGGCAAAAACAACCCAAAGTTAGTAGAAGGAAAGAAATCATAAAGATCCGACCAGAAATAAATGAAAAAGAAAGAAGCAATAGCAAAGATTAATAAGACTAAAAGCTGGTTCTTGAGAAGATAAACAAAATTGACAAACCTTTAGCCGAAAAAAAGAGAGAAGAATCAAATCAACAAAATTAGAAATGAAAAGAGGTTACAACAGACGATGCAGAAATACAAAGGATTATAAGAGACTATTATGAACAACTATATGGCAATAAAATGAATGATCTGGAAGAAATGGACAGATTCTTTAAAAAGTTCAATCTTCCAAGACTGAACCAGGAAGAAATGGAAATTGGGAACAACCCAATTACAAGCACTGAAATTGAAGCTGTGATTAAAAAATCTCCCAAAAAACAAAAGCCCAGGACCAGATGGCTTCACAGAAGAATTCTTTCAAACATTTAGAGAAGAGTTAATGCCTATCCTTGTAAAACTCTTTCAAAAAGTTGCAGAGGAAGGAACACTTCCAAACTAATTCTACAAGGCCACCATCACCATGATACCAAAACCAGACAAAGACAATACAAATTTAAAAAACCACAGGCCAATATCACTGATGAACATAGATGCAAAAATCCTCAACAAAATTTTAGCAAACAGAATTCAGCAATACATCAAAAAGCTCACATACCATGATCAAGTTGGATTTATTCCAGGGATGCAAGGATTCGTCAATATACACAAATCAAACTTCCAAACTAATTCTACAAGGCCACCATCACCATGATACCAAAACCAGACAAAGACAATACAAATTTAAAAAACCACAGGCCAATATCACTGATGAACATAGATGCAAAAATCCTCAACAAAATTTTAGCAAACAGAATTCAGCAATACATCAAAAAGCTCACATACCATGATCAAGTTGGATTTATTCCAGGGATGCAAGGATTCGTCAATATACACAAATCAATCAATGTGATGTACTATATTAACAGATTAAAAGATAAAAACCATATGATCATATTAATAAATGCAGGAAAAGCCTTTGACAAAATTCAGCACCCATTTTTTAACTAGAGCTCTTCAAAAATGGGCATAGAGGGAACCTGCCTCAACATAGTAAAGGCCATATATGATAAGCCCACAGCAAACATTATTCTCAATAGTGAAAACCTGAAAGCATTCCCCCTAAGATCAGGAACAACACAAGGGTGTGCACTTTTACCACTGTTATTCAACATAGTTCTGGAAGCCCTAGCAACAACAATCAGAGAAGAAAAAGAAATAAAAGGAATCCAGATCAAAAAAGAAGTAAAGCTCTCACTGTTTGCAGATGCCATGATACTGTATGTAGAAAACCCTAAAGATAGTATCAGAAAATCACTGAAGCTAATCAGTGATTTTAGCAAAGTTGCAGGATACAAAATCAATACACAGAAATCACTTGCATTTCTATATACTAACAATGAAAAATCAGAAACAGAAATTAAGGAATCAATCCCATTCATCACTGCAACAAAAAGAATTAAATATCTAGCAGTAAACTTACCTAAGCAGACAAAGGAACTATACCAGAAAATTATAAGACACTGATGAAATCAAAGACAACATAAACTGATGGAGAGATACTCCATATTCCTGGGTAGGAAGAATCAATATTGTGAAAATGACTATACTACCAAATGCAATCTATAGATTCAGTGTGATCCCTATCAAATTACCAATGACATTTTTCACAGAACTAGAACAAAAAAATTCACAATTCATATGGAAACACAAAAGACCTGGAATAGCCAAAGCAGTCTTGAGAAAAAAGAATGGAGCTGGAGGAATCAACCTTCCTGACTTCAGGTTATACTACAAAGCTACAGTTATCAAGACAGTATGGTACTGGCACAAAAACAGAAATATAGACCAATGGAACAAGATAGAAAGCCCAGAAATAAACCCATGCACCTCTGGGTACTTTAATTTTGAGAAAGGAGGCAAGAATGTACAATGGGGCAAAAACAGCCTCTTCAATAAATGGTGCTGGGAAAACTTGACAGCTACATGCAAAAGAATGAAATTAGAACACTTTCTAACACCACACACAAAGATAAACTCAAAATGGATTAAAGACCCACATGTAAGACCAGAAACTATAAAACTTCTTAGAGGAAAACATAGGCAGAACACTCGATGACATAAATCAAAGCAAGATCCTCTATGATCCACCTCCTAGAGTAACGTAAAGAAAAACAGAAGTAAACAAATGGGACCTGGTTAAACTTAAAAGCTTTTGCACAGCAAAGGAAACTATAAGCAAGGTGAAAAGACAGCCCTCAGAATGGAAGAAAATAATAGCAAATGAAACAACTGATAGAGGATTAACTTCCAAAATAAGCAGCTCATACAACTCAATGCCAGAAAAACAAAACTTAATCAAAAAAGTGGAAAAAGACCTAAACAGACATTTCTCCAAAGAAGACATACAGATGACCAACAAACACATGAAAAGATGCTCAGCATTGCTCATTATTAGAGAAATGCAAATCAAAACCACAATGAGATATCACCTCACGCTAGTAAGAATGACCATCATCAAAAAGTCTACAAACAATAAATGCTGGAGAGGGTGTGGAGAAAAGGGAATGCTTTTGCACTATTGGTGGGAATGTAAATTGATACAGCCACTATGGAAGACAGTATGGAGAGTCCTTAAAAAACTGCTGCTGCTGCTGCTAAGTCACTTCAGTCGTGTCCGACTCTGTGTGACCCCATAGACGGCAGCCCACCAGGCTCCCCCATCCCTGGGATTCTCCAGGCAATACTGGAGTGGGTTGCCATTTCCTTCTCCAATGCATGAAAGAGAAAAGTGAAAGTGAAGTCGCTCAGTCTTAAAAAACTAGGAATAAATGAAACCACCATATGACCCAGCAATCCCACTCCTAGGCATATACCCTGAGGAAACAAAAATTGAAAAAGACACGTGTATCCCGTTGCTCACTGCAGCACTATTTACAATAGATAGAACATAGAAGCAACCTAGATGTCCAATGACAGATGAGTGGATAAAGAAGTTGTGGTATGGAACATTCAGTTCAGTCNACTCCTAGGCATATACCCTGAGGAAACAAAAATTGAAAAAGACACGTGTATCCCGTTGCTCACTGCAGCACTATTTACAATAGATAGAACATAGAAGCAACCTAGATGTCCAATGACAGATGAGTGGATAAAGAAGTTGTGGTATGGAACATTCAGTTCAGTCGCTCAGTCGTGTCCTCTTTGTGACCCCATGAATTGGAGCACGCAAGGCCTCCCTGTCCATCACCAACTCCCAGAGTTCACTCAGACTCACGTCCATCGAGTCAGTGATGCCATCCAGCCATCTCATCCTCTGTCGTCCCCTTCTCCTCCTGCCCCCAATCCCTCCCAGCATCAGAGTCTTTTCCAATGAGTCAACTCTT
>SJYX01016747.1:133950-174815 GCA_006410675.1 Oreotragus oreotragus | reverse complement strand
CCTCTCTTCTTTTCACAGCTATTTGTATCTGAGTCAATTCTGATGAAGTGGATGAACCTAGAACCTATTATAACAGAGTGAAGTGAGTCAGAAAGAAAAAGATAAATATTGTATTTATATACAGAATCTAGAAAAATGGTACTGAAGATCTTATTTACAGGGCCACAGTGGAGAAGCAGACATAGAGAATAGGCTTATGGACATGGGGAGAGGAGAGTGGAGGGTAAGGCGTATGGAAAGAGTAACATGAAAACTCGCATCACCATACGTAAAACAGGTAGCCAGTGGGAATCTGCTGTGTGGCTCAGGGAACTCAGGCAGGGGCTCTGTATCAACCCCGAGGGGTGAGTGGGGAGGGAGATGGAGGGAGGCTCCAAAGAGAGGGGATACGTGTATGCCCATGGCCGATTCATGTTGAGGTTTGATAGTAAACAACAAAATTCTATAAAGCAATTACCCGTCAATAAAAAAATAAAAAAGTCCATCATCTCCCTTGCAGCTCTGTGGCGTCCCTGTTTGCCTTAATCAGGTGTCTATATAATGCGTGGATCTCTCTTTCAGCTCTGTGTTCTACTGCCTTGAGTTATATGTCTCTCCTGGATTCAGTGTTGTTGTTGTTTAGTTGCTAAATCATGTCTAACTCTTTTGTGACCCCTTGGACTGTAGTCCACCAGGGTCTTCTGTCCATGGGATTTCCCACAAAGAATACTGGAATGTGTTGCATTTGCTTCTCCAGAGGCTCTCCCTGACAGAGGAATAGAACCTGTATCTCCTGCATTGGCATATACATTGTAAAAATTACTGTAGTAACTTTATAGTAGTAATTTTACAGTAGATCTTGATCTCAAGCAGACTCTCTCCTTTTATTTTTTCCCTTTGAGAGTCTTAGCTTTTCTTTTTTTTAAATTTCTATATAAATTTCAGTCAGTTTGTCAAGTTATGCACACACACACATATACAGCTCATACAGTTGTCGGGGTTTTGGTTGGAATTTCATTAAACTTATAGATGAAATTTGAAGAGAAGTGATTTCTGACAATACTGTTTTCAAATCCAAGAATGTGGCACATCTCTTTTTTTAGTTAGGTCTTCAATTTCTCTGAATAATGTTATAGTTTTCTACATGAAGCTCTTACACATAGGTTATTCCTAGATATTTGATAGTTTTAACTGTATTGTATATAAATTCTTTTCAAAATTTCACCTTTTAACTGATATGTAGAAATACAATTAATATTTATATTCTGATCTTATCAACAATTTTTCTAAACTCAATTATTATTCTAATTATTTCTCTGTGGATTACTTTGGGTCTTTACATATATAATTATATCTATAAATTATCTTAAGTAGTATAGGTCTGTTCAAGTTTTCTATTTTTTCTTTGGTCTATTTTATTAACTTCTGTTTGAATCTCATTCTTTCTGCTTTCTTTTTGTTTATTTGCTCTTCTTTTTGTGGTTTAAGATAGAAATTGAGATTATCAATTTGAGTCCTTTCTTTACTAATATAGCCTTTTAAATTTATTCTTCTAAATATTGCTTGAGCTGCATCCCAATATTTTTGATGTTTGTATTCTTATCATTATCCCGTTCAAATATTATCTAATTTCAGATGTGATTTCCTTTTTTAAACCAAAAAAGAACCAGTTTTTATAATTATGTTGTTTAGCTTCTAAATACTCTGGGTTTTTTGGTTACTTTATTGTTTACTTCAAATATGTTTTTTGCACCTTGACACCCTGTTCTCCTGTAGAATTTTAAATATATGCATTGGAGAAGGAAATGGCAACCCACGCCAGTTTCTTGCCTGGAGAATCCCAGGGACTGTGGAGCCTGGTGGGCTGCCGTCTATGGTGTCGCTAAGAGTCTGACAGGACTGAGCAACTTCACTTTCATGCATTGGAGAAGGAAATGGCAACCCACTCCAGTGTTCTTGCCTGGAGAATCCCAGGGATGGGGGAGCCTGGTGGGCTGCCGTCTATGGGGTCGCACAGAGTCGGACACGACTGAAGCGACTTAGCAGCAGCAGCAGCAGCAGGTTTACTCTTTAGCATCATCTGATAGCTTCATAAGATTTTGTTAATTTCTTTTTCAATCTTCTTCATCTTGTATAATTTCAATTAATCTATCTTAAATTCATTTACTTTTTCCTCTGTCATATCCATTTGGCTATTAAGTCCATCCCATGATTTTTTTTAATTTCAGAAATTGCACATTTCATTTCTAGAGTTGCATTTATTTCTTACTTATTATTTCAATTCTCTACTGTGGTGCTCCTTTATTGAAACATGCTTTGTTTTGCTTCATTGAGAATAGTTATTATACTGCTTTAAAATTCTTTTATATTGGTTTCAACATTTAGTTCTTCTTAGATATGAAGTCATTTGACTCTTTTCTCTTAAGAATATGTTTCATTTTCTTGGTTCTTTGAAAGTTGGATAATTTCCGATTATATCCTGAAAGTTATAAATGTTAAGCTATGAGAATTTTGGAATCCGTTATTTTTACCCCATTTTTGTTGCTTCTTTTGTTTTAGTGAATAATTTTCTTGGATGGGCTTGAATTGCAAATTCTATTTTGAGAGCAGCAGCTTTGGTCTTAATGCAGATTCTTTGTAGCTTAGCTGCTCTGAATCTGTTCTGTGCCTGGGTCACTCAGAGGTTATACAGAGATAAGGGGAAACAGAGTTTGTAGATTCCTGACCTGGCCCTTTCCCTTTGAGGACCCTTCCTCTCTTTAGCACCAGTGAGTGCCCAGGCTCCCTTTCCTGATTCCCCAGGGTTTTGCTTGTTTGTTTCCTGCAGCCCCACCTGCCTCTGTGCATGCAGTTCAGCTGCACACGAACAGCCTTAGAGACGGGGATTTGTGCAACTCTCTGGCTCCTCTTCCAAGCTAGCATTCCCTCCTCACCAGTCAGTCTGCTAATGTTCACTTTCTGGCACCTTCTAGCAGTTGACTTTTCTATTACATCCAGTATTAGCAGGTTTTTCTCTTCTGGAGAAAGGGGGCTGTCTTACAGTCATGTCAGAAGCGGAAGTCTTCTTTCAGAATTCCATCAGGACACTGAGGAGGGGAGGGGTCCAATGTTAGTGTCTCAGGCTCCAGACTGGCATATTCCTCTGCTTGATATAAACTCACCAGTAGATTTCCTTGTTTCTAAGACTGCTAAGGGCAATAGGATCAGATTACTTCTTTTTCTACAAAATGTCCAGATTCACTGGCCTTCTGAATGAGCAGCCTCAAAGTAACATACCTACACCTTGTGGAAAGGTTTTGGCTTTCAGATATGTTTAGAAGGGTATGAGTTAAGTCTGGCAATTAAATTTTCTTATTCCATGAGTAAGATACTTCCCTGGCTCTTGTCACCAGTATTCTCCAGGAAGGATAATATATATGTTCTTATAAAACTCAAACACAGGAGAATTAATCAAGAAGGACTGGGAGTTGAAGGAAGACAGGAAGGACCTATTATGAAATTCAAATATGGAAATAGAAATGTAAAAATGTACTGGAAGTTAAAAGTGAAAGTTGCTCAACTGTATTTGACTCTTTGCAGCCCTTCCCTTCTCCAGGGTATCTTCCCAACCGAGAGATCGAACCCAGGTCTCCTGTATTGCAGGCAGATTCTTTACCAGCTGAGCCACAAGGGAGTTTTATTATTGACTTAGACATTTGGGAAATCAAGTCAGGAGCAAGTTCTGGGCAGACGAATGCTCAGTAGATCCATTTGGGCCATGTCTGGGGGAGAGGACAGCTAGGTGTTGAGTGCCCACAATGTTCTTGGCCTGCCACAGCTGACTCGTGGCCCCTCTTTGGCAGAATGAAATTGAACCTCAGACAGGTTTTATCACCTGCCCATTGTTTCAGGGCTAAGGAGTGGCAGATTCAGTCTGAATCTTTGTCTGCTTGGCCTCAGAACAGGCAGGGAATCAGGTCAGGGGAGAGAACTTTGACCCATTCTCTGAATCAGAGATTCTCAATCCTAACTGTAGTATAAGCAAGACAGATAGTGGATCTTTATCAGCCATTAAAGCAAATTGAAAGGCAAATGAGCAAGACCTCCATTGTTAGAAAATTAACCATGAATCTCAGTCTATTTAAGGAAAGGAAAATAGTCTTTTGCACATTGCACTGTCTTGATCATTATTTATGACAAATTACTAGAGCCTCCATTTCATGACTTACTCCCATGCATTGCATCAGGGTGAAAGCACTCATGGGCTAGGGAACATTCACCTGGAGAAAGGTAAATAGCCCGTATTTGGGTGCAGGGACTCAGCAAGAAAGAAGCTGAATCAGTTTCCTCCAGGCTATCACAGCAGAGCACCATGAGGCAACCAACCTGAAGCATGGTTTCTCCCATCCACTCCCAGCCCCCCTCCACCTCCTCAGCTCACTCCAGCCTGCAATCAATCTGGTCTCTTAGAGCTATTGACCGGCTGCCTCAAAGTCATTGCCCAAATTCCATCTCCTCTCAAATCCATTTTCCCCGCCTCAGAGAGAGCCAATTGGATTTCTCAATTATCAAATTGTACAGTCATGAGCTTATATACTTCTGAGAGGTAATACGGTGTAAGTTTCTTTGCTGTGGAAATGTCATATTGGCTCCTCTGGGGAGTGAATGGAATATTTAAAATACTCTTTCAGTCTCAATAGCCCATTAAGAGGGATGCAAAGGTGAGATGTGACTTTGCTTAGGCTGGAATAGAAATGTGTATTCCTTGAGAAACTGTGATAGCTCCACTGCCTAATCTTTTATTATCTGTCTCACTTTCTACTTCTCTACCTGGATTTTAAAAAGTACGTAAGTGGGCAAATGAAACACATGCCTTTGATAAAAACAAACTAATTTTTGACATATATTTATATATACATTTACAGTTAATTAAATCAGCATTCCTTATTTTTTTAAATAATAAATGCAATTGCCATTTGTTGGGTGTGTACTTTGTGCCAAGCAGTGCTTGGGCACTGTACAAATGCTATATAATTTTATAAACTAATTTTTGGCTACAAAGAATATATAATCACACTCTCCTTATAAAATTCAAATAATTTAAATAACTTCGAATTCTAATTTGATTTCAATCCCAAGATTCTGCTGTACTACCGAAAAGTAACAGCTTTTTCAGTTTTTTGTGTCCATCCAGAATACTCTGTGCACTGACATACATATGTTCCTATAAAATAGAGGTAGTAATGTGGCTTTGAGTGTATATTTGTTTTGTAAATAGAATCATCATCACTGTGTTTCATGCTGCAGTTTGCTTTTTACACTCAACAGTATGTCTTGGGTATTTCCCTGTGTTACTGAGAGAGTTCTGGCTCCCTTTCTTTTAAACTCCTATTTCGTTGTGCATAACAGGGTAGCACCAGATTTTACTTGGTCATTGTCTATTGAAGCAGAATTAGGCTATTTTCTTTTTCTTTTCTTTTTCCTCTTGCTATTACACACAATGGTATATTTTTATCACTTTGGGGTCTTCGACGTTAATTAGCTTTCTTGTTTGCGATAAGAGGACACCAATGCTCAGCCAAGTGTAGTGTGTAGGTCACCCTGATTTCAAAACCTTAGTTCCAGTACTAGAATATGGAGAGGATTATCTGCATTTTATTTTGAGCATGCTAGGGGTTAATGAGACTTCCCAGGTGGTGCAGTGGTAAAGAATCTACCTGCCAATGCAGGATACATGGGTTCAATCCCTGGGTTGGGAAGATCCCCTGGAATAGGAAATGGTTACCCTCTCCAGTATTCCTGTCTGGAAAACTGCGTGGACAAAGGAGCCTACAATTCATGACAACCCAAAGAGGTGGACAGGGTTGAACAACTCAGCACACACACTGGGATGGGAAGGGTAAGAGGAAGGGAGGGAAAAACTAAAAACCCAAATGATCACCGTTGAGCTATCATATCTATGATCAGTTACATAGTTTTCAGACAATGAAAAGGATAGCCGAATCATAGGAAACACATAGTTAGTGTTTTCATTTTGGCTTCTTTGGGTTTTAAATTGGAAATCAGATCTCCTGGAGAGAAAAGGAAAACAAACTCCTGATTAAGAAGCAAGTACAAGGTTTGTGGAAATCCTGTTTCTTTTTAGGCACCCCATGTACATGTTACTACCTTTATGGCCCATGAGCTCTTGAAGGGAAGCAGATTATGTCATCCCAAAATGTGCCGCTTTGTCATGCAGATTGTTTTCATCTGAAGACAGTACCCCGAAAAACTTGTACCTCTTACTTAACTACCTAAAGGAATTGAGACAGGGGGCTTGTACCAGAAAGAGAGCTGTTGCCTGGGAGAACTCTTCTAATCTGAAAGAACTCTTTGCAAGGCAGAGCAAACTCCTAATTACCAAGCATCTGCTGTTAACATTCTGTGAGGTTACACTCCTGCCTTGGAAACTCTAGGCCAGTTTCACATTCCTTCGCTCAGGACTGCATAGAAATCTCAATTGCCTGACTTGCTCTTGTGTCTCATATCTTTGGGGAGCCTGTACACAGGAAATTAAATTTGGTTTTCTCCTTTTAATCTGTCTTGTATCAATTTAATTATTAAATCAGTGAAAGAACCTGAAAGGGAAGAAGGAAACATTTTTCCAACCCTGCAGTCTGATTATGCTACTATTCTCACAGCTCCTGACCTCAAGTAGCTGAACTTCTATCCTGCAGACTTTGCAAGGACAAAACACAATTGTGTTCATTTATCTTTCCAAAATCAGTAGTATTGTTTAGGATGTTTTATTATAAATCTGACTTACTCTCATATGAGATAGTCAAGCATTATGGAAATGTTTAAAGAAGAAAAAAAAAANTTGGAGAAGGAAATGGCAACCCACTCCAGTGTTCTTGCCTGGAGAATCCCAGGGATGGGGGAGCCTGGTGGGCTGCCGTCTATGGGGTCGCACAGAGTCGGACACGACTGAAGCGACTTAGCAGCAGCAGCAGCAGCAGGTTTACTCTTTAGCATCATCTGATAGCTTCATAAGATTTTGTTAATTTCTTTTTCAATCTTCTTCATCTTGTATAATTTCAATTAATCTATCTTAAATTCATTTACTTTTTCCTCTGTCATATCCATTTGGCTATTAAGTCCATCCCATGATTTTTTTTAATTTCAGAAATTGCACATTTCATTTCTAGAGTTGCATTTATTTCTTACTTATTATTTCAATTCTCTACTGTGGTGCTCCTTTATTGAAACATGCTTTGTTTTGCTTCATTGAGAATAGTTATTATACTGCTTTAAAATTCTTTTATATTGGTTTCAACATTTAGTTCTTCTTAGATATGAAGTCATTTGACTCTTTTCTCTTAAGAATATGTTTCATTTTCTTGGTTCTTTGAAAGTTGGATAATTTCCGATTATATCCTGAAAGTTATAAATGTTAAGCTATGAGAATTTTGGAATCCGTTATTTTTACCCCATTTTTGTTGCTTCTTTTGTTTTAGTGAATAATTTTCTTGGATGGGCTTGAATTGCAAATTCTATTTTGAGAGCAGCAGCTTTGGTCTTAATGCAGATTCTTTGTAGCTTAGCTGCTCTGAATCTGTTCTGTGCCTGGGTCACTCAGAGGTTATACAGAGATGAGGGGAAACAGAGTTTGTAGATTCCTGACCTGGCCCTTTCCCTTTGAGGACCCTTCCTCTCTTTAGCACCAGTGAGTGCCCAGGCTCCCTTTCCTGATTCCCCAGGGTTTTGCTTGTTTGTTTCCTGCAGCCCCACCTGCCTCTGTGCATGCAGTTCAGCTGCACACGAACAGCCTTAGAGACGGGGATTTGTGCAACTCTCTGGCTCCTCTTCCAAGCTAGCATTCCCTCCTCACCAGTCAGTCTGCTAATGTTCACTTTCTGGCACCTTCTAGCAGTTGACTTTTCTATTACATCCAGTATTAGCAGGTTTTTCTCTTCTGGAGAAAGGGGGCTGTCTTACAGTCATGTCAGAAGCGGAAGTCTTCTTTCAGAATTCCATCAGGACACTGAGGAGGGGAGGGGTCCAATGTTAGTGTCTCAGGCTCCAGACTGGCATATTCCTCTGCTTGATATAAACTCACCAGTAGATTTCCTTGTTTCTAAGACTGCTAAGGGCAATAGGATCAGATTACTTCTTTTTCTACAAAATGTCCAGATTCACTGGCCTTCTGAATGAGCAGCCTCAAAGTAACATACCTACACTATGTGGAAAGGTTTTGGCTTTCAGATATGTTTAGAAGGGTATGAGTTAAGTCTGGCAATTAAATTTTCTTATTCCATGAGTAAGATACTTCCCTGGCTCTTGTCACCAGTATTCTCCAGGAAGGATAATATATATGTTCTTATAAAACTCAAACACAGGAGAATTAATCAAGAAGGACTGGGAGTTGAAGGAAGACAGGAAGGACCTATTATGAAATTCAAATATGGAAATAGAAATGTAAAAATGTACTGGAAGTTAAAAGTGAAAGTTGCTCAACTGTATTTGACTCTTTGCAGCCCTTCCCTTCTCCAGGGTATCTTCCCAACCGAGAGATCGAACCCAGGTCTCCTGTATTGCAGGCAGATTCTTTACCAGCTGAGCCACAAGGGAGTTTTATTATTGACTTAGACATTTGGGAAATCAAGTCAGGAGCAAGTTCTGGGCAGACGAATGCTCAGTAGATCCATTTGGGCCATGTCTGGGGGAGAGGACAGCTAGGTGTTGAGTGCCCACAATGTTCTTGGCCTGCCACAGCTGACTCGTGGCCCCTCTTTGGCAGAATGAAATTGAACCTCAGACAGGTTTTATCACCTGCCCATTGTTTCAGGGCTAAGGAGTGGCAGATTCAGTCTGAATCTTTGTCTGCTTGGCCTCAGAACAGGCAGGGAATCAGGTCAGGGGAGAGAACTTTGACCCATTCTCTGAATCAGAGATTCTCAATCCTAACTGTAGTATAAGCAAGACAGATAGTGGATCTTTATCAGCCATTAAAGCAAATTGAAAGGCAAATGAGCAAGACCTCCATTGTTAGAAAATTAACCATGAATCTCAGTCTATTTAAGGAAAGGAAAATAGTCTTTTGCACATTGCACTGTCTTGATCATTATTTATGACAAATTACTAGAGCCTCCATTTCATGACTTACTCCCATGCATTGCATCAGGGTGAAAGCACTCATGGGCTAGGGAACATTCACCTGGAGAAAGGTAAATAGCCCGTATTTGGGTGCAGGGACTCAGCAAGAAAGAAGCTGAATCAGTTTCCTCCAGGCTATCACAGCAGAGCACCATGAGGCAACCAACCTGAAGCATGGTTTCTCCCATCCACTCCCAGCCCCCCTCCACCTCCTCAGCTCACTCCAGCCTGCAATCAATCTGGTCTCTTAGAGCTATTGACCGGCTGCCTCAAAGTCATTGCCCAAATTCCATCTCCTCTCAAATCCATTTTCCCCGCCTCAGAGAGAGCCAATTGGATTTCTCAATTATCAAATTGTACAGTCATGAGCTTATATACTTCTGAGAGGTAATACGGTGTAAGTTTCTTTGCTGTGGAAATGTCATATTGGCTCCTCTGGGGAGTGAATGGAATATTTAAAATACTCTTTCAGTCTCAATAGCCCATTAAGAGGGATGCAAAGGTGAGATGTGACTTTGCTTAGGCTGGAATAGAAATGTGTATTCCTTGAGAAACTGTGATAGCTCCACTGCCTAATCTTTTATTATCTGTCTCACTTTCTACTTCTCTACCTGGATTTTAAAAAGTACGTAAGTGGGCAAATGAAACACATGCCTTTGATAAAAACAAACTAATTTTTGACATATATTTATATATACATTTACAGTTAATTAAATCAGCATTCCTTATTTTTTTAAATAATAAATGCAATTGCCATTTGTTGGGTGTGTACTTTGTGCCAAGCAGTGCTTGGGCACTGTACAAATGCTATATAATTTTATAAACTAATTTTTGGCTACAAAGAATATATAATCACACTCTCCTTATAAAATTCAAATAATTTAAATAACTTCGAATTCTAATTTGATTTCAATCCCAAGATTCTGCTGTACTACCGAAAAGTAACAGCTTTTTCAGTTTTTTGTGTCCATCCAGAATACTCTGTGCACTGACATACATATGTTCCTATAAAATAGAGGTAGTAATGTGGCTTTGAGTGTATATTTGTTTTGTAAATAGAATCATCATCACTGTGTTTCATGCTGCAGTTTGCTTTTTACACTCAACAGTATGTCTTGGGTATTTCCCTGTGTTACTGAGAGAGTTCTGGCTCCCTTTCTTTTAAACTCCTATTTCGTTGTGCATAACAGGGTAGCACCAGATTTTACTTGGTCATTGTCTATTGAAGCAGAATTAGGCTATTTTCTTTTTCTTTTCTTTTTCCTCTTGCTATTACACACAATGGTATATTTTTATCACTTTGGGGTCTTCGACGTTAATTAGCTTTCTTGTTTGCGATAAGAGGACACCAATGCTCAGCCAAGTGTAGTGTGTAGGTCACCCTGATTTCAAAACCTTAGTTCCAGTACTAGAATATGGAGAGGATTATCTGCATTTTATTTTGAGCATGCTAGGGGTTAATGAGACTTCCCAGGTGGTGCAGTGGTAAAGAATCTACCTGCCAATGCAGGATACATGGGTTCAATCCCTGGGTTGGGAAGATCCCCTGGAATAGGAAATGGTTACCCTCTCCAGTATTCCTGTCTGGAAAACTGCGTGGACAAAGGAGCCTACAATTCATGACAACCCAAAGAGGTGGACAGGGTTGAACAACTCAGCACACACACTGGGATGGGAAGGGTAAGAGGAAGGGAGGGAAAAACTAAAAACCCAAATGATCACCGTTGAGCTATCATATCTATGATCAGTTACATAGTTTTCAGACAATGAAAAGGATAGCCGAATCATAGGAAACACATAGTTAGTGTTTTCATTTTGGCTTCTTTGGGTTTTAAATTGGAAATCAGATCTCCTGGAGAGAAAAGGAAAACAAACTCCTGATTAAGAAGCAAGTACAAGGTTTGTGGAAATCCTGTTTCTTTTTAGGCACCCCATGTACATGTTACTACCTTTATGGCCCATGAGCTCTTGAAGGGAAGCAGATTATGTCATCCCAAAATGTGCCGCTTTGTCATGCAGATTGTTTTCATCTGAAGACAGTACCCCGAAAAACTTGTACCTCTTACTTAACTACCTAAAGGAATTGAGACAGGGGGCTTGTACCAGAAAGAGAGCTGTTGCCTGGGAGAACTCTTCTAATCTGAAAGAACTCTTTGCAAGGCAGAGCAAACTCCTAATTACCAAGCATCTGCTGTTAACATTCTGTGAGGTTACACTCCTGCCTTGGAAACTCTAGGCCAGTTTCACATTCCTTCGCTCAGGACTGCATAGAAATCTCAATTGCCTGACTTGCTCTTGTGTCTCATATCTTTGGGGAGCCTGTACACAGGAAATTAAATTTGGTTTTCTCCTTTTAATCTGTCTTGTATCAATTTAATTATTAAATCAGTGAAAGAACCTGAAAGGGAAGAAGGAAACATTTTTCCAACCCTGCAGTCTGATTATGCTACTATTCTCACAGCTCCTGACCTCAAGTAGCTGAACTTCTATCCTGCAGACTTTGCAAGGACAAAACACAATTGTGTTCATTTATCTTTCCAAAATCAGTAGTATTGTTTAGGATGTTTTATTATAAATCTGACTTACTCTCATATGAGATAGTCAAGCATTATGGAAATGTTTAAAGAAGAAAAAAAAAACTCCCTCAATGTCTTGATTGCAATATTAATTACCATTTTGGTAAGCATCTTCCAGACAACGTGTTTTTTCTCTTTTCTGAGAAATCAAATTTTCTTTAAATATGGTTCTAACACTCATGCATTTTTATAGCTATTTTCTTCCCCACTCAACAACATATTCTGTAAATTTTTAACAATGCTAATAGATATGATGGCTCCTTGACTTAATCAATCATATGGTGGTGGCACATTTAACCCTTTGTCCATTTCCTTAATTCCTCATCAATTCATCTCCCATTTTTGTTTCCTGGATTGTTATAGGTCCCCCATCATCCTAAGCACTGGGCACACAATGGCGGGCAATATAGGTACAGTATGAGGCCCTTAGGAATTTAGGTCTAGTAGGGAAAACAAACAAGCCATCGTTTATCATGTGATAAACCCTATGGGACTTGATTTAGAAGGTGTGATTAAGCAAGGCTTCTTAGAGGAAGGAATAACCATGCTGCAAAATCACTGAAAAAGAGTAAGAGTTCGCACTCGCACAGAGGGGTTGGTGTTTAAGCAGGGGGACAGCATTTGCAAAGACTTGGAAATGAGAGATATCCTGGCTCCTCTGTAGAAACCAGGATGCTGCTTCCTTATAATGGATTGCTGACACGGCCTAGCTGAGCTCAGTGATCTCTAGGGCTGGTGGTGGTTGATAGTGGCGGGGGCACCCACCCTGAAGCTTTTCATGGCTTTGGTATTCAGCTACAAAGAAAAGGTGAAAGTAGGAAGCCAGAGCCCTCCTGTGCACCTCTGCCCGAGGACAGGGCTCCTCTCCCATCAAGCTAGTTTCAGTAGGGAGAGGATGAAAAACCACAGGAAAGGTGTTTTCCCCAGGCCCCCAAAGCTCTGCCCAGGCAGATCTCCAATAGGCTCCCAGCAGCCTGGGTCCTTGCAGGGTCAGAGTGAATCTGCTCAGGAAATGAAGGGTCCGATGAACATGAATCAATGTCAGAATTGCTGGCTTTAAAAGACCAAGGGACAATTAGCAAGATTCTGACCTCAAAGATGAGGATAAAGGGGCTAATACAGACAGTCTTAAATTCAACAATAAGTCGTAATTTTGACATTTGAAGGTAATGTCATTTCCTCAAATGTGGTTTTGAGTTGGCATTTTATACCCCTCTACCAAGGGAAGTTCTGATAAATGTAAATAGAGCCATGGTTCTCCTTGCTTTCCAAATTCTCATTCTCTGAGCTTTTTGCTTAAAGTACCCATTTTTCCTCTGTGTTGGGTAAGAGTGTTGAATGCCTTACAGGACACTGAGGTAAATTAGGCTCTGCGCAAGTATCAAAGGAAAAAATACCTTTGATCACGTGGACCCCAGTAGTCATGTTGGAAGCTCATTGTCCCCAGACAGTGGGAAAGGATTTGCAAATGAATTAAATTCTGATGAGTGATACTGCAGGTAAAGCTGCACATCCCAGGGAAATGTTTGTTGACTACATATTACACTGAGAAATAGAAAAGATAAATATTTGCACTTCCATTGAGACACATTTAAAATTCCCAGACAGCCATTGTATAATCTGCTAAGCAATTTGCCCAATTGTTTTCCTATTTTTTTTTTTAGCAAACAGGTGATTATAATGATATTTATTCTGGTTTGTGTAGATTTGTTATTGGTGATTATTTGTAGTTGTTATTCATCTGCTATTGAGGTTTTTTTTGTTTTTCTTCTTTTTGAGTGGGTGGTAGCATCTTAATGGAAATTACTTATAAAGTACAACAGTAAATCTCTTCTGAGTTTAAAAATCAAAATCACTTTGGTGTCTCCCTTGACAAAAATGTACAAATCCACAATCCTGCAAAATTGCTTGTGAAGCAAAATTATTAAATAGGTAGCATAAACTCTGCTTTAAGACTTATAGAACTGGGGTTCCTGGTTCATCAAATACACTGGTTAATAATGAGTTACCACACCTACAATCCAATTAGAATACAATAAAATGCCTGTCACTAAATTAGGGACAAGTAGGTATTTTTCTTTGATGTTCTATAGATACCCCAGGATCTTAGAATGCCTTTAGGGTCACCACTCATTATTCCTTACTATATAGAAGGTCTGTGGAAATAAAGTGCAGTAGCGAGCTCTCATTATCCACATCCTGAATAGCAAGGGATCACCATTCATTTTGGTCATTTCCCGTTTTCATTTTCAGAGATTGATTCTTCAGAAGACTAAATGGGATGAAATATTTTAGGAATACTTGCCTGGCTAGTATATATGACAGAATGAAGAGGAAATGGGAGTGGTAAAGACCAGTAATGAGGTTCCAGGACCAACCCAGGCAAGAAGCAAAGAGGGTCTTGATGAACAAGGGGGCGGCCGTTGAAGCAAAAGGAAGGAATAGAAGTTGGCCAGGAAAGAAACGAAAGAGTAGAGTATAGAAATCAAATGTGACAAAGTTTTAAGGCAGCAGGAATATGTGGGTTTAGCAGGAAGTAGACATTTGCTTTATTACTTATGGAGACTGCCGTCATCTAAGACACTCCATGCTCCTTTGCTTCATATTGGCACTCTGTATTTGTGAGAGCTTCTTGGGTAGCAGTTAGTTGATGGGAGAACTTTCCCTTTGTATTATAATTGCTATTTACCTTTCTCTTTCCACAAACCTTGATCTATCTAACCTATCTAACCTTGATCCTTTTCTATCCCCATTGCATTCCTAAAGCACCTAGCATCATACAGGGCACATACTAGGTACTTAGTAAATGTTTGAGAAAGTAAGTATGTGGTGAAGACATCAAAGGAAGGGAGGGACTAAATGGGAAAAGAACAATGGTCATTTGATATGTGTCTTAAAATTTAATATTCAAAAAGAACAAATTCTAGAGCAACATCCTTAGTTTACCAAATAGTAAACTGGGGCCAGGCAAAGAAGGCAAGTTATCCAACCAAGGTCAAGGTCAAGCAGTTAGAGCCAGAGGTAGGGTAAGAAACCAGGTTTGTGTTGCACACTGTTCTGTTCTCACCTAGTGCGTTCTCCTGCCCCTTTCAGACAGAGGGGCGCCTATTTTGTTTTATTTTTTTCTTAGTTGAAGTATAATTGCTTTACAATGTTGTGTTAATTTTTCCTGTACAGCAAAATGATTCAGTTATACACATATGTACATTCTTTTTTATATTCTTTTGTATTATTGTTTATCCTAGGAGTTTGGACATAGATTTGTGTGCTATACAGTAGAAATTTGTTATTTATGCATTCTAAATGTAATAGTTTGCATCTGCTGCTGCTGCTGCTAAGTCACTTCAGTTGTGTCCGACTCTGTGCGACCCCATAGACGGCAGCCCACCAGGCTCCCCTGTCCCTGGGATTCTCCAGGCAAGAACACTGGAGTGGGTTGCCATTTCCTTCTCCAATGCATGAAAGTGAAAAGTGAAGGGGAAGTTGCTCAGGCATGTCCGACTCTTTGCAACCCCATGGGCCGCAGCCTACCAGGCTCCTCTGTCCATGGGATTTTCCAGGCAAGAGTACTGGAGTGGGGTGCCATCACCTTCTCCGAGTTTGCATCTACCTACCCCAAACTCCCAGTCCATCCGTCTCCCACCCCACCTCCCCCTTGGCAAGCACTAGTCTGTTCTGTTTGTCTAAGTCTGTTTCTGTTTTGTAGATTTGTTTGTGCCATTATATTTTAGGTTCCACATAAAAGTGGGCTCCATGGTATTTGTCTTTCACTTTCTGACTTCTTTCACTTAGTTTGATTATCTCTAGGTTCATCCATGCTGCTGCAAATGACATTATTTTGTTCTTTTTGTGGCTGAGTAGTATTTCATTGTATATATACCCCATCTCCTTTGTCTGTTTCTCCATCAGTAGACATTTAGGTTGTTTCCGGGTTTGGAAAGTGAAGTGAAAATGTTAGTCACTTCGTCGTGTCTGACTCTTCATAACCCCATGGACCATAGGCTGCTAGACTCTTCTGTAATTCTCCAGGCAAGAATACTAGATTAGGTTGCTATGCCTTTTTCCAGGGGATCTTCCTGACCCAGGGATTAAACTCAGGTCTCCTTAATTGCAGGCAGGTTCTTTACTGTCTGAGCCACTAAGGTCTTGGCTGTTGTAAATAGTTCTGCAATAAACAGTGGGGTGCATAGTATCTTTACAATCCGGAGCAGGATTGCTGGATCACATGGCAATTCTATTTTTAGTTTTTTGAGGAACCTCTATCCTGTTTTCCATAGTGGCTGTACCAATTTATATTGTAGGAGTGTAGGAGATTTTTTTTTTTTCCTCCGCATCCTCTCCAGCATTTATTGTTTGTAAACTTTTTGATGATGGTGTGAGGTGATAACCTCACTGTGATTTTTCTTTGCATTTTTAAAAATAATTAGTGGTATTGAGCATCTTTTCATGTGTCTAACTGGCCATCTGTGTGTCTTCTTTGGAGAAATGTCTGTTTAGGTCTTCTGCCCAATTTTCGATTTGGCTATTTGCTTTTTTCATTACCGAAGCTATTTGTATATTTTTGAAATTAAACCCTGGTTGTTTGTGTTGTTTGCAAACATTTTTCTTTCATTCTGTAGGTTGTCTTTTCAGCTTTTCTTGTGTGTGTGCGTGATTTCTTTTGCTATGCAAACACTTATAAGTTTGGTCAGGTCCTATTTTTTAATTTTTGTTTTTCTTTCTATTGCCTTGGGAGACTGATGTAAGAAAACATGGGTGTGATTTATGGGTCAGAGAATATTTTGCCTATGTTCTCTTCTAGGAGTTTTATGGTGTCATTTGTTGCATTTCAGGCTTTAAGAAGTTTCGAGTTTGTTTTTGTGTATGGTGTGAGGGTATGTTCCAGCTTCACTGATTTTTATGCAGCGGTCCAACTTTCCCAAGGCCACTTGCTGAAGAGACCAGCAGTGCCAGTTTTAGCTCTCTCCAGGTGACCGAGGGCTGGGGCACAAAGACGCAACTCCTTGAAAAGATATGTCATTCAATAAACAGAGATGACCCTGATGACTCTGCCAGGGATAGGTTCAAGCCCAATAAGACTGACTACAAAATACAGATGCATTTTCCAGAAAATGGGATTTTAAAAATCATTCAGTTCAGTTCAGTCGCTCAGTCGTGTCCAACTCTTTGTGACCCCATGAATTGCAGCACGCCGAGGCTTCCCTGTCCATCACCAACTCCCGAAGTTCACCCAAACTCATGTGCATCGACTCAGTGATGCCATCCAGCCATCTCATCCTCTGTCGTCACCTTCTCCTCCTGCCCCCGTTACCTGATTAATTTTAGATGGGTAATGCTATCATGTGATCTGAAATCGTAAAAGAATAAAGAGGTATAAATAGTGATAAGTCTCTTTCCCTTGCCTGTCCCCCACCAGGCCAGTTACCACTCATTATGTAGGTATGTATTTTTTAAAGTTTCTTATATATCTTCGAGGGTTTCTGTACAAATATATACGCCAAATGTGACTAAATATTCTTACCTCCTTTTTGGTACATACAATGTAGCATGTTACAGACACTCCTCTGCACCTTGCATTTTCTTTAAAATTGAGGTTGGAGAACTGTCATACCAAAACAAAAGAACTACCTTTGCTAAGCTACAAAGTAGTCTATGGAAAAGATGTAACGTAATTTAATTAAATGCCCCCTGTTGATGTATGTTTGAGTGAGTGAGTGAAGTCGCTGAGTCATGTCCTACTCTTTGCGACCCCATGGACTGTAGCGTACCAGTTTATTTCTAATCTTTTGATGTTAGAAAAATCCTTTAATGGCTAACGTTATATATACACCAAAGATTTGTGCATTTGTAATTTTGGAATGTTGACAGTTACTCTCCCAATGGTTATACCAAGTTACTTTGGAGTTGGCAGTTTGAGATTACCTGATTCTTCACAGTTTCTACATCAGAGTGTGTTATCACACTTTAGAATGGTAGCCAACCTGATGGGTGAAAAAATGCCATTTCAGGGTAGTTTAATTTGCATTTCTCTTAGGAGCAAGTTTGCACGTCTTTTCAATGCTAGAAAATGGAGATAGAAAAATCAAAGCAGTATTTCCTCCACTTACGAAGATCAATAACCAGCAGACACTTGGCTCTGGAGGAGACCTCTGCCATCTCTGGGAGGTGTTGGAAGCCAATCACCCTTCTGTGCCAGCTCTTTGTGTGGATTTGCGGTTCAGATTCCCAAGCCCTTAAGTAGTAGACACTGCATTCCCATTGTACCGAAGGGGAAAGTAGATTAACAGTGTAAACCTCCCAAGATTTGGTAAAGAACAGAGCAGAGGCTTGAGCCCCGGTCTAGAAAACTCCAGGACCTTGGACAGCCACTCCCCTGCACTGTGCAGGATGCTCTTGTTATGGGGAGTTTGAATTAGATCATTTTTATGCAGTTCTACTCCCATTGGATTTATGCTCCTCTCTGTGGCCTAGCCTTCTCCCTTCCCTGTGTGTAGTTTGGAAAAATAGATTTCTTCTCTAAGGTAATGATGGTTCATTTCTTTCCCCTATAGGATTTTGAGATGCAGCAAGTTTCCTCTCAGGCATCTCTCCCTCTCTGCACTTTACCCTTTTCTGCTAGTATCTTTATAGACGCCACTGTGTTTGTAGCAAATTATAAAATATTGATCTGTTTTCTCTCTCACCTTTTATATAAACATGGGAGTTGGGGCACTGAGCTGCGTAACAATAGTTAAAGAAAAGAAAAGGCAGTTGGGAAAACTTACTATTTTCTTGGTTATATATGAGGGATTGACTCAGCATAATCATGTGAGAGCAAAATAATGGAAGATTAATTGACTTCTAAGCTAACAACAACTGGACTTTTCCAAAGTTACCTGAGAAAGGCTAGTTATCCCCAAGTAGAACTATCACTTTGGAAGTGGTGGAGACTTTGCAGTGGCACCCAGCCTCTGCAGCTCTCCATCTAGGAGGCTGAGAAATAATCAAGGGGTGCTTGCCACTCTTCTCTCCAGGTGTTTGCACACCTTTCCGGGTCTGTTTGAACTAACTATTGCCTGTAGGTGTCCACCCCTTGTCCCCGTGTAGTGACGTTAAGAATCCCTCTGTAGGTCCGATGCGCAGCACTTCTAGAAGCCACTTCTGCCTTCCCAGTCTGGCCCTCTCAGTTTCTCCTCCTGTCCCGAAGCCTCAGCATGCCTGCTGGAGGAGGTCGACTTTATGGGAGACCAGTGCCATCCCCAAGAAACCTGTACCACCACCAACCAAGTATCACAGTCTTGGGTCATAGATGTCCTGGAAACCAAGGACAGGATTAAAGTAGTTTCCAATCAGAATCATCTATGCAATTCAAGCCAATTGAAAATGGCTGTGAAAATGCACCTTTCAAGTGCCTGACAGGCACTTCAGTTGAGCAACAAAGAAATCTAGAGAAATGCCAGGCCATGCATTGCCAGGTACCTCATTCAGGGCTTTCCTAAGGATGTTGTTTTCTGTTCTGCGGAATCAGGAAGAAGGGCTTGGCAGGAAGAGTGGGAAGAGGAAACAAGACACCAATCCTACTGTTTTTCTTCTCTCTGCTTCTGCTGTGAACAGCCTCCTTTTACTTTAAATGGTGGTTCTCAACCTTGGATGCACATTGGAATTACCTGGAGGGTTTTTCAAAAGACTGATGTCTGGATTCTATCCCCAGAGGTCCCTAGACTATTTGGATAGTCTAGGTGCAGCCTAGACACTGGGTTGTTTTAAAACTCCCTGGAAGTTACACCCAGGTTTATAACAGCACTATTCACAACAGCCCAAAGGTAGAAGTGCCCCCGAGTGTCCATTGGTGAATGAATGTATAAACCAAACGTAGTATATCATGTAATAGAGTATTAGCCAGCCTACATGCTACCACATGGATGAATCTGGAGGACATTTTGTCAAGTGAACTATGTCAGACGCAGAAAGACACATACTGTATGATTCCACTTCTATGAAGTATCAACATGTCGAGCTCCTCTGCTGGCTTAAATGGTAAAGCATCGACTTGCAGTGCAAGCGACCCAGTTTCGATACTGGGTCAGGAAGATCCCCTGGAGGAGAGAATGGCAACCCACTCCAGTATTCTTGCCTGGAGTATTCTATGGACAGAGGGGCAAGCATGGACGTTTGTCTCCCATCATGGATATAGGTGGCACTTCCATGACAATATCCAGATTAGCTCTATGAGAACCTCCAAGGGCCTCCAGTTTCCTTCCTAAGATTATAGAGTCAGAAGTTCAGTGGTTGGTGCTTGGATATATGCATCTTTATAGCCTCCCCAAGTAACTTCTGATGTGCTGCAAGGATTGGAAATCACTAGATATCGTAAGATCGAAAGTCCTTGATTTCACCTGAAGGTCTTGGGAAGTCTGGCTCTTGCATGCTTTTCCAAACTTACTTCCTATCTTCCCTGTGTCTGTCAGTACTTTTATCCTCACCGTAATACCCTGCACTTACCTGATAACCAGGTTTGGGATTTTCTTTCTTCCTGAAGTGATTTCTGCCTCTTCTTTGCCTCTTACAATCCTCCTCAACCTTTGAGATTTTGACCGACTCTTACCCTATCCACAGAACTTTCCTGGATTCCTTTCCCATCTTCATTCTTTCCTCTTCCCTCTCCTCCCACCACTGGTTATCAGAGTTTTGAGCTTTAGGGTCCTTTCCATTGCANTAATAGAGTATTAGCCAGCCTACATGCTACCACATGGATGAATCTGGAGGACATTTTGTCAAGTGAACTACGTCAGACGCAGAAAGACACATACTGTATGATCCCACTTCTATGAAGCATCAACATGTCGAGCTTCTCCGGTGGCTTAAATGGTAAAGCATCGACTTGCAGTGCAAGCGACCCAGTTTCGATACTGGCTCAGGAAGATCCCCTGGAGGAGAGAATGGCAACCCACTCCAGTATTCTTGCCTGCAGTATTCTATGGACAGAGGAGCAAGCATGGACGTTTGCCTCCCATCATGGATATAGGTGGCACTTCCATGACAATATCCAGATTAGCTCTATGAGAACCTCCAAGGGTCTCCAGTTTCCTTCCTAAGATTATAGAGTCAGAAGTTCAATGGTTGGTGCTTGGATATATGCATTTTTATAGCCTCCCCAAGTAACTTCTGCTGTGCTGCAAGGATTGGAAATCACTAGATATCGTAAGATCGAAAGTCCTTGATTTCACCTGAAGGTCTTAAATAGAGTATTAGCCAGCCTACATGCTACCACATGGATGAATCTGGAGGACATTTTGTCAAGTGAACTATGTCAGACGCAGAAAGACACATACTGTATGATTCCACTTCTATGAAGTATCAACATGTCGAGCTCCTCTGCTGGCTTAAATGGTAAAGCATCGACTTGCAGTGCAAGCGACCCAGTTTCGATACTGGGTCAGGAAGATCCCCTGGAGGAGAGAATGGCAACCCACTCCAGTATTCTTGCCTGGAGTATTCTATGGACAGAGGGGCAAGCATGGACGTTTGTCTCCCATCATGGATATAGGTGGCACTTCCATGACAATATCCAGATTAGCTCTATGAGAACCTCCAAGGGCCTCCAGTTTCCTTCCTAAGATTATAGAGTCAGAAGTTCAGTGGTTGGTGCTTGGATATATGCATCTTTATAGCCTCCCCAAGTAACTTCTGATGTGCTGCAAGGATTGGAAATCACTAGATATCGTAAGATCGAAAGTCCTTGATTTCACCTGAAGGTCTTGGGAAGTCTGGCTCTTGCATGCTTTTCCAAACTTACTTCCTATCTTCCCTGTGTCTGTCAGTACTTTTATCCTCACCGTAATACCCTGCACTTACCTGATAACCAGGTTTGGGATTTTCTTTCTTCCTGAAGTGATTTCTGCCTCTTCTTTGCCTCTTACAATCCTCCTCAACCTTTGAGATTTTGACCGACTCTTACCCTATCCACAGAACTTTCCTGGATTCCTTTCCCATCTTCATTCTTTCCTCTTCCCTCTCCTCCCACCACTGGTTATCAGAGTTTTGAGCTTTAGGGTCCTTTCCATTGCATGTGTGTATTTCACTCTTAGTATTTCAACATATAGTCTTATGCTTGAGTCTGATTCGCTGTATAGACAAGGTCCTAGAATGATGCTTGGCTCAGAGTAAGTGTTCAGTATTTATCACATGAAATTGAATTTCACTTTCCAGACTTGACCTACTCCTAAGCTCCAGATAAATATATCCAATGGTACATGTGACGTCTCAAGCTTTTCAGCCAAACACTGTCAAGACAAAGTTTTCATTTAGCTCTGCACATTTTTCCTACCCACAGTGTCCCTGTTTTCAAAAATAGCATCTCCAGCAACCTAATGAGTTGCTCCACTCAAAATGCTGAACATCACCTTTTATACCTCTCTTTTTCTCATCTCCTACATCCAGCCAACCATCAGGATGGGACAATTCTATCTCCAAGATAAAATGTAACCCTTCCCTTTTCTCTCCTTCTTTACTGTCACCACCAAAAATCAGATCTCTCTCTACACTGAAAAACTAACTGGTCTCAAACACTACCCATTACTCCCTACCTCTTCCAGGTGGTTCTCCTGGCTACAGTCAGACCAGAGTGAGTAACATTTCTGGCTGTGTCCCTCCATCATTTAAGCCCTTCTATTAGCTGTTCGCTGCTCCTGAAGACCACAGTATTTAATAGAACCTAGAAGGCTCTTTCTGTGCCTCCTGCCACTCATCCTGTTCTAACATCAGTTCCATATCTGTTCCTTAATTTGATCTTATGTCTTTCCTTCATCAGAAAGTTTTTTCAAAGGATTATTTCTGTAGCAGATGCTATTACTGTATCCCAAACCCTATGATCATCCACCTACTACCCTTCTTTCAGACTTTACTCTAAATGTCACTGCCCCAGGAGACCTATCCTCAGTCAGAATGCAGTAGCTTCTCAGAGAATGCCCTATTTTTTCATCTTAGTATGTAATACAGTGTGCTTATAAGTTTTTTTGGGTGCTCACTCCACTGGATTTTATCTCTGATTGTATGCCTGGATACAAGCCTCTACAGGTTGTTCAAAATAAATATTTATTGTATGAATCAACTCCATACAATCTGCCTGCCTATGTAGATTATACTTATTTTCTGTGTCCCACTCCCAAAGGAGTGAAAATCATTAATTTGTTTTTAACCACAGAATTGCTTCTTTCTTGAGCTGACCAAACCTAATTGTTGAAATGCAAAATGTGTGTGTGGGGAGGGGGGCAGGGCTGTATCAGAGGGAAAAAAATGCATGAGTGGGTCCATAATCACTATCATGTCCTCTAGTGGGTCCCTATCACAACTCAAGTCCTCCAGCCCATCTCCTCTGGGCTCCTGTCACAGCTGGGAGCACAGTTCTGTAGCCCTGGATCCCCTACCTGCCAGACTCCTTACCTAGAGTTGGGGGGTAGGAGGGAGGAAGGTCCCGTCCCTTTCTCTCTCCCACTCTGGGCACGTTATCATGAACAAAGACGAGAGAGGAAGATTATTTTCTTGTGATGAATGGTGCATTTTAAACAACGTTCCTTAGGCATTTCAACAATCACATTTATTCTACATGCAACAATAGTTTCATTATATATAGTGAAAATCCTTCTAAATGTTAATGTAACATTGGCCCAAGAACCTCACATTTGGAATAAATAAAGCAAGATATGGCATCATATTAGTGAAAACTTAGTGAGCCCAGTTTTCTCTTGGCTGCAACGCATTTTAGGGAGAAAACAGTTTCTCATAGTTGTCAAGAATACAGCCTTTGAAGCCACAGCAGTGTGGGTTCAAATCCTAGTTTACTAACCAGGTGACTAAGAAATTTTTTACTGTTACCGAGTCTGTTTTCAAAGGTTTTTCAAAAGATCACATGAGGGAACATGGATCAACTGATGAGTGCATTTACTATGATTTTAGCATGTGGTGTACTGTATATAGAGTCTATAGCACGGATAGTGTATATAGCCAGCACTCAGCAAATGGTAATTAATAGTAGTTACTGCTATTACAGATTATCTGTCTTCTAGCTCAGCAGTAAAGCTTACCTTGGGAGTTGAAACTTGCCTAATACCAATAATTTATCCAGTAAATATTTCTTAAACCCCTCCTATTCTCAGGCACTGTGCTGCTGCTGCTGCTAAGTCACTTCAGTCGTGTCCGACTCTGTGTGACCCCATAGACGGCAGCCCACCAGGCTCCCCCATCCCTGGGATTCTCCAGGCAAGAACACTGGAGTGGGTTGCCATTTCCTTCTCCAATGCATGAAAGAGAAAAGTGAAAGTGAAGTCGCTCAGTCTGTCCGACTGTTAGTGACCCAATGGACTGCAGCCCACCAGGCTACTCCGTCCATTGGAGTTTGCAGGCAAGAGTACTGGGGTGGGGTGCCATTGCCTTCCCCGAGGCACTGTGCTAGGTACTGAATAATATTGATTGAATAAAATGGGAATTTTTAAAAATTGAAGTATAGTTGATTCATAATGTGTTAGTTTCAGGTGTACAGCAAAGTGATACAGTTACATATACATACATATCTGATTTTCCAGATTATTTTCCCTTAAAGCTTATTACAAAATATTGAGTGTAGTTCCCTGTGTTATACAGTAGGTCCTTGTTATCTGTATGTTTTATATTTAGTAGTGTGTATGTGTTCATCTCAAACTCCTAATTTATCTTCCTCCCACCATTTCCCCAGGGTAACCATAAGTTTCTTTTCTATGTCCATGGGTCTATTTATTTCATTTGTTCATTTGTATCTGTTTTTTAGATTACATATATTTTGGTATTTGTCTTGACTTCACTTAGTATGATAACCTCTATGTCCATCTATGTTGCCGCAAATAGCACGGTTTCGTTCTTTTTCATGGCCGAGTAATATTCCTTGTATAAATATATCCCATCTTCAAGATCAGTATTAAGCTTCCTTAAAAAGCTAACAATAGAGCTACCATGTGCTCCTGCAATCCCATTTCTGGGCATATATCTAAAGAAAACCATAATTCAACAAGATACTTGCGCCCCAGTGTTCATTGCAGCACTGTCTACAATAGCAAGACACTGAAACAACCAAAATGTCCGTCATCAAAAATGGGCGTGTTTTTGCCCTCATAGAGCTTCCAGTTCAATGAGAGACAGTAAAACAAGTGAGCAGACCATCTAATGTATGGTTGTAAAATGTGCTGAGCTGTTCAGAGGGATGCGCTGCATGACCTAAAGGAACGTAGAGAGAAGGGCCACACAGATGAAGGAATGAGAGAAGTGCCAGGGAGCAGCTACAGCTGACTGGCTAAGTCTATGGGCTCTTTCCTCTCCCCAGGGCGACACAGGATTGAAAGAGACTTGGCCACACACCTTGTTTATCCGTTGTGATAAGCAATGGATAAATAATAGATCATATTTCTGATGCCTCGTACAAAACTAGCCTGATGCTCTAATCTGATCAAAAATGATGAGTGTGGAACACTTCTAACCTACAGATCAGCAGATGAAAAAATAGAATCCTTAAATAAAATGCTAGCTGGTTAAATCTAGCAGCATTAGAAAAGGAACAAACTCTAACGGTAGACTGACAGAGAGATCTGCTAATATCCTGTCAGTTGGTCAGAAGAGAAAGACTGTGTCCTTTTCTCCTATAAGTAGAAAAATCCTTTCATTGTATTCAACATTCAGATTAAGGGTTTCCACATGGCTGTGGTTGGTTTGTCTGAAACTCTAATGCTAACAAATATGATGATTAAAATCAAAAAACCTTAAAAGCTAGCAGAAGAAAAAGTGTGTGTGTGTATGTAGAGAGGGTGTATACTGGCCAACTCTACCAAGTTAATTCAGGATGCATCAATATTTATCAAACCAATGTAAGCCCCATTTCTGCCCAATATGAGCAGTCTGTTCAGTCCAACAGCTTTGAAGAAGCAACAGAAATAAACCCCCAAAGGCTGTGCCTGCTCACTAGCGGCATGGTTTATGCCAGCGTATAACTGAGTGACAGCCTCCATTTCTGAAATTAATTACTTTTCTTCTGGAGTTAAATTTGCTGATGATGCTTCTCACGAAAATATGGGGTCTTTACATAGCAAATGCTCTAATTAAATAAGAATAAAGGCAGAAAACTTCCAGACCTAAATGAGATACATTTATTCTGTGCGTATGTTTGAATCTTTAATGATTTCAAATGCAACAGTTTTTTCCCTCCTGGGACAGTGATGATATCTTGCTCTTTTCTAAATTTGCATCTGTCTCCTTTCTAATGTTTATTTATGACTGTGGCGAAGAGGAGAGGTGCATTCACGTCATTCTTTCCCTCCCACCCCCTGCCCAGTCTCCCAACCCCCAGTACTGCAGACTGAATTGTGTCCTGAAAAAATTCATGTGTCGAAGCCCTCACCCTCCAGTGTGAATGTATTTGGCAATACAGCTTTTAGGAGATACTTAAGGTTAAATGAGGTCATAAGGGTGGGGTCCTAATCCAATATGATTGGTAGCCTTATAGGAAGAGGAAGAGCTTTCTCTTTCCCTCTGTCTCATATCCCATATCTTCCTTATTCCATCTACAGATTCTTTCCTGCTTTCAATACTTGGCCCATTCAGGGAAGAGTGCTTGTTTCATGTGTCCTTTGAACTGGCTTCTAGGGCTCACGGGCTTGTACATGTTTCCCTCTATTAATGACCACAGACATTATTGTTATCTGAGGATCAGTATCTCACTTTCTCTTTCCCTCTGTCTCATATCCCATATCTTCCTTATTCCATCTACAGATTCTTTCCTGCTTTCAATACTTGGCCCATTCAGGGAAGAGTGCTTGTTTCATGTGTCCTTTGAACTGGCTTCTAGGGCTCACGGGCTTGTACATGTTTCCCTCTATTAATGACCACAGACATTATTGTTATCTGAGGATCAGTATCTCCTTTCTGCGTTCCTCCTCCTCTCTTTTGCTCTCTCCACATGATGATGCATGGGATAGACAGCACACCATGTATCAGTTACTGGGCCAGGCACTGCAGCCCAAGATCAGCCCCTTTAATCCTCATGTCTGCTGCATCAGGAGAAACAGAACAATGGGCCCCCCATCCATACCTCCTATAAACAATAGATTATACATATGTCTGGCCTTGAAGTCGTTGCTCTTGTCACTCATTTTGTGATGCTTTCAAGAGCCAGTGACCAGAGGAGTCACTACTGACTGAGAAGGGTTGGAATGCAGAGAAAAGTTGATTTTCAAACGACCAGGCTACTATCAACATCTACTTTCCCACCTGTCCCCACACTCCCTCACATTGGACCTGGCTCTAGAAACTGGACAGAAAGTCCTTCATCTCTTGTTCTCTGCCCTTTGCTGCTTAGCTGCTTTGTCCTCTTCTCTTTCCATATGACCGTTGCTTTCTCCAGTCTGCAGAGGGGAATATGGGTGCCCCACAGAGTCAAGGTTGTATATTCCTATTTCAGCTGTCCAGAAACTTATGGTTTTCTTGTAGTTTCACTTACCCCTAGGAGACAGGGCCTGATTGACCCAGGTTGGGTGAGGGTTCCACCCTTGTTCCATGTTCCTGTGGCCCAGATAGGCAAGCTCACAGGGTGAGCAAGGCAATGGGCACAAAGAGGCCTCCCTTCTCCCCTAAGCCTGCTGTGCTGTGCTTAGTCGCTCAGTCATGTTTGACTCTTTGTGACCCCATGGACTGTAGCCCACCAGGCTCACCACAGGAAAAGGACAGATGAGGGTGCCAGCTGCCAGCTTTGCTGAGTTCCTGCAAGATGTCTTAGTATGTTCTGGATGCCCTGATGAACGCAAGTGAAATAAAGCGTGATCATCTAAGGGCCTAGATGGGAAGACCAGCGAGACCTAGAAGAGACAATTGCTGAGCAGCATGAAACAGTGTTTACTCAAGAGCTGAGTTGTGTGGCCCAGGTGCAGTCCTCAGGAGTTCAGAAGCTGATTAGGGTCTGTGCTGGTGAGAAGGAAACTCACGTTCACTGTGACAAGTATCTGTTAGGTGTGTTTCCATGTTTTGCCTGATGCCAGGCTCTCAACTCTGTAAGTTAAAGGCTATCTAAGAAAATTTCTGGGAGGTTGGAAGGAAAGGGCATTCTACTAGACTTCGTGGCATGAGCAAAGTCATGGTAGTAGGAAAGACTGTGGTTTGTGCAGGGAAGATGTAGGTGACCAGTCAAACTGAAGCAGAAAATGCTTTGGAAACAGTGGGATTTGTAGAAAAGAAGCTTAATAAGGGCACGAATTAAATGACACCACCACCATTCATTTGTTCAGTTTACTTCTTGACCCCTGCGATGGTGTGGCAGGCCTGGGAACTTAGCACTGGGGGTAAAGAGATGAATGAGATGTCACTCAAACTGGGAATTCCACAGTCTCATGGATAGAGGGATGAGTGATGGAAGCAACAGGCACACTCTTCACACATTTCAAAGATGGAAAAACCCCTCGGGATTCTGGTTTCTCCGTATATGAGCCGTGTTTTGCCATGGCAAATAGGGAAGGCTGAGGATTCAACCCAGATACCACTATTGCAGGTCCTTTGTGTCTGTCATCTTAAAGGGCACGGAGGAGATTTTATAAACGGAGCTACTAATCAAACAGCTTAAACTTTGGGGATTTTTAGGGTGAACCAGTATCCAAAACAACAGGCTAAAGACACTAATCTGCAGTACCAACTAGGCATAATTTTCCCAAAAGGCTGATGCCATACCACTGGGCAGCAACTTTGCTGTGCTGTCCATATAGAATAAATCCCATTTTTAATAAAAATGTATCTTTAAGATATACACAACGATTACCCTAGAAGTAGATTGGACTGTCTATTATATTGATATATATACAATCTCAGAAATTTGTCTCTAGTGCCTGTTTTACTATACACCCACAGAATTTAGAGCTCAATAAAAATACTTTATAGCATTCAGGCGGCAGTGTTCCTATTTCTTATGCGGATACATTGGAAACGTGGTCAGAGCTGTCATTCATCCCCGGCACTTAAATGTTTTCCACAAATAGTTGCTGCCTTAAGAAAGCATCACCAAATAAAATGTTTTTATTTGGTTCTTCGGTGACGTGTCAATAGACATTGAAATAAAAACTTTCTTGAACTGAGGTGCTGTGGCTCCCTTTAGAGTGTTTTCAAGGGGAGCTGGAGGGTCTCTAAGGACCCATTAAGGGGATGGGGAGGCAGAGCAGAGAGGTTATTACCTCTCAAAAGGATGGTTCTGCTGTTGCCCACTCCATCTTTATGGGGAAAGAGGGAGCAGGATAGAATTCTATTAAGCTGTGCCTTCGTCTGTCCAGAAGGGATTGCCATATCCCTGTGCTTCTGCGGCATGGGAGGGAGGACCTGCAGAGCACGCCTGTCTCTCCTTCCCAGACACCATAGTGTGAAGGTGTCCCTCTCTTCAAGCAAACTCAGTCCATGATGGCATCTCTACCTGTTGGATGTGGTTCAAAAGGAGGAGGATATGTAACTTTACCAAGCGAGTCTTTTATAGTCTGTTTTGATAAGGAGGTTTGGTAGGACATTGAAAAATGGACTTTTGCATTCAGAAGTTACATTTGCCTGCCCAGTTGTGTTACAGCCAGCCCTCTATATCCAAGGGTTCCCCTTCTACAGATTCAACCAAATGCAGATCAAAAAATATTTGGAAAAAAACAGGCCATAAATCTCCAAAAACAAAACTTGAATTTGCTGTATACAGGCAACTAACTAATACCATTTACATTATATTTACAATTCTTTACTTAGCATTTACATTGTATTAGGTAACTTAAGTAATCTAGAGATGATATAAAGTATATAAGAGTATATGCACAGGTTAATATGCACATACTCTGCCATTTTGTATAAAGAACTTGAGCATCCACAGATTTTGGTATCCAAGGTGGTTCTGAAATCAATCCCCTGAGGATACCACAGGATAACTGTACTTGGAGTGGGCTACGTATCTATAATAATAATAGTATTACTATAAATAACAGCACTCCCATAAAGCCCCCTTCCTTGCCTTAGCTTCATCCATGACACTTATCATATTTATCATTTCTTTTCTATTTTATTATTTACATTTCTTCATTAGAATATATTGATATATCCTATACAGGCAAGTGATGTGTTTTTTTTTATTCCACTACCCCATCTTCAGTGCGTGGAACTGGCTTAAAGTATGCTCTCATTAAATATTTTTTGAACAAGTGATCTTTATTAATCTTTAAGATCTTCATAATGTTTTGATTATATTTTTATCTCATTTAATTAGTATGATATAATAAGTAATATAATTTATTATTCTCATATTTTACTTTTAAAGAAATAAATGAATGTATTTTTCATGAAAAGGGTTAAAGTACCACTGGAGCCCAGATGATGGTCTTAAAATACCGTTTCCTGGGAAAAATAGCAAGGTTTCCTAGAGAAATGGCTGATTTCAGAACTGGGGAGGGAAGTGCACAGGACGAGGCTGGAACATCTTGCCAAACAGAAGGCAAGGGAGCTGTCAAACACTACTTGAGTCCTACCCGAAGGTCCAGGAGGGCAATCTGAATGGGCTCACACTGGTCAAAGGTTGGGAAATTTAAGAGTGAAAAGAATAATTGCAATAGCATGAAAACTTGAAAGTAGTAAATAAAAGAATCTTTTCTGCCTCAGAGGTTTGGAGAGCTGGCAGCAGCGCTGTTCCTCACACTTAAGCAGGAAAAACCTGGATAAATGCAAAGGAATGTCTTCCCTTGAGCTTCTGGAGAGCTGAGGCCACAGGGCAGGTAACTAACCCAAAAGCTGGTGTCGGGGACGTAAAGCACCAGACCATTAAGGAGACTGCTGCAACAGGGCCATACCCAGACTCAAGGATCAGGGCTCTCAGTGGAGGCTTTGCCTTACACCTTTATAGGGAGCAGAAGCCAGGTTACAGGTTGAACTGTTTTGCAGTCAGGGACAGTCTCAGCTGAAGTGGAAATGGGTATTTTTGTGTCCAGCCGATTGCAAGGGAACAAACATTTCTAACTTTAGCTATTCAAGCATGAGACAAAGAACAAGAAATTGGCCTTCTTGTGAAAGGGACTGACTGGGGCTGGTTTTTTCAGCGGGTTCAGGCAGAAGGGGAAAAGTCTGAGTTTGGGGCCCTCTCAGGTAAACTTTGAAGTCATCTTGAGTGTTAAGCCAGTCATGAGAAAGAGTAAACAGCCAGTCTTAATCTGAGTCATGGGCTTCCCTGGTGGTTCAGATGGTAAAGAATCTGCCTACAATGCAGGAGACTCGGTTTCGACCCCTGGATCAGGAAGATCCCCTGGCAAAGCAAAGGGCTACCTGCTCCAGCATTCTTTCCTGGACAATCCCATGGACAGAGGAGCCTGGCGGACTGCAGTCTATGGGGTTGCAAAGAATAGGACACGACTGAACAACTAAGAACTGCAGCCGAGTCATATGGGGAAAGCTGGTTCTATGTGGGAAGCCATTTTCTGGAACAAAGACTGGTAGGGGGACTTCTTACTGTCATTGATGGGAGCACACGGTGAGGTAAAGTTCCATTTTGTCACTGGAGAAACAGGTGGCACCAGACGTCTAACTGTCTGCAGTTATTTCCCAAGGGCAGACTACCAGCTACAGAAGTCCACGGGAGAAGCAGGCACAACTTTTAAAAAGTTCCTAAAGACCATTGGTGGGCTGTGTTGCAGAGTGTGAGTCTCAAACATAGAGGAGGTTTGCAGACTCTTACAGGTATGCTTCTCTCAAGAGCCATGCCAGATGTTCATCTCAGTCCTGGCTGGGCAAGGCAGATGGCAGCCCCTCTGAACTCTACTGAGACTTTTCTCCCCTATGAAACAAATGCTTTCATCTTTCTGAGGAAGGAGAGGCTGGAGGCAGTCTTCTGCAGCTGCCAGCAAAGGTCTGTCTAGTCAAAGATATGGTTTTTCCAGGAGTCATGTATGGATGTGAGAGTTGGACTACAAAGAAAGCTGAGTGCCAAAGAATTGATGCTTTTGAACTGTGATGTTGGAGAATACTCTTGAGAGTCCCTTGAACTGCAAGGAGATCCAACTAGTCCCTCCTAAAGGAAGTCAGTCCTGAATATTCATTTGAAGGACTGGATGCTGAAGCTGAAACTCCAATACTTTGGCCACCTGATGTGAAGAACTGACTCATTGAAAAAGACCCTAATGCTGGGAAAGATTGAAGGCAGGAGGAGAAGGGGATGACAGAGCATGAGATGGTTTCATGGCATCACCGACGTGATGGACATGAGTTTGAGTAGGCTCCCGGAGTTGGTGATGGACAGGGAAGCCTCGTGTGCTGCAGTCCATGGGGTCACAAAGAGCTGGACACGACTGAATTGATGGGGAAAGGAAGAGAAAAAGCTCTAGTCCTGGGAGAAGGGCAGGCCACCTGTAAAGCCCAGCACTAGTTCTGGAGGAGGGGCAAGATCATTAGTGAGGCCGTGCCCCCAGCCCCAGTTGTACAGTGATTGCCCGTGACTGAGCCTCAGTCCAAGGTCGGAGAACATCTCTGTCTCTCCATCTCTCACCACCACACTAATGAGTATCAAGGAGAAATAGCAGAGGAAGGGCTCAGCAGTAAAGAATCCCCCTGGATGCAGGAGATGCAGGTTCAATCCCCTGGTCAGGAAGATCCCCTGCAGAAAGAAATGGCTACCCACTCTAGTATTCTTGCCAGCACAATCACATGGACAGAGGAGCCTGACGGGTATAGTCTAGGGGGTCGCAAAGTCAGACAGGACTGAGCATGTAATGCATACATACGTGTATGCATGTGAGAAGCACAAGAAAGAGATTTTCTCTGGGAAGCAGGGCAAAGGAAAGACCAAATACTAAGCAGGGAGCAGACTCTGAGAAATGCACCCCCACACAAGGTAGGACTGCTTATGACTATAACAGGTTTTTAGTTGGTTTTTCTTTAATTAGTATTATTTTTTTTTTATTGCATCACTGTTTTGCCCTCTGTTCTACTTCATCGTGTATTAACAACTGACTTTCTTGTTATTAGGTGCATGTTTTTTTATTACTTCATTTTCAATCTTCCTGTGTCACTTTGTTTCAGAGGTTCTCCTTATAAAACCATATCTCTGCTTTTGTTGATCCTTGTTGGTATCTGTTGCCTTGATATTTTAGAGTGGCCTTTTTGATTCCCTCCAGAGATGTATCTTTTGAGGGTTTAGATGGGATCCTAACCTTGGTTAAATAACTCGTTTATCGTGATGATTGTAGAGCATCTGCTTTATCTTTTTTCTCTTTTTACATGGCTCAGCCTTTATCATAGCCACCTCTCTAGAAAGTAGAAAAGTTTCTACACTTGCTGTTCAGGTTTGATGGGGATTCCAGCAGAGGTGAGAAGCCCCCTTTGTTTCCAAAGCACCCCAAAGCCATGTACTGCTCTGAAGGCATGCCTGCTAGTTGTGCATATATTTATATACAAACATGGACACGACTGAACGACTTCCACTTTCACTTCACTCTCTGGTCTTTGGCTAGTTAACAAGCTCTAGTGAGCACAGTTGTCATCTGGATTGTTTTTTAACTCAGATAGAGGTCTGTACAGTATTCTAAGAAAGTTTGAATTTAGCGGTAGCATGTCCTGCTTGATATCCTCCAGTTTCATTTTTGAGGTCTGGTCCAGGGTCTTCCCAGGTGATGCTGTGGTAAGGAGTCCACTTGCCAATGCTGTAGACATAAGAGATGCAGGTTCAATCCTTGCGTCAGGAAGATTTCCTGGAAGAGGAATGGCAACCCACTGCAGTATTCTTACCTGGGAAATCCCATGGACAGAGGTGGCTGGTGGGCCACAACCCATAGGATCACAAAGAGTCGGGACATGGCCAAACACACACACACACGTTCACATCACCACCACCACCCCCATCAATGACTAGCATTAGGCTGAGATTCTCAGTAGCAGTTTTTACTAGATATAAGCAAGATGCAGAGAGATTCTTAACTGGCGTATGGCAATGAGGAGATACCCCTTCTTCAAGAGTCAGAGTGCTGCAGTGGCAAATGGTAAAGTGAGAGGGAGAGAGTCATAGCATTTCCTGGAGGTTAATCAGTTGGCTGAAAAAGTATTGTGAGCTCTCAGTAGTAATGTCTGTATCCTGCATGTGTACTCATGAGGTCAGGAGGGCGGCCTAGAACTGGTTCAGTAAAAACATCAAGTTTTGAAGTGGCAGCTATTGCCCTAAGACAAAGGGTTAACCTTTACAGCGTGGTCAAGGATAAAACTATGCTAAGTGATGAGTTTTCGATGGTTCCCATGGAGCTGAGTTAAAACCCCAAGAGCTTGTTCAGCTCGCTCACACACAAATGAATGAAACCGCTTTTTGTGGCTAAGGAAACCTGAGGAAAGAGGTTATTGAAGAGTCTCCTTGGGTTATACATGGCTGGTTCTTGTTTGAGCTCTCAGAGCAAAGAGCCCCTTACTAGGGACTTGGTCAATTCACAAACAGGCATTGCAGTTTCAGAAAAATCTGGCACCCCTTGACTGCAATATCCACCCAAACTGTTCAATTGTTGTTTGTGAGGAGTCTAAGATATGTTTGAACAGCCTTCAGTCCATTAGGAGAGAGTGACTTTCCCTCTTAGATAGGTCATGCCCTAACTATTGACACTAAACTGTTTGGCAAAATTTAAAGTTTTCCTTTGAGACTTCATGGCTCTTTTTTGCTAAAACTGAGAGCATGTGGCTTCCTTTTCACAGGCATCTTTGTTCTCTGAATAAAGAAGAGTATTTGCATATTGTATCGGAAGTGAGTTGCAAGGGGAATTTAGATCTTTTAAGTCTTGATTAAGGGCCTGGGAAATGTAGCAGCAGGGCTTCAGTGAACCCCTGGGGCATGACTGCTCAGGTGAAGGCAAAGAGGAACTGATGGGCCCAGTCTAGAGGCCTCCTGAAAACAGACAGAGCAGAGACCCACTGTGGTGAAGCCAGTGGCTTCAGGAGGAGTTGATGACAGGATTGTGTTGGGGATAGGTATTATAGGGAAGCAAGGAATAATCATTTTGCTGATGGCCTGAGATCTTGAACAAATGATATTGCCATCCACTTGGTGTCTTTGCAGGACAGAAATGTTAAAGGAATAGAGTAAGGCTGTGAGAAGACTTTGGATATAAGGCTTCCAAATAGTTTTGAACCTTCTTCTTTGCTTCTGGCTTCAAGGAATATTGGGGAAGTTTACATAATGGCATGGTTGGATCTATCTGAACTTGTAGAGATTAGATTCCAATCATTTTGCCTATGTATATGGGTTGTCAACAAACGTCCATCTAGTCAAGGCTGTGGTTTTTCCAGTAGTCATGTATGGATGTGAGAGTCGGACTGTAAAGAAAGCTGAGCGCTGAATAATTGATGCTTTTGAACTGTAGTGTTGGAGAAGAGTCTTGAGAGTCCCTTGGACTGTAAGGAGATCCAACCAGTCCCTTCTAAAGGAGTTCAGTCTTGGGTGTTCATTGGAAGGACTGATGCTGAAGCTGAAACTCCAATACTTTGGCTACCTGATGCGAAGAGCTGACTCATTTGAAAAGACCCTGATGCTGGGAAAGATTGAAGGCGGGAGGAGAAGGGGACGACAGAGGATGAGATGGTTGGATGGCATCACCGACTCTATGGACATGGGTTTGGGTTAACTCCAGAGTTGGTGATGGACAGGGAGATCTGGTGTGCTGCAGTTCATGGGCTCGCAAAGAATCAGACACGACTGAGCAACTGAACTGAACTGATGGTGTTTTTAGCCCAGATAGTGTCAAATGCAACATCAAGATCTTTGTGGTATGCATTAAATATAATGAAGGAAGCAAAGTATGTTCACAGTAGACACAGCTTAATGATGAACAGACAAGTCCTCTAGAACCTAGTGGGCATTTGATTTTACAGCCCCCTTTTTGAAGTAAGTATCTCCTTATTAAATTTGAAGAGCTGATATCATAGAGCAGGAGGTAATTTTTATTAGTTAAGGGCTTGGAGATATGGAAAATCTGTGACTTACTTGAAATATGCCCCCCTCCCCTTCCCGGTGTGACATATTACTCTGAGGAAGAGGTTGAGCAAATGTGGCAGGCCTTTGTTGACAAATCGTATACATAGGCAAAATGTATTGGAATCTAATCTCTACAAGTTCAGATAGATCCAACCATGCCATTATATAAGCTTCCCCAATATTCCTTGAAGCCAGAAGCAAAGAAGAAGGTTCAAAACTATTTGAACATGAGTGGCACCAGAAATTCATGAGGAAGACTTTGTATCTATAGCACTTCACCTTGAGCATTTAACAGTAATTGTCCAGTATACAGCAAATCTACTGCATAATGTTGCCACCTTTACATTCACTTTGTGTGGCCAAGTGGCCTGCAGGGGCCTTGAACTGACAGTAGCCCCTCCCTATAGTGCATGCCACCAATGATAGCCAGAGGGTCACAAATGAAAATCAGCTCCTACGATGACTTCCCCACCTCCCACGGCCTTCCCCTTATGAACTCCATGATAAGAAGGGATCAAAGGTCACTGAGGGGTCTCAGTGATCCTAAATGAGGGATTTCCCTTTTTCCTGCTTCTTTTATAAGCCAGGGCCGTCTTTCCTCCGTGTTCTTCTGTAAACCGTGCCTACAATCATCACTGTCAGTGGGTTGTTGATTGGTTTGTGGGCCACCTCAGTGTTTGATCTTCAGGCTAAGTTTACTTTGAGTCTTGTTTCATTTTTTCCTAAAGCCCTATCAAAATATTCTGCTAGGTATTATAGCTTAGCTCAAGTGCCTTTCCCATTCTGATTTCTGTTTTTGAATTAGATCTCCAATTTCATGTGTAAATCCGTCATCAAAATGAGGTGGAGGGGCTGCTGTGTATTAGCATCTTCTTTAACCCACAAGTATTGTCAGGAGTTATTTTCTAGTCAGCCCTGAAAATCTCCTACAGTTTCGTCTTGTTTGTTTGCATACTTGAATTACCATTCAATCAACTTTGGAGTGGGGAATGTTTCAGGTAGGGCTTTTATAATATGAATTTCTTTTCCAGCCCCATTTTTTCTTTTTTAACCTCGCAGATTTATTGTGGGAAAAAAGGACCTATAGGTCCCTTTCCAGGTCAATCCAATCAACTTTTGCCACCCAGGATTTAGCATTTGAAGTTCCAATCAACATGTGCAGAAGTTGATATAGGTTAGGTAATCCTAGGTCATATGTACCCAAAGAATTTTGAATTCTTTTGTGAATTCAAAAGTGGTAAAGAGTCTACCTGCAATGCAGGAGACACAGGTTCCATCCCTAGGTCAGGAAGATCCTCTGAGGTGGAAAATAACAACCCATTCCAATATTCTTGTCAGGAAAATTCCATGGGCAAAGAATCCCAAGCACATGTTTGGATTTAGGGAAATTTTAATTATAGCTCTTAATTCAGCTCATATCCAAAGCTTAAATTCTATAGTTGCCTGTAGAGTTCTATAAGCTAATGGGAGGGATGGAGTCTTACAAGCAATTGGTATTCCAAGGTTTTAGGTAAGTGGTTGGGAAAAGGTAGGGTGTCTGGACAAGGGGAGGAGGGAGTAGGTGGACGGAGAGAGAGCAGAAGGATGAGGAGGACGAGAGAGGGCTGGACAAGGGGAAGAGGCAGAGGACAGAGGGGAGGATTTATTAGGGGGGCGATTCTCCTTTGTTCTTGCAAGGTTGTCAAAATTTCCTTAACTTTGACCAGAGAATCTTTTAGTGAAGTGATTGCTTATTCAGAATTTCATTTGGAGGCCTCTGCATGCCAGTCAAAAGTGCTGCTGGTTGGGACTGTGAAATCTTACTCTCTTTCTTTTCTAAGACACCTCTCAAATGAATAATTTTGTTTAAGTGTTCCCAAGAGATGCCACTGAAGGTCCAAAACATCCTTTATGAAGTTAGGCCAGTTAGAAAGTTAGACGTAAGAATTAGGATATTAATCAGAGCACATAAAAGAATCAGGATTTTTTGACATAGAGGACCCCAGGAGAGTTGGAGATGGTGGGCAGGAATGTAATGTTTATATTCCTGTGTCTTGGGCACCAACCTGGGAGCTAGCCACCTCCTAATGCAGACCCAATAATCTGTGCTGCTGACAGATGGAAAACCAAAGAGAATACTCTCTTTAGATCAAAGCCAGCCTTTTAGGACACAAAATAGAAGGGAAACCTTACCCAGTTCTATTGGTGACCCATAGCAAAGTTTATTCACTGGATGCCAATCTGGTGAGAACTGAAAACTCAAAGGTCTGTGATGCCAGATCAAGTAACGGGCTTATGTAGGCCTTTGCCTCCATTCTGCTCTTTTTGTCTCCTTTTTAGGACAAATAACACTTTTAGACACCACAGCACGTAAGAGTAACATGAAAGAAAGCAAAAAAGAGATGAAAAGGAATGGTCTGATTCTACCGACAAGGTCAGCAGGTGTAAAGCAATAACATCCTATGTACCATGCAGAGAATTAATAGCCAAGGAACTCAGCACAAGAGCAGAGTTTAGACTTGGTGTTGGGTCATAGACTAGACAGGCAGCAAAGCACAAGGGAGCCGGCCCTGTGGGTACCACATGTGGTTGAAGGTTAGGGTCCATGCAGTTCACAGTGCAGACGGGACTTGTAGGGACGGGGTGGGGGCTGTCTCTTATACACATCTTATCGGAAGTGAGGTAGGGGGTGGGGGACGGAGTCCACCATAACTATGGAAATACAACCAAATGAAAATATGCAAATGTTATTTATTTAGAGCTTGCTATAGAGGCAGGTGGAGGAGTGAGAAAGCTTTTTAGTGGTAAAAAGGGGAAGACTTCTGTGCCCTGATTGGAGGTTGCTGGTGTGAGGAAGTTGTGGACAGGCTAACTGGAAGTGGGACATCTAATGTGGTTGGTTAGGGATACGTAATTTGCTTTCTCTGGTTGGTTCTAAATTGGAAACAGGGACAAAATTAGGGGCCCTATTAGTTGTTAATAAAGTCTTGGTCACTTGAGGATGATTTTGACAAGATTTCCCACAAGCCTAACTTACAGAAAGCAGTCTGCCTTCCTGGGGATACATACTGTGCATCACGGATTGGCCCCCTGGGCTGGTTGCTGCAAATCATGAGAGTTCTGGTTACGTATAGTCTGTCCATTACTGTTTGCATAATCAGTCTCCCGTGTCAGTCTGTTTATTCGTGTAGAGGTACTTATGCTCAGTTTCCTAGCAGGTGTTAGAGTTTTACATGCATCTTTGATACCATCTTGCCTGACACTCAGGGGTTTCTCTCAACCAAAGGATTCATCAGTGTCCACCTTCAGTCTTTGACTTTTTTCTTCCTTTTCTTCCAGCAGTCTCTCCATTATCAGTTCTCATTCTCTCCAGAATTTCCCTTAGAAACTTTGGTTTCTGGATCTTTCACATTTTTTTAACTTACCTGCCCTCATTTTCATCTTATCCCTTTGGCTGCCTTCTGAGAGAATTCTTTATCTCAGTCTTCCAGCTCACTAATTCTTTCCTTGTTTATTTGGCTTTTCAATCCATCTATTACTGATCATCCTGACTATATCAATTATATTTGTCACTTGAAAAAATCAATCAACAGTATGTTTGTTTTAAAGTTTCTTTCTGAGGATAGTAATTATCTTTTTTTTTTTTTTGAAAGTCCTCTTCTGAATGCTGAATTAATTCTGTGTCCTCTTCAGGTATAAATTCTTCCATGGGTCGGACCAAAGAGGTCTTTGTTGTGTCTTTCAATATTGAGTGATTTTCCTGAGTTTCCTCCAGTATTGGATAATTTGGGGTTGTGTTTATCTGAGTGATTTAAATTTCCTGTTTCTCTAAGTTATCTGTTTTCTCTGTGCTGTGGGGCCTTACTGAGTGGTACTGTTTAAAATGAACTGGGAATGGTGAGAATGGGCAAGCGTGATTGCTGGCTGGGTGGGGTATTTGTCATTCCGTGCTTGAGGACTTGGTTTCTCCTGGCTCTAGAAGTTCTTCCTAGCCTCTTTTGTCCTGGCTCCCACCTATACACAGATACCCATCCTTGCTACTGCCTCGTCTCTGAGGAAGACAGAATAATGCCCAAGATTTTGTCTGCCTGGAGTGACACAACCTAACTAGCACCCAATTAATTGTTTCTAGGTCACCTTCAGGTTTTGACTTAATGCATGGACTTTTTTAATGCTTGAATGCTCTTTCAATGAACCCCCACCACGTTCCATCTTTTCTTCTTTAATTTTATTGGGGTATAGTTGATTCACAGCATTATTGGTTTCAGCCATACAGCAAAGTGAATCTGTTATACATATGCACAATCCACTCTTTTTCAGATTCTTTTCCCATATGGACCATCATAGAGTCTCGAATAGAGTTCCCTGTGCCATAAAGTAAGTCCTTATGAGTTATCTATTTTATATGTAATAGTGTATATATGTCCATCCCAGTCTGCCAGTTTATTCCTCCCCTCTCCCCCTGCTCCATTCTGTCATGCACACATACATATGTCTAAGCACAGCCATACAGTTTTATTTAATATATTTTCTATAATCCAGTTTTGTATAGGAATCGGATGATTGCTACATGTGTTCAATTTGCAGTCTTGAAACTAGAAACTTTATAGTCTAATGCTTGTTAAAGTATGATCCAAAGATACCTGCGTAGTGGTGGGGAGTGGTCCCTGAGACCTTTTCTGGGTTCCACAAAGCCCATCCTTTTTCAACTTTATAGTTGTGTGAAGCTGGATTCCCTTTACATGCTTCAACCAAAACAATATATTGCAGTAGATTGAATACTGTTGCAGCTGTAAGAATTCAGATGTAATCAAAGTCAGGCATTAAAGTGATTTGCATAAATATGGAACAGTGTTCAGTTCAGTTCACTTGCTCAGTCGTGTCTGACTCTTTGCGACCCCATGAATCGCAGCATGCCAGGCCTCCCTGTCCATCACAAATTCCTGGAGTTCACTCAGACTCACGTCCATCGAGTTGGTGATGCCATCCAGCCATCTCATCCTCTGTCATCCCCTTCTCCTCCTGCCTCCAATCCCTCCCAGCATCAGAGTCTTCCAATGAGTCAACTCTTTGCATGAGGTGGCCAAAGTACTGGAGTTTCAGCTTTAGCATCATTCCTTCCAAAGAACACCCAGGACTGATCTCCTTCAGAATGGACTGGTTGGATCTCCTTGCAGTCCAAGGAACTCTCAAGAGTCTTCTCCAACACCGCAGTTCAAAAGCATCAA
>SJYX01016747.1:117616-130628 GCA_006410675.1 Oreotragus oreotragus | reverse complement strand
GCCATCTAGTCAAGGCTACGGTTTTTCCAGTGGTCATGTATGGATGTGAGAGTTGGACTATAAAGAAGGCTGAGCCACGAAGAATGTATGCTTTTGAACTGTGGTGTTGGAGAATACTCTTGAGAGTCCTTTAGACTGCAAGGAGATGCAACCAGTCCATTCTAAAGGAGATCAGTCCTGGGTGTTCATTGGAAGGACTGATGTTGAAGCTGAAACTCCAATGCTTTGGCCACCTAATGAGAAGTGTTGACTTATTTGAAAAGATCCTGATGCTGGGAAAGATTGAGGGCAGGAGGAGAAGGGGACGACAGAGGATGAGATGGTTGGATGGCATCACGGACTGTATGGACATGGGTTCATGGGTTTGGGTGGACTCTGGGAGTTGGTGATGGACAGGGAGGCCTGGCGTCCTGCGGTTCATGGGGTCACAAAGAGTCGGACATGACTGAGTGACTGAACTGAACTGAATATGTGAAACTGTAAATTTTTAATTTTCCTGCTGTACAGTTTCCTGGTCCCTAAATATGTCATGGTTTATTAATTTTTTATCCTACCAAAATGACATCTAGATTTTATACAGGATTTTTTTCCACTGTTAAAATTTTTTCTAAGACTTCTCTGTGGTCTGGTGGTTAAGACTCTATGCTCCCACTGCAAGACACATGGGTTTGATCCCTGGTTAAGGAATTAAGATCCTACATGCTATGCAGTGTGGCAAAAAAGAAAAAAATTTTTTTTTCTATGAACAGTTTAAAAACTTTCTGAGATTACATTCACATGCAGTTTGTAACAAATCATATGAAGAGATCTCTATGCCCTTCTTCCAGCTTCTACCAATAGGAACATTGTCCCATACTGATAATTGTTCCCCATTTTGAACATAATGATACTAAAATATCATAGCCAGAGCACTGACATTAATGCAATCCATTTCCCTTATTCAGATTTGTCCAGTTCTCATGAACTCACATGTGTTTATGTGTGTGTGTGTTTAGTTCTGTGAAATTTCATACACAGTCAGGATACAGAAAAGTTCCATGATAATACTCTTCTATGCTACTCTGATGACCACAGCCATCTCCCTTCCTTTCTCCCTCCCTCACCCCTGGCGACCAATTTCTTCTCCATCCCCATAATTTTGTCATTTCAAACCTGCTATATAAATGGAAACTCACAGTATGCAGCCTTTTGAGGTGGCTTTTTTTTTTTCAGGCATCATATTTCCTTGAGATCCATCCAAGTTGTTGCGTGCACCACACTTTGTTCTTTTTTAAGTGAGTAGTGTCCCATGGTATAGAGTTTAACTATTCACCTGTGAAGGACACTGGGTTTTTTCTAGGATGAGTCTAGTTCATAAAACTGCTATGGACATTTGTGTGAATGTAGTTTTATTTTTCTGCAATAAATGCCTAAGGGTGTGATTACCTGGGTTATATGGTAAGCACATGCTGTTTTGTAGGAAACTGCCAAATTGTTTTCCAAGAGTGGCCGTACCATTCTACATTCCTACCTATTAACATTTTTATATGTCCTTTTTGTGACACACAAATACATCCTAGGTATGCACCCAAGGGTTTACTTGGCCTCTGTGCATCTCTACCTTTTCCCAGGGGCTTCCCTGGTGGCTCAGACAGTAAAGAATCCACCTGCAGTGAGGGAGACCTAGGTTCGATCCCTGGGTTGGGAAGATCCCCTGGAGAAGGGAGCGGCTACCCACTCCGGTATTCTTGCCTGGAGAATTCCGTGGACAGAGGAGCCTCATGGGCTACAGTCCACTTGCAAAGAATTGGACGCGGCTGGGGCAACTTTCACTTCACTCACCTTTTCCCGACCCAGGGATTGAACCCAGGTCCCCCACATTGCAGGCAGACTCTTTGTCATCCGAGCCACCAAGGAAGCCCTAGATAACACCAAATTGTTTTCTAAAGTGCATTCACTAATGTGTTCTTCAGTATATACAAGTTCTGTTTACTCCTCGTCCTCAATGACACTGGATAATGTCTAACATTTCAATTTCCTCTGTGGGGGGGAAGTATAGAATATCTTGTGGGATTAATTCATCGTTTCCTAGACATTTTTCATATACTTATTACCATTTAGTTCTCCTTTTCAATGTATCCTGTCCTCCCTTATTCTTGTTTCTCTTGGATTGCTTGTCCTATGCCTAGTGATTCTTAGAGCCAGGATACTAAAATTTTGTCAGATGTAAACATTACAAGCATTTCATGTTTATGGTTTTATTTTTCATGGCCTTTCTGAAACCTTTTCAGGAATGAGATTGCTAACTTTCATACAGTCAAATGTATCAATATTTTCTTTCATAGCTAATGCTCTCATGCATGTTTTCCTATATTCTGAAAGTTTTGTAGGCTTATCTCCTCTATTTAATCTACATGGAATTTAGTTTAAAGCATAGTGTGAGGTGAGAATCCAAATTCAATTTTGTCCAGAAAGATACCCAGCTGTTCCCGTATACTTTCTTGCATACTGTACTCTACTGCCAATCACTTGTGGTAAAGTGTCCATTTAAGTACGGCTCTGCTTTAGGGTTCTCTGTTCTGTTATCAACCACTGCGCTAATTTACACAGTGCCTTTGCACGTGGTATTACTGTAGCTATATTCAAAATGTTGATATCTAGGTGAGTAAGTCTAGCCTTCTGCCCCCAGCCTGCTTCTTGATTCCCAGGAGTGTTTGTTCATTTTTCCCTGCTTCGCTCTTCTGTGTAAACATTTTGAAATACCTTGTCAAATTTCATCAAAGTTTGGAATACTTGGAGTTAAATTGAAGCCATAGAACAAACTAAGGAGAAACGCATCTTTATGATTATGATTTTTCAACCTATATGTATATGTGGAATCACTCCATGCATTAGAATGTCTTTCCGTAGAGTCTTCTAATGTACTCCAAACAAGTTTTGCATGTCTTTTATTTACTTCTATATAGGAAGCATATATTTGGTTGCTACTATAAATGATGTATTTCTTTATTGTGTCTTTTAAGAATTTGCTGGTGTGTAGAAATGCAGCTAAGTTGCTATATAATTATCATTTCACATTGCCCCCCAGGGCTTATCCTTGTGTGGGTTTAATATTTTTTTGTGTGTGTGGAGGCTATATTTGATTTGGATGCTTGTCTTTCTTTAGTCTGTGCTGGCTGTTACTCCCTTGAAGGAGGTCATGGCCCACACATGCTCCCAGGAAGGTGGGGGCAGCAGTTGGCTCCTGGTTGCGACTGTCAGCCACAGTGGTTGGGTTGTGCTCACTTGTGAGGAGGTGGCTGCAGCTGCTTGAAATTTATTGAGCTGTCCTTAATGGCCTGGCATATGTGTGTATTTTCTCATGTAGGACTTAGTTCTATACTTGTCCATTAAGCCAGCTCTTAATTATGGCATACACTTCTTTTATAGCCTTACTCTTTTCCCACATGGTTGATTTGTCAGACAGGCATTTTTTGTTTTCTAAATCTCCTTTTATTATGGTGAATTTGTCAATTTTATCCTCTAGGCATTGATTTATTTTTTGCCTTTTTAGGGTTTGAAGTATGTTATCAGGTATAAACAAACCTAGAATTGTAAATCCACGTTTTGTGAGTTCTTTTTGTTTACTGCTGTCTCCCTAGTGCCTAAAATAGTGGTTAGCACATAGTAGACTCTAAAAAAATGTTTATTGTGTGGATAATTTATATTTTTATCTACCTATCTACAATCCTGTGAATCTCAGTGATTTCTTTTTCATAAAGTGTATTTTGTCTGAAAGTAATGAAGTTATAATAAAATTTTGGTTTATATTTGCTTGATACAGCTATTTCTGTCTTTTTACTTCTAATTTTTCTACATCCTTGTGTTTCATCTGTATCTTACAAGCAGCAGGTGCCTGGATCTTAAATTTGTCCATTCAGACAGTCTATAATTTAACTGGAGAGTTAAGTACATACATACTGACTATGATCATTCATATGTTTGCATTCTTTTCTACTAACATTTTCTTTTGTAAATTCCCTTGGGTCGTATTTTTTTCTTTTTATTTAATTCCATATTTTCTCTCCTACTGATTCTGTTAGTATATGTTCTTTCTCTGTTCTTATAGTGAATACCCTGGACATTTTAAATTTGTATTTAACTTTATAAAAATGTAATCCTCAAATAAAATAAGAATATTAGAATGTTTTAAATCTGGTCGTTCCAATCTTGCTTTGTTTGCTTTTACGTTCTAGGATACTAATTTTAAATTTTGTAGCCCTACAGATTAGAGAGTAATGTTTTTGATTTATACAATTAATATTGGTTTAAATTTACCAACATGTTTACCGTTTTCTATACTTTCACACTTCCATATCAGACCTTCCTTCTGAGATAATTTTTCTTCTAAAAGCACATATTTTAGAAGTTATTTCAGCCAAAGTCTACTGATAGTAAACTATCACCTTTTGTTTGTCTAACAATGTCTTTATTTTGTACTAGCTCTTGAAAGATAATTTTCCTGGACATCAATTCTAGATTTTCAGTGGTGTTTCTTTGGTGCTTTACAGATGCCATTCTATTTTCTTTTGTTTGACACTCTTGCTGTTTATAATGCAACTATCAGTCTTATTCAGTGGTTTTCAAAAAGTGGCCCCTAGACCAACAGCATTCGTATCACCTTGGAGCTTATTAGAAATTCATTTAAAAAAACTATTCCAGACCTACTGAATGCCACACTTTGTGGCTGGAGTGACTGAATGTGTGTTTAAAAAAGTTTCAGTAGGTGATTTTGATGTATACTGATGGTTGAGAGCCATTGATACAATGTTATTTCTTTGAAGGGAGAAGATAATTTTTTTTTTCTGCTTGCTTTTAAGATTTTGTCTTTTTCTTTCATGTTCTGTAAATTATGATGAGTATTAGAATTTCTAAAAATTTATCTTGCTTAAGATTTCCTGGGCTTCCTGAATCTAAGGATTTGTGACTTCCATTAATCCCAGAAAACTGTAACAAATTACCTTCTTAAATATTTCTTTTACCCATTTTCCTCTAGTGTATTTTCAGGAACTTCTTTAGACTTACATTGTATTCCCTTACTTTATAGTCCTTTTTTTTTAACTATTTCCCCATACTTTATATATATTTGTTATCTTTATTATATCTAAGGTCTTTTCTCCAGTTATCCCCCAAAGGTGATTTGTGTTTGCTTCTGCTTGGGGCACACTAAATTTGATTTACATTTTGGGATATTGTACTGGATAAGAAATATGAATCTCGTCCTCAAACCCATGAGAATTCAGATTGTGTTGGACAGTCTCATGGGAGTGTTTTCTTTCTTTGTCGTTCTACTTTAAAGTGAGCCAATGTTAAGACTTTCATGTATAGCTTCCTTCCCTAATTTCTTATTTTTGTAAACAAACTAATCTACTGAGGTCATTGCATTTCAAGGGTTTTGGCTTCCTTGGTATTTCTGAGCTTAACCCTATCCTACTGAGGCTCTGTCTTGGTCTCCTATTTTCCTGAATCCATGAAGTATTAAAACACAGCTAGAGACCACCAAAAGGTAAGCAAAAGCTAGCTCTACTATTAGCTTAGCCCTGTGGATTTTTGCTTTTTTGTTTTTCCCATATTGATTAATAAGTGATCAAGGATGGGTTGATGATGACTGTCAGGGCAGTAAATGAATTTTATTCATTATTTTGGGAAATACTATACCAGAAGTGTTTTCTCTGAGCACCTTGACAGCCCTGTTGCCAAACGCTGAGATCACAAACGTTGAGCTGTTTATTCTAACCTCTCCTGTCTCTGTTCATACTCCTCATTAAGCATCTTGGACCTAGTGACCATCCTGGCCCAAGCACTCAGTTTGGAGAATTCACTTGCTCATAGGCTTGTGCACTTGCTCATAGGCTTGTGAGGTGAGATGGTAGGGTAGGCAGGTTCACATGCTTTGGGTAGCCTTTAGGGGTTTTGTTCAAAAGAGCCCAAGCCTCACCCTGGCTTCACCGAAGTGTCATGACCTGAGATAACCTGGAAGCCAACTTGAAGGGAGTGGCCTTTTGAGGTCATCCCCCGCCTTGTCCCTTCAATCTTAGCTCAGCAGGGGCAGGCCCAAACGTGTCAGGGAAGCACAAACAAGACTGCAGGTCAGAAGCCGTGATGTGTAGACAACGGTGCATTGTGTCTTAGATCTAGTAACCGCACTCCCACAGATGTGATGCCAGAGTGTGGCCGTTCCCTCTGCTCTGAGTGTCACAGGTCCTAGGGTGAAAAAAAGCCCATCACCTAATACAAGATGAAACAGGAGCACAATAAATGTTTGTCAAATGGACGAGTTTGCAGAGATTTCTCTGAGCCTTGGAATCTTACCAGATGTTCTAGTCCATGATGGACCCTGATTTATTATCATTTCTTTGTTCTTTCAAGATGAGTGTATATTGAGCAACATGTTCTGAACCTTGTTCTCTGTAAATTACCTAAAAATAGACTTGATATTTTCTGTTAGGGACTTGCAATGCATTCAGTTCAGAAAAGGGTACCTGAATGCAGCAGCCAAAAGGCTCAGGGCTGTTTTTGTGGAGCAATAGAGAAGTGGCCCCTTCTGATGGCTAAGGGGAACCATAACAGGTAGATAGAGCATCACCTGAGAGATGTCTTTCAGGATGAAGCACATGCTTCAATCAAGCACAGGATGGGAAGAAGCGAGAATATCCCAGAAACAGGGAAAACCACTGTTTTTTGTTGTTCAGTCTGGGTAGCTGTGTCTGACTCTTTGCAACCCCGTGAACTGTAGCACTCCAGCCTTCCCTGTCCTTCACCATCTCCTGGAGTTTGCTCAAACTCATGTCCATTAAGACAGTGATGCCATCCAACCATCTCATCCTCTGTCATCCCCTTCTCCTCTTGCACTCAATCTTTCCCAGCATCATAGTCTTTTCCAGTGAGTCAGCTCTTTGCATTAGGTGGCCAGAGTTTTAGAGCTTCAGCTTCAGCATCAGTCTTTCCAGTGAATATTCAGGGGTGATTTCCTTTAGGATTGACTGATTTGTTCTCCTTGCTGCCCAAGGGACTCTCAAGAGTCATCTCCAGCACCACAGTTTGAAAGCATCAATTCTTCAGTGCTCAGCCTTCTTTATGGTCTAACTCTCACATCTGTACATGACTACTAGAAAAACCATGTATATGCTTAGTCACTCAGTTGTGTCCAACTCCTTGCAATCTAGTGGACTATAGCCCACCAGGTTCCTCTGTCCATGGGGATTCTCCAGGCAAGAATACTGGAGTGAGTTGCCATGCCCTCCTTCAGGGGATCTTCCCAACCCAAGGATCAAATCCAGGTCTCCCACATTGCAGGTAGATCTTTACCAGCTGAGCCACCAGGGAAGCCCAGATAAACCATAGCTTTGACTATAGGGACCTTTGTCAGCAAAGTGAGGTCTCTGCTTTTTAATACACTGTCTAGGTTTGTCATAGCTTTTCTTCCAAGGAGCAAATGTCATTTAATTTCCTGGTTGCAGTCACTGTCCACAGTGATCTTGGAACCCAGTAAAATAAAATATTCCAGAAATAGAGAAGCTGAAGCTGATGCTGAAGCTCCAGTAATTTGGCCACCTGATGCAAAGAGCCAGCTTATTGGAAGAGACCCTGATGCTGGGAAAGACTGAGCAAAGGAGGAGAAATGGGTGAGAGAGGATGATATGGTTGGATGGCATCACCAACTCAGTGGACATACAAGTATAGGATATACTTGCATAGGATACAAGTAAAACAGGTTGAAGAAAAGGATTAAAATGGAAAAAGACATCAGGGGCCAAGGTGTTAATATACTTGAAGAGACGTTGTGGGATTTGTATATTATTCAGACAGCAAAAGGGTGACCAAAAATGGTCCAGGATATTTTCATCTTAACAGAGGTGTCTGACTGAACCTGCGCACAGGCTAGACATTTTACACTGAGGTAGGAGGGTTTCCAGGTGTCTATATAGAGTTCCCCTCCAAATGACCAGTGCACTTGGTTTCAGGTGGGAGGGACTGTGGTGTTAGGAATGGATGACTAGCTGGCTGTCATATTAAGTAGTATCATTATACTCAGTGTGATTCTGGAATGTGTCTTCACAGCCATCAGTTAATTTTAGGCAGTTCCTAAATCCTGGCTTGGTGCTCATCCAAAGTGCTAAGATCTTTTGTTGGTGAGCTATTTGTTAAAGTATAAAAAGACTCAGGAATTATTCTGCACAAAACGTCAAGCTGCAGAATAAATAACCATTCCCCTCATTAATCCCTATGGGCAGTGTCTATTGGAGAGCCTGGCTTTTCCATAATGAAAATATGTCAGCCCTGAATATATGTTTGCACTGTTGAGACTGAACAGTGAATTGGAATGAATTCTCCACTCAGCCGCAAGTGAAATATGGCCGTTTGTGGTGAACGAGGCGCCCAGTGCGGTGAAGTTGAGATCAGATTTGGATTTGGAGAAACCATGGGGAGGCCGAGACCAAGCGAGAGAGAGGAGGGCAGTGTGTGATGGAAGTGAAAAGCAATACCAAGGAAAATTCATCTTAATCTACACCCATTTATAAGAGAGAGCTGTGCCACGTAGTATAGCTGGGTGTTTAAGAAATATGTGAGGCTTTGTTGTCCTGGAAGCTGTGGAAATCAGCAGGAGGTCCACAGTCAGTTTGATGTGCAGAAATGCTGTTAACGCAGGAAGCAAAGACCACAGGCTACAGTGAGTGCAGAATCATAGGGGCTCAGAGACCAGAGCACCCAGAGCATTCATTCACCTGTGAGAAAGCTGATGCCCGAAAAGGAAGGGAGTTGCCTCAAGAATCACAGGAGGCCAGTGAAATTCTTGATTCATGATGACCTCTACTCAGCTTAGCCTTTTCAGTCGACACCAAGCCCAGGCTTGGGCCTATCTCTCCCCTGCTCTAGCACAGACATCTGGAAGTCTTTGAGGACAAGGTCTGATTGCGTCAGCAGACAGTGCAAGGTACGTGGTAGGTGAAAAAATGTTGTAAATCAAAGTATTGCCAGACGTTTGCCCAAGGTCCAGGGTATCATTTTTGTGTGTATATGTGTGTGTGGTTATCTTTTATTTCACTTTTGGTTGTTGTTCAGTCGCTAAGTCCTGTCTGACTCCTTGCGATCCTATGGACTGCAACCCACCAGGCTTCCCTGTCCCTCACTATTACCTGGAGCTTGCACAAATTCATGTCCATCAAGTTGGTGATGCCATCCAACCATCTCATCCTCTATTGTCCCCTTCTCCTCCTGCCTTCAGTCTTTCCCAGCATCAGGGTCTTTTCCAATGAGTCAGCTTTTTGTATCAGGTGGCCAAAGTATTAGAGCTTCAGCTTCAGCAACAGTCCTTCCAGTGAGTATTCAGGGTTGATTTCTTTTAGGATTGACTGGTTTGATCTCCTTGCAGTCCAAGGGACTCTTATGATTCTTCTGCAGCGCCACAAGTTGAAAGCATCAATTGTTTGGTGCTTAGCCTTCTTTATGATTTATTATTTCACTTATCTACATATTATTTAAGTCAGAGCAGTCAGCCCCACAGTATAATTTAATAGTGAAGAACGTGGCCTTTGGAGACATCCCATCCTCAATTCAAGCCCTCTCTCTGCCATTTACTAGTTGAGTGGCTTCAGACAAGTTGTTTAACCTTTCTGTAAAACAGGAAGAGTAATCATGCCTTCTACAAAACTGTTGTGACACAGGAAACAATATAGGTAAAAGTAAGCAGCCTTCAGTCATCCTTGCCATCTACTGATGCTTGCTATATTATTTCTGCCTCATCTTGACTCACCCCTGTACCATTTCTGCCATCACAAGTAAGAGGTGCGGAGGTTGAACTGCGTCCGTTTGAGACACGACATTCTCTGGCTGCCTGTTACAGCATTGCTGCTCTTCCTAGTTTGCAAAGACAGCTCCAGGCAACGTTCTCCTCAGTGGGGGGATGAGTGGAGCCACTGAGTACACTCGAAATCTTCATTGGTTTTCAAAGATGAGCACGGATGACCAGGAGGTAATAATGCTGCCTGGAGTCCCAGATCCACAAGACATAAGAACAGCGTCATCTGGTCCCTATTTTAAGAACTGGCCATGATTTCTATAAGCGCTAAGTCTTAGACTTTAATGAGTTTTATTGTTTCTTTTGCCAGAATGTGATTAGTACTACTGCTTTTAAAATACGAATAGTTAAGATTTGTGAAAAATTAGTGGGAAAAAAAATCTTCTGTATAATCACATAATCTCGAAATCCTTAGAAAAAGAAAAGGAAAAGGGTTAATAGTAAAACTAGCAAGTAGGGCAAATAGTGAAAACATCAGGAATGTCAGGAAAAAAGAATGGCGGACCTTGGAGAGCCTGTGTTACCAGTTTTGTTAACAACGCGTATTAACAGACCCCCTGTTAAAAAGACTTGCAAGTCATTATTTGACACCAGATTGATCCTCGGAATTTGTAACCTTCCAGTTTGTGAGTGATAGCACTCACTGGCGTGATGCATTTGTCATCAATAGCCCTACACAAAGCTCACATGTTATAGGATTGTCCCTATATGAGAAGTTCAGGAAAGGCAAGTCTGGAGAGGCAGAAAGTAGTCTGGTGATTGCCTAGGGTTCAGCATGGTAAAGAGGTAGAACTCTACCTGGGCGTGAAGTTTCTTTTTAATGTCATAAAATTAGATGTGATGTGGTTGACAACTTTATATATTTAATAAATGTCACAGTTAAAATGGGTAGATTTTATACTAAGTTATACCTCAGTTCAGTTCAGTTCAGTCGCTCAGTCGTGTCCAACTCTTTGTGACCCCATGAATTGCAGCACGCCAGGCCTCCCTGTCCATCACCAACTCCCAGAGTTCACTCAAACTCACGTCCATCAGTCAGTGATGCCATCCAGCCATCTCATCCTCTGTCGTCCCCTTCTCCTCCTGCCCCCAATCCCTCCCAGCATCAGAGTCTTTTCCAGTGAGTCAACTCTTTGCGTGAGGTGGCCAAAGTACTGGAGTTTCAGCTTTAGCATCGTTCCTTCCAAAGAACACCCAGGACTGATCTCCTTTAGCATGGACTTCACACAGGTTGAATTCTTCCATCAATTCATTTAGGTCTCTATACCTCAATAAAGCTGTTTTAAAAAATCCAACCTCAATGAATTGATGGAAAAATTCAACCTGTGTGAAGATATTGATCAAATGTCATCCTTCCTATGAGGCCTATTTAAAAAAACCTTTCCAGGCAGAATGAACTGGTCATTCTCTTTTTCGTTCCCATTACTCTTGTATGCAATACTCATCCAGTAGACAGTAAGTAGTAATGATGTTTTTGTCACCACGGATTGAGAAAGAGCATAATAGAAGGACATCTCTTGCTTCCCTCCCCTTTTCTTTTTGCTGTGGTAAAATATCCGTAAGTTATGGTTTTAACATGTTAAGGTATGCAGCTCATCGGGACTAAGTACATTCACTTTGTTGTGCAGTTGTCACTACTGTCTGTCTCGGAACTTTTTCATCATCCCACGCTGAAACTCTGGATCCATTAAACACTAACTTCTCTTTACCCATTCCCAGCCCCTGGTAACCTGTCTCCTCTGTCCCTATGAATTGGACTATTCCAGGTACCTCATATAAATGGAATCACACAATATTTGTCCTTTTGTGTTTGATTTATTTCATTTAGTATGATACTTTCAAGGTCCATCTAAGCCGTAGCATGTATCAGAATTTGCACATTTTCTTTACCGATTCATTCATGCACTGATGGACACTGAGATTGTTATCTCTCGGCTATTGAGAATAATGCTGCGATGAACATTGTTGTACAAGTAGCTGTTCAAATTCTTGTTTTCAGTTCCTTGTGGGTATATACCTAGGAGTGAAATAGCTGGATCACATGGTAACTGTGTGTTTACCTTTCTAAGAAGTTGCCATAGTATCTTCTAAAGTGGTTGCAGCATTTTACATTCCCACCAGCAATGAAGGAGACTTTCCATCTCTCTACATCTTTCCCAGTACTTTTTATTACTTTTTGATAATAGCCATCCTAAACAGTATAAAATGGTATCTCATTGTAGTTTTGAACTGCATTGCCCTAATTATTACCAGCGTTTGAGCCACTTTTCATGGGCTTAGTGGTCATGTGTATATATTCTTTGGAAAATGTCTAATCGATCCTTTTGCTCATTTTTAAACTGGTTTCTTTTGTTGTTGACTTGTAAGCATTCTTTATAAATTTTGGGTATCATTCTCTCATCAGATATATGACTGCATGTATTTTCTCTGATTCATTATCTTGATAGTGTTCTTTGATACATAAATCTTTAAGTTTTGATGAAGTCCAATTTATCTTTTTCTCTCATGGCCTGTGCTTTTTGGCATTGTATCTAAGAAATCATTGCCAAATTCAGTGTTATTAAGCTATCTTCCTATGTTCTATTCTAAGAATTTTATAGTTTTAGCTCTTACATTTAGGCCTTTGATCTACTTTGAGTCAATTTTTGTATATGGTATAAATAAAGGGTTTAGCTTAATTGTTTTGTATGTGGATACCCAGTTTTCCCAGAATCATTTGTTGAAAATACGGTCCTTTACTCATTCAGTGATATCAGCACCCTCATTGAAAATCACTTCCCCATATTTGCAAGGGTTTATTACTGGGTGCTCTATGCCATTTCTATTAGTCTAAATGTCTGCCTTTATGCCATGACCTCATAATTTTGATAACCATACCTTTGTAATAAGATTTGAAATCAAGAAAATAGAAATTTTGCAACTTTGTTCTTTTAAAGATTGTTTTGACTATCTAGAGTCTCTTGATTTCATATAAATTTGTGGATCAATTTTTCTGTTCCTTTAATAAACATCATTGGGATACTGATAGGAACTGTGTTGAATCTACAGATAGATCAATGGCTAGTAGTGATAACAATATTTTGATATATGGACAATATTTATATTTTGTAACTCTAGTTTTTGTTGCATGCTGCTACTGCTGCTAAGTCATTTCAGTCGTGTCCTACTCCTTGTGACCCCATGGACTGTAGCCCA
>SJYX01016747.1:83422-112755 GCA_006410675.1 Oreotragus oreotragus | reverse complement strand
TCACCCATTCCAGTCCATTTTAGTTTGCTGATTCCTAGAATGTCAACATCTTGCCATCTCCTGTTTGACCACTTCCAGTTTGCCTTGATTCATGGACCTAACATTCCAGATTTCTATGCAATATTGCTCTTTACAGCATCGGATCTTGCTTCAATCACTAGTCACATGCACAGCTGGGTATTGTTTTTGCTTTGGCTCCATCTCTTCATTCTCTCTGGAGTTATTTCTCCACTGATCTCCAGTAGCATATTGGGCACGTACCAACCTGGGGAGTTCTTTTGGTATCCTATCATTTTACCTTTTCATGCTGTTCATGGGGTTCTCAAGGCAAGAATACTGAGGTGGTTTGCCATTCCCTTCTCCAGTGGACCACGTTCTGCCAGCCCTCTCCACCATGACCCATCCGTCTTGGGTGGCCTCACAGGGCCTGGCTTAGTTTCATTGAGTTAGACAAGGCTGTGGTCCGTGCGATCAGACTGGCTAGTTTTCTGTGATTATGGTTTGTTGCATATGTGTCTTTAATTGTTATATCTTTTTGGTGAATTTACCATTTTATCATACATAATACTATTCTTTGTCTCTTGTAAGAGTTTTTGACTTAAAGTCAGTTTTGTCTGATATTTGTATAGCCACTCTTTGTCTCTTTTAAATAATGCTTTCATGAAATACCATTTCCCATCCTTTCAATTTCAAACTATTTTTGCCCTTTATCTAAAGTAAGTCTCTTATAAACAACATGCAGATGAATCGTGCTTTTTCTTTTTTTTTTTTAATCCATTGTGCTAGTCTATCCCTTTTGACTAAGGAATTTAATCCATTTACACTTAAATTATTGATAGAGAAAGACTTACTTTTGACATTTTGCTGTTTCTTTTTTGCATGTTTCATAGCTTTTTTGTCCCTTATTTCTTCCACTGTTGCTTTCTTTGGGTTTATTGTTCATTGTTTTGTTATTTCCTGTTTTGAAATTCTATGAATATTTTATTTGTGATTACTATATGCCTTACATATAACATCCTAAAATTATTGTTTTATTTCCTGTTTTGAAATTCTATGAATATTTATTTGTGATTACTATATACCTTACATATAACATCCTAAAATTACAAAATTGTTTAAAGTTGATAACTGAAATTCACTTGCATACAAAACTTTACCCTTTTATAGCTTCTTCCCTCCCCCTTTTCTCATTCATATTGCAAATTACATCCTTTTATATTGTGTACCCAATTTACCTAGATTTATAATGATTTTTATATATTTGTCTTTTAAACTGCTAAAAACCAAAATTACAACAATACTTTTTAAAACTATTTGACCATGCATTTACCTTTTACTAGAGAATTTTGATTTACCATCTAGCTTCCTTTCATTTTAACCTGAAGGACTCCATTTAACTTTTCTTAGAATTGATGCTTTTGAACTGTGGTGTTAGAGAAGACTCTTGAGAATCCCTTGGACTGCAAGGAGATCCAACCAGTCCGTTCTAAAGGAGATTGGTCCTGGGTGTTCTTTGGAAGGAATGATGCTAAAGCTGAAACTCCAATAATTTGGCCACCTCATGCAAAGATATCACTCACTGGAAAAGACCCTGATGGTGGGAGGGATTGGGGGCAGGAGGAGAAGGTAATGACAGAGGATGAGATGGCTGGATGGCATCACTGACTCAATGGATGTGAATCTGAGTGAACTCCGGGAGTTGGTGATGGACAAGGAGGCCTGATGTGCTGCAATTCATGGGGTCGCAAAGAGTCGGACATGACTGAGCAACTGAACTGAACTGATAGGACAGTTTTAGTTGTAATAAATTCCTTCAGCTTTGGTTTATCTGAGAGTATCTTAATTTTTTTTGAAAGATATTTGTACTCATTGTAGAATTCTTTGTTGCTATGTTTTTGTTTTTGTTTTTTTTTCTCTTTCATCAGTTAAAATAATTTCATTCCACATCTTTGGCCTCCAAGGTTTCTTGCTGGGAAATTGGATGGTAGAGGTTAACATGTATATGATGAGTCACTGTTATCTTATTAAGATTCTCTTTCCGTAGTTTATGGTGTATCTCGGTGTGTCTCTTGGTATGTGGATTTACCCTACTTCCAGTCCATTGAGCTCCTTGGATGTGTAAATTCATGTCTTTCCTTCAATTTAGGACATTTTCATCTAATATTTTTTCAAATAATCTCTCCAGTACTTTTCCTCTTATCCTTTGGGGATTTATGTAATGTATATACTGATCTGCTGCTGCTAAGTTGCTTCAGTCATGTCTGACTCTGTGCAGCCCCATAGACGGCAACCCACTAGGCTCCTCTGTCCCTGGGATTTTCCAGGCAAGAGTACTGGAGTGGGTTGCCATTGCCTTCTCCATATACTGTTCTACTTTATGGGATTTCATAAATCTCTTAGGCTCTGTTCACTTTGGTTTTTTTCCTACTCCTCAGACTTGATGACATCAAATGTCCTGATTTTATATTTTTCACTAATTTTTTTTTATGCCTGCTCAAATCTGCTGTCAGACCTTTCCATTGAAATGTTATATATTCAGTGCTATTTTTCAGCACCAGAAATTCTATGTTTTAATATAATTTTAATATTAAAAATATTTAAATAGAATTTTTGTCTTTGTTCATATTCTTATTTTGTTCTCTTATCATTTTCCTGGGTTTCATTAGTTTTTGTCATGTTTTCCTTTAGTACTTTGAATATGTTTGTAACAGTTGTTTCAAAGTCCATTACCTGTGCTTCTTCNTTTCAGCACCAGAAATTCTATGTTTTAATATAATTTTAATATTAAAAATATTTAAATAGAATTTTTGTCTTTGTTCATATTCTTATTTTGTTCTCTTATCATTTTCCTGGGTTTCATTAGTTTTTGTCATGTTTTCCTTTAGTACTTTGAATATGTTTGTAACAGTTGTTTCAAAGTCCATTACCTGTGCTTCTTCAGGGATAACTTCTGCTACTTTATTTTGTTCCTTTGAATGGGGCGTGGTTTCCTGGTAGTTTGTGTATCTTACGTAAAATAGGGCATTTGAAAAAACTTCCACTTTTCTCAGACTTTGCATACCAGTCCTGTACCAGAGAAGTCTTTCAGTAATTAACTGGTCTGATCTGAAGCTTGAGATCAGTCCAGAGTGAAAATGTAAGTTTTCCTCATGTGTCCTGGCTGACCATGCATTTTGCCTGGGCTTGTGGGCAGCCTTTCTTGACTCTCCTATGCACACTGTGTGCAAAGCTGCTTCAGTCTTGTCCGACTCTGTGCGACTTCACTTTCCCTTTTCATGTTCATGCATTGGAGAAGGAAATGGCAACCCACTCCAGTGTTCTTGCCTGGAGAATCCCAGGGATGGGGGAGCCTGGTGGGCTGCCGTCTATGGGGTCGCACAGAGTCGGACACGACTGAAGCGACTTAGCAGCAGCAGCAGCAGCAGTCCAACTCTGTACAACCCCATGGACTGTAGCCTTCCAGGCTTCTCTGTTGATGGGATTCTCCAGGCAAGAATACTGGAGTTGGTTGGCACGCACTTTTCCAGGGGATCTTCCCCATCCAAGGATCGAACTCACGTCTCTCACTCAGTTACTTTAAAAATCTTAATTCCCATAGAGTCTACTTCAGCTTCTCTTCAGAGCCTTAGATGGCCTATTGTACTGCTTTACCTATACTCTACCGTCCCAGGCATCTGCAGGTCTGTAGTACTCTGCAGCTTTCATGAGCAGAGCTAGCTGTCTCTCCCTACCTGAGCTTTGAGTTAGGCGTAACAGAGCCCTGCCCTTTAGAAAGCTCCCAGATATTAACTGGTTAAGATATTGCAAAAAAGGTATTTTTTGTTCCCTCTGGTTCATGGGATAGAATTAGGAACTTTGCTGCCACCTCCTCCAGATTAAGACCATTTGCACTGGGGAAGCAGTATGTTCAGGGCAAGTAAAACACCATGGAATTTACTACTATTTTGAATGTGGGTTTTTACTGATTAGGTGTTCACTTGGTTGTTGTAGACTTTAATCACTTAATAGAGTTCTCTATAAGGTTATCTTAGCCAGTTTTGGGTTGGTTTTGATGTCTCTGTGGAGGAATGATGGCTTAGAGCTTCTTAGTCCACAATTTTGTTTTGTATCTGGCTTTTGAAGGGAAATTATATATTGCAGTTACCAAGCACTGGTTTGGAGATACACACAAGGTTCTAGAGAAAAGGCGGGGAGAGCTTGGTAATTCTTAGAGAAGTTAGGAAGGGTTGCTAGAGGAGTAATAATTGATCTGAGACTCCTAGGCTGTTCTGGTAAAGAAATTATCAGGAACACAAACAGAAGCTTGAGAATGGTAGAGGTGCTTGAGGAAAAAATTAGAATTCAAACAGTGAGGAATGCAAGAAGACCAAGAGGTACAAAGGGATCAGTTACAAACGAGTGTATTTGCCAAGCCAAGTAATTGAGATTTGGTCCTGACAGTGATGAGAAACCTTGAGAATTAAGTAGAGCAGTGACACAACCAGATTTGCCTTTGAGAATAAGTTACTCTGGCAGCAGCAGCATATAGAATGTATTGGAGCTGGTAAAGAATAAAGCATGGTCACTGGTTTAAAAATTTCTAAGACAGTTGAGAAAGACGGTGGTAAGAACCATGATGGTGGTGAGATAGAGAGGAAGAGATATTTAGAAAGAAGAATTGACAGAATTCGGTGACTTAGTACAGATTGGGAGCTGGGAGAGAGGTGTAGATGGTGCTGCCATTCTTGAAGTCAAGGAGTATAAGAGGAGAAATCTGAAGAGGAAGAAGCTAGTGAATCATTTAAAAATCATACAAGACATAGTATATTGTTTTCATGATAAAAAACAAAAATGAAACATAGATGAGGCTGATCAGACCAAATCCCAGTCTTTTCCTCAGAGGTCACCACTGCTGTCAGCTTGGTGTGTGTCCTTTCAGACTGTGTATTTTTATATTTACTTGGAAAAAGTGGATAGTGTCACCTTATAGATATCTAACTTATGTATTTCATACTCTATTATCACTTGATTTTTTCTTCATACAACAGATGTTTTAGAAGTTCTGCTAAGTCAGTGTGTATGAATTACTTCGTTATTTGACTGCTTTATTATATTCCAGAGCATAACGTTGCCCAATATGTCCACTGATACTTAGTTTTGTATCAAATTTCCTGCCCTAACAGATGATACAATAATGGATATACATACATTCTATATATATCTTTGTAAATTAGTGTGGTTTTTTCCCTCTAGGAATAATTTCTGAGAAGCGGAATTATTCAGTCTTAGGATATTTACTCTTACTTATATGGCTATTTCCAAACTGCTCTCCAGTGGCTGATCTGACTGTACAGTGTCGGAGAGTGTTGCTTATACTACATTCTCAACAACGTGTGACGTGATCATGATTTTTCTCTGAGTGAAACTGAGAGATTATTGCTTTAATTTGTATTTCTCTGATCATGAGTGAGGTTAGGCATGGTTTCTTTGCCATCTGTGTGTCTTCTATGGCTCACTTGCTTTTATCTTTCCCCATTAGTCTGTTGAATTTTATTTTTCTTACGGATTCGTAAAAGTTAAAACATTTTATGTCCTAATCCTTCATCTGTTTTATGTCTTCAATATCTTCTTTAGTCTTCTGTTTATCTTTTAAATTTGTTCATGACATGCTATTAATTTTGATGGAGGAAAATTTATCAGTCTATTCCTTTATGGCTTATGTTTGCTAGGAATTGGTTTTTTGTTTGTTTGTTTTTATAAAACCTTACTGACTCCTATTGTCAATGCATATTCACTCTATATTTCACTCTATTTTTTTGATGTTTTAAGGTTTGAAATCAAGGGGTTAATGGGAAATTTGAGAAGAATGATCTAAATTCCAGGTGATTTTGTTTTTTTCAAAATGATGCAGAGTCAAAAGCTGCACTTAAAACATAGATTGGGGCTTTTCCAAGTGGAGGAAGTTGGTTGAAAACACTGATGTAGATAAAACTGCCTAGAGAAAGCATGTGGAGTTGAAGAGAGATGGGCTGAGAACACAGATGAGAGGAACACCTGTATGAGCAGAACTGGCTGAACAAAAGGAAATACAGGAGACCTGAGAGGACTAGCCAGAGAGGTGGGATTAAATTCAGGGGTTGATGGATATGGAAACCAAGAAAGGCACGTTTTGACAAGGCTGGAGGAGATCTTGGTGTTAACTGTGATATCCATCAACCCAACCGCTAGCAGTTATTTGTCTTTATCAAGGAGGCAACTGTATGGAGAAGGACCCTCGAGGTCTTATTCACTTCTATATTCCTAGCACTGAAAGTGGTGCCTGCCCATAAGGGCATTCATCCGTCAAACACATATTAATCTATAGATCTATAAATCTCCTAATGAATCCATGTACGTCTAGTTGAATGAATAAAATTTGAAATCGTCCCCTTTTCTTAAATCAATTTATCAAAGTAGATCTCACAACCAACCCAGACTTTTGAGAGGCGCTGGGCCCTTCTCACTCGCACTATATGGTCAGTGTTCCTTTGGTCCTGGCCTTTTTAACAGACCAGGGGGGAGTCCATGAAGGTGCAACTTGAGGAGACGTGTGGGGCTTGACTATAAACCTGCTAAGAGGAATTTCAGGAGTGTCCACCAATGCCAGCTACTATTTAATGTACCCTGCACCTACCCCAGAGGCTTCATATTGGCCATTGTTCTCCTGACATTATTTTGTGGATTTATGAAGCACCTTTCTGTGAACTGTCAATCTCTCAATTGTCTGTAAAATACAGTCCATTGGGTAAAGGATTAGAATTATTCATAAGATAGTTTCTACCTCAGTTGGTGCTGAAATTACTCACTCAGGGTATAATTAAGTCATAGATAGGTTGGCCTTCATGTGGATAAGGTGGAAAGGAAATAATTTCTGTTCCGATTGGGTGTTTTCTGATGTTTGACAAGCATATGGTGTGTTAATCCATGAACTGAAAAACACTCAGAGTCCCTGTGAAGCTTTTTTGTCTTTTCTCCCAAGAGAACTGGAGAAGAACTGACTAGGGAGGGAAGGAATAAGAACTGAAAAAGCTTAAGGTTATAAACAGGATGACAGCAATGAAATCTGATGGATAAGGACAAAGTAACAAAGTTGCAGCTTGAGAAAGAAGAAAGCAGCAAAAAGGGGGACTGGATGCTAAGATTCCAGGCTGAGCAGGGACAGGGCTTGGGTGTGTGGGGGAATGTTCTGAGAAAGTCAGGACAGGCTGTACCCCCTCGAGGTTGGCCTCCCCCTGCGTACAGAAGCCTTAACAAAGAGCCTTGCATTTAACTACCCCCTTGACTTGCCCAACCCTTCCGCAGAAATGACGTATGAACATGGCCTGGTGAGCGCATGTGCAAGCTAACAAAGTACAAATGCTCAGACATTGCAGACAAATTAAAATTTATTGAGACAAACAAATGCACCTACTCAGGACTACAGTTAAGCATTTACTATTAACCAAAAGAGTCATGTTCACATTCCAGATAAGTCTACATGAGAAAGCATTCAGAATTTACTAGGTTTTTCTACTTCACTATTTCATCTACAATAGGGACAACAAACGACACTCAGGAGTTGGTGGGCTCTCATTACATTGCTGCACATGGAACAGAGACAGACAACAGTGACTTTGAGAAAAAGGTATAAAAAGACCAAAACCACCCACTGTAGAAAGGGCTCTTGGATGTTACTGTACAGTGTGGTCAAGGTTAAAAACAAAACTGTAGATGGCATCCTGGGGGGAGGAGGGGCAGACCTGGACAGACACGTTGTCATTCACTGCTGGGTGTGGGGAGATGGGCACAAAGGAGGGAACTGGTTCAGTAGGAAGGCATTCCCTACCTTGCTTACACCATGCCTAGAATGTTGGTGAAAACAAAAAGACGCTAATATGGTAGACAACCATTGTGGAATAAAATTCTGGGGCTTAACTTGGATGCTAAGGAAATGGTATCAAATAAAAGAACCATTTATAGAATAAGAATAAAACCATTCACTAAAGAGGTTCCAAAAATGAGTCATTGAAGTTTCAACTCCATACCTGTGTCCAATAAGGGAATGATTATCACAGTACTATATTTTTCAATCAAGATTTTGATGGATACTTTGTCACTATATAAAGGACTCCTGCCAAAAAAAAAGAAAAAAGAAAAAAAATTCTTCTAAGGACTAAGTAACTAAAAAGTCACATCTTCAGTACTTACGCAAAGTATCTTTGAAAAAAAACTAATGCTGTCTTACCAAAGTGAGGCATGACAAGTGTCATTAATGTTGTTCCATTGATTTTGGGCTCCAGTCTTAGGAGGGCTTTTTATTTAATATTTTAATGAATCAAAATATCTTCTTGGAATATCTCTGAAAATGAGCATCTCATTACCTTCCTGGGAATTGACTAGTGAGCACTCTTCTCCATCATTAAGTTAATGCTAAGGATCTTTAAGTGTCATCTTAATACTGTCTTACCAAAGTGAGGCATGACAAGTGTCATTAATGTTGTTCCATTGATTTTGGGCTCCAGTCTTAGGAGGGCTTTTTATTTAATATTTTAATGAATCAAAATATCTTCTTGGAATATCTCTGAAAATGAGCATCTCATTACCTTCCTGGGAATTGACTAGTGAGCACTCTTCTCCATCATTAAGTTAATGCTAAGGATCTTTAAGTGTCATCTTAATTTGACACTTGTCATAAGATAATTAGGCAAATTAAAATCAGTGGTTCACTCTGTTCCTAGAAGTTTCTCTAAGTGAAACCAATTTGTCGATTTTAATTTGTTCTCTTGTGCATTTTTCTAAGCTCAGAGGAGACAATAACAATGGTTTTCTCTGATGGCCTAGATTGAGATTTTTTAATATGTCTCGATTCTTTTATATATGTGATTATAATTTAGCTGCAATTAAGCACCTGTTTTTATAAATTATCATCTCAGAGTTTTGTTCAAGTGAGAAAAAAAATTGAAACAGAAGTGATGGAGTTGAGATCCCAATACAGAGCTTGCCTATGGTCACCTGATACCTAGGGTCCTGGCTGGTCTCGTGTCTTTCAGGCTGAACAAGTTCAGTGTATCAGGTTAAGTTCATGTCCCATCTGAGCCAACTCCAGGGATAAGGCAAGTGGGCCTGGCCATTGCAGGGATTTGAAAATACTACTTTGAGGTGGGCTGGTAAAGTAGAAACAAATGGTCAATTTGGGGTAGAGATGGGTCAGCTGCCACTATAATCCTAGTTTGGCTGAATATATTTTTTGCCTGAGTTTGTGTGGCCTCCTTATGGACTGGCTGGAGCGCAGGAAGGGAAGAAAAACAAATGGGGGCCACAGAGCCTTGCTGAGTGGCTGGTGGGGAAGGTGAAAACCAGGTGGGGCAGGAGCTTAAGGCCCATACTGAACTAAATGGGGCCACTTGGAAGACTACTCTTTGGTACTTGTATTGGGAGAAATCCTAAAGATTGTAGAGATGATGGCCCTACCAAATTTGGAGATGGATTCTAATCAGGAGTTAACTTAGGGGAAAGAAATGCAACGGTGAAGGGCTTTCTTCATGAGTCCTTTGACACGTGTATGGGGGAGGGGATGAGCACAGGATTAGCTCTTTAAAAATCCCACCCTGGCTTCTCATGTGCTGGCGTGAAGTTCTTTTTGGGCCTCCATCTGAGATTCTTTTTACAAATGTTAAGTGATCAAAGGAAATCTGTAGAGCTTTTGTAGCCTTATCATGATGTGTGGATAGAGAGGGCCAAAACTGAAAGACTGAGTTAAGGATGCAAAATTTTCTTCTGCTAAGGAACAGCAAGGAGACTGTCTTCTTAGAGAGCAGGGGATATGTGTATATGCCTTACAAAAAGCCCTTGAGTAGGTAGGAGAGAGGGGCCTGCCACAGGCAGGACTGCCACAGCCCGAAGCGGGGTTGGAGCTGAAATGAGAGCAATGGCTTGTGAAGCTGCCCACGTGGGAGTCTCATGGCTTCTGCAAGGAAAGCGATTTAGGCAGACAGAGGCTTATCCAAATCAAAGAGGCTTCCAGTAGCTCTGCTGCCACAGATGGAAGCAGCCTCCTCAGCCTGTAGGCTACAAGTGCCAACTGGTAGTGCAAAAAGAAAGACTTGATACAGATTTGCTATTCCAGAAATGACGATCCAGGTCTAGACAAGCTGACAAATGTGTAATTGTTTTTCAAAGTTTTTTAATAGATACCCAACTCCCCCCCCTTTTTTTTCAGAGTGGTGTGTACAGTGTCTTCTGTATATACTTACCTATTTATGCACGTACAGACAAAAGTATCCAGATACCTTTTTAAATAAAATCAATTCCTCAAAGGGACTCTTGACTGAGTTAAGGCTGTTATTTGTAGGAAGCCAGATCGAGTAAAGTGAAAAACTGATTTGTAATAATAGACGCCAGGGGTGGCGGGGGGTGGGTTGGGCAGGGAGGAAAAGGTACAGTGTGGTGTGTTTTCCACAACATCTACAGGACACAAGAAAAGCACTTAGACACAGTAAGGCCGGGAACCATGCTGTAATAACCACCCATGTGGGTGACTGGAAAGGGTCTTTGACGTTTAGAGGGTGGGGGCTCCCTGCACTGTCAGAATCCCACATACATCACATGCTTGTTGTAAAAAAAAACTCACAGAAGGGAAGGAGGCTCTCATTCGGCCAGCCATTCCCCTGTCTAAAAAACAAAGCACAACACCCTTCTTCCCACACGCCGTATGCAAAATCAGCATGATCTGGGAACAAGGAGTTGTCTTCCAAAACCCCAGCTTGGGTGGAGAGGGTGATGATGGGGAAGAGGCTGTGTGCTGTGGAGTCTTAGAGACAAATGCAGGAACGGGAAGTGACTTGAAATTCTGTGCAGACCTCGTGTCCTCCTCCAGGTGGGGACTACCATATGTACCCGACCTCATCCTCTTTGTCGTCGTCCTCATCCTCGTCATCCTCCGTCACCGCCCGGGCATGCACCCGCGGCTTCCCCAGTCTGTCCTTGGGTCCCAGCTCCTGCTCATCCTCCAGGTCATCCAGCAGAATCACAGAGCCACCGCTGCCAAAATCCCCCGAGGTCTCCTGCTCCTCCTCTGAAAGGAGGAGGAAGAGATGGAAGGTAAGTTTCTGCTATGCCTCATGGCCTCCTTAGCTGTAGGGGAAAACCATGCAGTTTACCTTCTGATCATGGGAGCATCCCCATCTACCTGGTAGGGACCACAAGCTTTAGTCTGTTAAAAGCTCCAGAATTCTAGGGAGGTTTATCTTGAGAGTCACTCTTGGCCTGCAGCCAGTCCCTGACGGTCAGAAACTGCTATCCAGTTCGATGGTCATGGTGAGCTCCTGCCACTCAGAAAACTAGCTATACATCATCTCGTGTGATTCCACGTTTACTGGATCTCCATTGTCAACTTGCTCACTGTAGACCCCAGGGACTTCTTGAGATTCTTCTGCCCAGATCCTCATACAGTGAGTACCTACGAGTCTCTAGAGGTCACTGAGGGGCAGGTGGAGAAGGCCTTACTCACCACAGTTCACAGCGCCCTGTTTCCTGGAGCCGGCTAGCTCATTGCCATATTTATCCACACACCAGCACTGCCCCGTGCTGCCATGGCACTGTGTGGCTTTGTAATAGCCCTCCTCATTACACCGAGGGATGAATGCTCCTAGGGGAACAAAAGGTACAGCTTGAATCAGAAAGTCAAAAGTGCTCAGCTGTGTCTGACTCTTTGTGACCTCATGGACTATACAGTCCATGGAATTCTCTAGGCCATAATACTGGAGTGGATAGCCTTTCCCTTCTCCAGGGGATCTTCTCAACCCAGGGATCAAAACCCACGTCTCCCGCATTACAGGCAGATTCTTTACCAGCTGAGCCACAAGGGAAGCCCAAGAATACTGGAGTGGGTAGCCTATATCCCTTCTCCAGTGGATCTTCCTGACCCAGGAATCATACCCGGGTCTCCTGCATTACAGGCAGATTCTTTACAAACTGAGCTTGAATCAGAGAAGTGCACAGATAGAGTTAATGCCTTCTAAGACAGCTTCTGTAGAAAAACATCTACTTCTGCTTTATTGATTATGCCAAAGCCTTTAACTATGTAGATCACAACAAATTGTGGAAAATTCAAGAGATGGGAATACCAGACTATCATACCTGGCTCGAGAAATCTGTATGCAGGTCAAGAAGCAACAGTTAGAACTGGACATGGAACAACAGACTGGTTCCAAATCAGGAAAGGAGTATGTCAAGGCTGTATATTGTCACCCTGCTTATTTAACTTATATGCAGAGTACATCATGAGAAATGCCAGGCTGGATGAAGCACAAGTTGAAATCAAGATTGTTGGGAGAAGCATCAAGAAACTCAGAAACACAGATGACACCACCCTTCTGGCAGAAAGAGGAGAGGAACTAAAGAGCCTCTTGATGAAAGTGAAAGAGGACAGTGAAAAAGCTGGCTTAAAACTCAACATTCAAAAAACAAAGATCATGGCATCAGGTCCCATCACTTCATGGCAAATAGATAGGGAAACAATGGAAACTGAGAGATTTTATTTTCTTGGGCTCCAAAACCACTGCAGATGGTGACTGCAGCCAGGAAATTAAAAGATGCTTGCTCCTTGGAAGAAAAGCTATGAACAACCTAGACAGCATATTAAAAAGCAGAGACATTACTTTGCCAACAAAGGTCCATCTAATCAAAGCTATGGTTTTTCCAGTAGTCATGTATGGATGTAAGCTGAACTATAAAGAAAGCTGAGCACCAAAGAATTGATGCTTTTGAACTCTGGCGTCGGAGAAGACTCTTGAGAGTCCCTTGGACTGCAAGGAGATCCAACCAGTCGAGCCTAAAGGAAATCAGCCCTGAATATTCACTAGAAGGACTGATGCTGAAGCTGAAACTGCAGTATTTTGGCCACTTGATGTGAGGAACTGACTCATTGGAAAAGACCCTGATGATGGGAAAGATTGAAGGCAGGAAGAGAAGGGGATGACAGAGAATGAGATGGTTGGATGGCATCATCGACTCGGTGGACATGAGTTTGAGCAAGCTCCAGGAGTTGGTGATGGACAGGGAAGCCTGGCGTGCTGTAGTCCATGGGGTCTCAAAGAGTTGGACATGACTGAGTGACAACTGAAGACAGACAAGAGGGCTCACACATCGGACAGTATTTGCTGTTGAGCCAACAAGAAAGAATGGCATGCTTCATTATAACCTGGCCAAGGTTTCAGGGGCCTAGGACTTACTCAAGGTTAGACAGGATTCCTTCGTTGATCATGAGTTCTACTTTTCCCTGTGGTTCTACTCTTACTTTTATTTCAGAATTTTCCCAAATTTTATTGAAATATAATCGACATATAATTGGCATGGTCTTCCCAGGTGGTGCTAATAGTAAAGAATCTGCCTGCCAATACAGAAGACACAAGAGACATGGGTTCGACCCCTGAGTCAGGAAGATCCCCTGGAGGAGGAAATGGCAACCCACTCCAGTATTCTTGCCTGGGAAATTCCATGGACAGTGGAGCCTGGCAGGCTACAGTCCATGGGACTGCATGGATTTGGACACGACTGAGCAACTGAGCACACACACACAATTGACATATAGCACAGTAGAAGATTAAGGTGTACAGCATAATGGTTTGACTTAGATACTGTGAAATGATAACCATAATAAATTTTGGTTACATCCAACATCTCATATAGAAAAAAGTTTTCCCTTGTGAGAACTCTCAGGATTTACTCTCTTTACACTTTCATATCTACTATACTACAGTGTTAACTATAGATATTGTGTTGTATATCTTCAATATTTATTTATCTCTTAACTGGAAGTTTGTACCTTTTGACCACCTTCATCCAATTCTCCCACTGTTGATACCCTGCCTGTGTTTACCACCAGTTTCATCTATTAATATTTCTTCATGAGTTTAAGATTAGACATACAAGTGACCATACGCACAGAGTTGGACATGACTGAAGCGACTTAGTAGCAGTGGCAGCAGACCATATGATATTTTCTTTCTCTGACTTATTTCACTTAGGATAATGCCCTCAGCATCCATCTATATTGTCACAACTGGCAGGATTTCCTTCTTTTTATGGATGAATGATATACTGTTATACACATATACTCACACACACACACCCATGCATACACTTCTTTATCCATTCATCCATCGAAGAACACTTAGGTTGTTTTCATATCTTGGCCAATGTGAACATGAGTGTGCAGATTTCTCTTTAGTATATTCATTTCCTTTCGATATATCCCCAGAAGTGAATTTCTGGATCATATGATGCTGCTGCTGCTGCTACTAAGTCACTTCAGTCGTGTCCGACTCTGTGTGACCCCATAGACGGCAGCCCACCAGGCTCCCCCATCCCTGGGATTCTCCAGGTAAGGACACTGGAGGGGGTTGCCATTGCCTTCTCCAATGCATGAAAGTGAAAAGTGAAAGTGAAGTCGCTCAGTTGTGTCCAACTCGTAGCGACCCCATGGACTGCAGCCCACCAGGCTTCTCCGTCCATGGGATTTTCCAGGCAAGAGTACTGGAGTGGGGTGCCATTGCCTTCTCTGCTGGATCATATAGTAGTTTTTTTCTAATTTGGGGGGGAACCTCCATACTGTTTTATTCCATTGTGGCTGCACCAATTTATAATCCCAGCAACAGTGCACAACAGTTCTCCTTCTCCCACATCCTTGCCAGCATTTGTTATTCCTGTTACTCCTTTTCCTGATAGCCCTTCTCACAGGCAGAAACTGATATCTTACTGTGGTTTTGGTTTGCATTTCCCTGATGATTAGTGATGCTGAGCACCTTTTCATGTCCCTGTTGACTATTGCAAATTGTATCATCTGCAAACAAAATTTTACATATTCCTTTCCACCTTGGATGACTTATTTCTTGCGTGATTGCTCTGTCTAGGACTTCCAGTATTACACTCAATAGGAGTGGTGATACCTTTGTCTTTTTTCTTGATCTTAGAGGAAAAGCTTTAAACCTTTCACCATTGAATAGGATGCTAGCTGTGGTTGTCCTATGTGGTCTTTATTAAATAGAGGTACATTGCTTTAATACATAATTTATTGAGGTTTTATCATGAACAGGTGTTCAGTTTTGTCAAATGGATTTACTACATCTATTGAGATGATCATATAATATTTTTCTTTCATTCTATTAATGTGATGCATCATTTGGCAGATTTGTATGTGTAGAACCATCATTACATCCCAGGGATAAATCCTACTTGATCATGGTGAATAATCCTTTTATTGTGATGCTTAATTTGGTTCACTAGTATTTTATTGAGAAATTTGTTTTTGTGCATCTATATTCATCTGGGATATTGGCCTGTAGTTTCCTTGTAGAGTTTTTTCTGGCTTTAGTAACAAGGTAACTCTGGCTTCATAAAATGAGTCTGGGAGTGTTCCTCCCCTCTGAAATTTTTGGGAAGAGTTTGAGAATGATTGGTATTCTTTAAATATCTGGTAAAATTCACCAGTGAAGCTATCTGCTCTTGGTCCATTCTTTCCTGAGAGACTTTTCATTATTGATTCAATCTACTCACTAGTCTATTCTGATTTTCTGTTTCTTCCTGATTAAAGTTTTTTTAATACTTGAGAGAATCATAGGATTTTTTTCATCCTTTATATATTTCTAATAAGTGGCACAATTAAAAAAATACCTGTTTTCCTGGAATAAATACTACTTGGTCATGATATATTGGATTTAATTTGCTGATCCTTTTATATCTGTGTTACCCAGTGATAGGGGTATATAATTTTGTTCAATTTCTATACCAAAGCAACTCTTTTGTAAACTGATTCAGGTACTTTTCTTTTTCTATACTCCAGATGTTTTGTATAAAATGAGAATGATCTCCATAAAGTATTCAGCTGTAGAAATATGTTGGGCCTAGTGCCTATTTTAGGAGGTGACAGTAGTATTTTGATTTAATTTTTTTCTTAGTTTAGTTGAGTCTTTTCTTCATTACCCAAATATGGTAATTCATAATTGCTATAAGTTGGTTTATAGCAATGGTTTTCAAAGTGTGGGCCCAGAAGCAGCTGCAGCATCAGTGGGGAATAGCTTAGAAAATTTTTGAGCCTACCCCAAACCTACTGAGTTAAAAACTTTGACAGTAGGGCCCAGAAAACTAATAAACTCTCCAAGTGTTTCTGATGCACAGTGAAGTTTCAGGACCACAGATTTATAGTATGCATCTATATCTGTGGTTACAAGGCTTCCCAGGTAGCTCAGTGGTAAAAGAATCTGCCTGCCAATGCAGGAGTTGCAAGAGATGCGACTTCAGTCCCAGGGTCAGGAAGATCCCCTGGAGGAGGAAATGGCAACCTACTCCAGTATTCCTGCCTGGAGAATAGCATGGACAGAGGAGCCTGGCAGGCTACAATCCATAGGATTGCAAAGAGCTGGACACAACTGAGCATGCACGTGTGCATATCAGAGGTTGCAACCCATTTTTAAATTCATGAGAACATTTGAGACTTTCATGTTGTCAAAGGTTCGTCTATTTGACTTGTTTTTGCTTTAGTCTTAACTGTATTGTCCTCACAGCTTTTTTATTTGAAATTTTCGGTTTCTTTTTCTCCAGAAATGCATTTGAAGCCATGACTGTTCCTCTAAGTTTTATTTTAGTTGCTTCTCTCTCTCTCTCTCTGGCACACAGTGCTTTCATTTTCACTCATGTCTAAATGTTTTGTATTTTTACTTTATTCATTTTTGACTACTAAAACAAATCTAGACATGTAAGACTGGATAATCTCTTTTTTTTACTTCCACTTGTAGAGAATGAATATGATCTATGGTACTTTTTTGAGATACTTAGTTTCAGCTTTTTTTTTTTTTTTTTTTCCTGTGACTCTATTTCTGCTTTTTATTTTCTTTGTAATTGGAGGCTAATTACTTTACAATATTGTGGTGGTTTTTGCCATACATTCACATGAATCACCCATGGATGTACATGTGTTCCCCATCCTGACCCTCCTTCCCACCTCCCTCCCCATCCCATCCCTCAGGGTCATCCCAGTGCACCAGCCCTGAGCCTGTCTCTTATACACATCTAGATGTGTATAAGAGACAGTTGCTGGGTGGCTGGTGGGGAAGGTGAAAACCAGGTGGGGCAGGAGCTTAAGGCCCATACTGAACTAAATGGGGCCACTTGGAAGACTACTCTTTGGTACTTGTATTGGGAGAAATCCTAAAGATTGTAGAGATGATGGCCCTACCAAATTTGGAGATGGATTCTAATCAGGAGTTAACTTAGGGGAAAGAAATGCAACGGTGAAGGGCTTTCTTCATGAGTCCTTTGACACGTGTATGGGGGAGGGGATGAGCACAGGATTAGCTCNAAGTTGTGAACAATATGACAATAAAATTAGAAACCAATTCCATTTTAAGTAATAAAAGCGGTAAAACACTTAGGATCACATTTAACCAAACAGGTGCAAGTCTAATGTGCTGAAAACTACAAAACATTACTGAAATAAACCAAAGACAATCTAAATAAATAGAAATACAACCTATATTCATATATTGGAAGATTCAGTGATCTTAAGAGAATAATATTCTCAAGATCCAATGTGATTCTTATCAAAATTCTGTTACTTTTGCATAAAGGTACAACCTGATATAAAAAATCAATGTAGACAGTGGCATATGGATGGTATGTAATCCTGAATTGTTAAAAGGGTAGGGAGGTAAATATTAACAGAAAATATGCCAACCCAGGAGCATTGCTGGCTTCAGGGCTTCTTCATAAAATTTTAAAAAAAAGGAAGAAAAAAAATAAATGTAGAAAAACAAGAGAGACTTAGCCTAGTCAGAATTATATTGGGAAACAAAAAAGAACAAAAATGGGTTCATACACTTCTTGATTTCAAAAATTACAGGAAAACGGCAGGAGTTGATATAATGTAGCAGTAGTAAGAATATGCATGCAGAGCAAGGGAATAGAATAGAAAGTGCAGAAACAAACTCAGGATTTTTGACAATTTTCCAAAATCATTCAAGGAAAAAAGAATAGTCTTTTCAACAAATGTTACTGGAACAACTGTATATCTACATGTGAAAGAATGAACTTGAAGCCAACTCTCACACTATATATATATATATATATGTATATATTAAAATTGGATCAAAGAGCAAAATGTAATAGCTAAAACTATAAAACTTTTAGAAGAAAATGTAAATCTTTTTGACTACGGATATCAGTGGTTTCCTAGATATTGCACAGATAAAAGATAAAAGCACAGATAATTAGACTTCACCAAAATTAAAACGCTGTGCGTGCCAAAGAACACTATCAGCAACATTAAAAGGTAATCAAAAGAATGGGAGAACACATCTGTGATATTTATAGCTAATGGTCAAATATCCAGAAATATAAAGACTTCTTACAAATATTTAGTGACAAATATACAGTTATAAATAAATAAAATTATTTGAATTCACATTTCTCCAAAGAACATATACACATGGCTAGCAAGCACATGAAACAACACTTAACACTGTTAGTCATTGTTAGTCAGATCATAACCACAATGAGATGCTACCTCACTTCTAATAAGATGGATTTATTTCTAAGGAAATGGCAAAATAGGGGAAATGTGCTAGTTTGCTGGTGCTGCCATAACAAGCCACAGAAGACTATGTGGTTTACAGAAGATACACTTACTCTTCACAGTTCTAGAGACTAGAAATCCAAGATCAAGGCATCAGTATGGTTGATTTCCTCTGAAGCCTCTCATCTAGACTTGCAGGTGGCTTTACTCTTGCTGTTTACTCACATGGCATTACCTATGAACACTTGGGTCCTAGTGTGTCTCAGTGTCCAAATTTCCTGTTCACTTGAGGACATCAACCTTAATGGATTGGGATCCACCCTAATGGATTCATTTTAATTTAATCTGCTCTTGAAAGATCCTATATCTACAGTTCCATTGTGTGGTGCTGGGAGTTAGGCCTTCAACATATAAATTTGGAAGGACTCAGTTTAGAACACAAGTAGGGTGTGGAGAAACTGAAATCCTCATACATAGATGGTGGGGATGTAAAATGCTTCAGCCACTGTGGGAAACAATTTGATAGTTCCTCAGAAAGGTAAATAAATGATTTACCATGTAATAAAAATATTCCATCCCTAAGTATATACACAAAAGAATTACAGACTGTGCCCATTTGTAACCATGTAAGATGATATATGTTAACTAAATTTATGGTGGTAATTGCTTTGCAACATACACTTCTAGTAAAGCATTATATTGTACACCTGAAATTAATATGGGCTGAGGAAACATCTGTAATTAGATAGTGGTGTTAGTGAATTCACTCAGTCATGTCTGACTCTTTGCGACCCCATGGACTGTAGCCTACGAGGCTCCGCCGTCGATGGGGTTTTCCAGGCAAGAATACGGTGGTTTGCCATTTCCTTCTCCAGGAGATCTTCCTGACCCAGGGACTGAACCCAGGTCTCCCACATTGTAGGCAGATGCTTTAGTGTCTGAACCATCAGCGAAAATAGTGCTGATGGTTGCACAGACTTGTGAATGTAATAAAAAACACTTGAACTGCACACTTTAAAATGCTGACTTTGATGGTATGTGAATTATATCACAATTTAGTAAAAACAAAACAATTTCAACTGAGGAAACCTGGGTGATTCTGATGCCAATTCCATTACATTTTACTTAAGGTGATAGTTCAGCCACTAGGAAGATGAGAAACATGCTGACCATTCTCTCCTGAGGCATGAAGGTTGCCAAGATTTTGAAGCCCTTCCACCATGTTTTGAATTCTTTATTTTCTGGAAAGCTTGTAGTAAGTGAAGCAATTAGATGTAAACAGAGAAAACAAGTAAAGGGGGGCAGAAAAGAAAGGAAATGCTGCTGTCAGATTCCTTCTTTAGGTAAATTAATCTAATTCATCCTTTGTCAAAAATCTTTATTCAGTTTAGTTAAATTTAAGATTATCCTCTTAATGATCTGTAATCATTGATCTCTCTCCCTCTTTGCCACACTTACACACACATACACACACATTCAAACACACCACACACAGGAAACAATTTTTTGAATTTGAATGCTGAATTTAAGGTAAATCATTCTTTCTGAAATAGTATGTCTTTATATCCTGAATAATGAGTCTGAAACTTACATGAATGACTTTCCTTTGAGGTGCCTAGTGACCTTATCCTTGAGGTTTACCCAATAGATGTATTTATTCATATATTTGTTTTAAATTTCTGCAGAAGCCAACTTGAAGATCCAGATCCCAGTGTATGTGCTTTACTGTAGTGGAAGAGTACTGGGGTGGGAAGGCCCACAGAGAAAGGAGACAGGAAAAAGGGGGCTAAAGAGGATGTACTGTCTTGCCTGACAGCTGCCATGTGACACTGCTGGAGAGGTGGGATTTCAGGCTATTCCAGCTAGGAGGTGAAGAGGCTGGATTTCTTACTCTCCAACTCTCCATCCCTAAGTGAGCTGTTCCCAGGAACACTAAATCTTAAACTCTGGCTTGCGTGTCCCTGCAGAAAGAAAAACAAATCAAGCAGAGTTGCAGGAATCTACTGTGTAGAGGGGTTTCCAGGTGTTGCTAGTGGTAAAGAACCCACCTTTTAATGAAGGAAACATAAGAGATGCAGGTTTGATCCCTGGATCAAGAAGATCCCCTGGAGGAATAAATGACAACCCGTCAATATTTTTGCCTGGAAGATACCTTGGAAAAAGGAACCTGGTGAGTCACAAAGAGTTTTAAATGAGTGAAGGGACAGGTTGCAGACTTGTAGAAAGATGAATGCCAGGGATATGTAAGTAGGACACCGACAGCATCCACTGAGTACATCCTTAAATTCATTAATCTACATGATTCTCCATCAAAAAAAGAGAATACACCAAAAAATAGATGTCACACTTACCCTGAAATACAGTAGAGGAAAAAATACAAATACATGTAAAGATTCCTGGTCAGACTAGTCATCCCAGTGGGACTGTATTAGTAGTGCCCACTTTCAATCTCAAAATTGTCCCATTTTGGAAAATAAATTTAAAGTTTATATATTATATATGTAAACCATAAATCAAAAGCAAGAATAAGGCATCAAACACATAAATCATATATATCACTACAAGTAAAGTTTGAAGTCATTAGAATAATCCATACAATTTAAATCACTTTACTTTTGAGCCCTCAGAATCTCACCTGGAGAACATAAATAATACAGAAGCAGAGATGAGTATATTGCTGTACAGAAATAGATAAGGGTTTTGCTCCAAAGAGGTACAGGCAGGTGTCACAGATGCTACTCACTCCCTTCCAGGCCATCACAATACAGTAAACATTGCAATAAAGAAAGTAGTGATTTTTTTCTGCTTTCCCAGTGCATCTAAAAATTATATTTACACTGCATTTTAGTCTATTAAATATGAAATAGCATTCTGTCTAAAAAAACAATGTATGTGACTTAATTAAAAATATTTTATTGCTAAAATTTGCTGTTCATCACTTCAGCCTTCAGTGACACATAATCCTTTTGCATACTTACATCAAAGATCCCTGCCCACAGATCATTATAACAAATATAAGAATAATGAAAAGTTTAAATATTGGGAGACTTACCAAAATGTGACCCATAGACAGAAAGTGAGCAAACACTGTTGAGAAAATGGCCCAAACAGACGTTAAATGCAGAGTTATGATGCACTTTCAATTTGTGAAAGATTCAGTATCTTCCAAGCACACTAAAGTGAGGTATTATATTCAATTTCTTCAACAAATGATTTCAGGAAGTTTATTCGTAGTAACTAACTTAATGCTTCTTATGGTACTGTCATGGAATTGAGGAAGACTTTCTGCTTTCCATACCTGATGTTGTAAAGTGTCCTTCAATTTCAGTAGGACTGGGACTTGTACACACACGTGCAGTTTGGTTCCTGGGGCCTTGTTTTTAAGTCCACACTTTAAATTCATAAAATTAACACATAAATGCAATTAAAACATTGAGTTTTAGCTTACAGCATGTCTATGAGTAAGTCATGGACATGCATTATTATTATTAAAAGTAGTATTATTAACTTCAGTCTTCTATAGTGGCTTGGTGGTAAAGAAAATACCTGGAATGCAGGAGATATGGGTTTTATTCCTGAGTTAGAAAGATCCCCTGGAGAAGGAAATGGCAACTCACTCCAGTACTCTTGCCTGGGAAATCCCATGGATAGGAGAGCCCGGTGTGCTACAGTCTATGGGGTCACAAAGAGTCAGATAGAACGTAGGGGCTAAACAACAAGACAAAATTATTATTTTACCTATATAATCAATTAACCTCATTTATCTATAAATTAATTAGTCAGTTAATTATTACCTGTATTGTTAACAATTTTTCATATTAATTGCATGAACCTAGGTTAAGTAAATGATATTTTAGGCTAGAGAGTTGCTTTTACATTTGTTTATTTATTTATTTTAAAATTTCCAGGACTTTTCTCCTTCACTTTCTCATTTCCATTTAATAATTTTTCATGTTTTCCTTATGTCTGNCCAGGTGTTGCTAGTGGTAAAGAACCCACCTTTTAATGAAGGAAACATAAGAGATGCAGGTTTGATCCCTGGATCAAGAAGATCCCCTGGAGGAATAAATGACAACCCGTCAATATTTTTGCCTGGAAGATACCTTGGAAAAAGGAACCTGGTGAGTCACAAAGAGTTTTAAATGAGTGAAGGGACAGGTTGCAGACTTGTAGAAAGATGAATGCCAGGGATATGTAAGTAGGACACCGACAGCATCCACTGAGTACATCCTTAAATTCATTAATCTACATGATTCTCCATCAAAAAAAGAGAATACACCAAAAAATAGATGTCACACTTACCCTGAAATACAGTAGAGGAAAAAATACAAATACATGTAAAGATTCCTGGTCAGACTAGTCATCCCAGTGGGACTGTATTAGTAGTGCCCACTTTCAATCTCAAAATTGTCCCATTTTGGAAAATAAATTTAAAGTTTATATATTATATATGTAAACCATAAATCAAAAGCAAGAATAAGGCATCAAACACATAAATCATATATATCACTACAAGTAAAGTTTGAAGTCATTAGAATAATCCATACAATTTAAATCACTTTACTTTTGAGCCCTCAGAATCTCACCTGGAGAACATAAATAATACAGAAGCAGAGATGAGTATATTGCTGTACAGAAATAGATAAAGGTTTTGCTCCAAATAGGTACAGGCAGGTGTCACAGATGCTACTCACTCCCTTCCAGGCCATCACAATACAGTAAACATTGCAATAAAGAAAGTAGTGATTTTTTTCTGCTTTCCCAGTGCATCTAAAAATTATATTTACACTGCATTTTAGTCTATTAAATATGAAATAGCATTCTGTCTAAAAAAGCAATGTATGTGACTTAATTAAAAATATTGTATTGCTAAAATTTGCTGTTCATCACTTCAGCCTTCAGTGACACATAATCCTTTTGCATACTTACATCAAAGATCCCTGCCCACAGATCATTATAACAAATATAAGAATAATGAAAAGTTTAAATATTGGGAGACTTACCAAAATGTGACCCAGAGACAGAAAGTGAGCAAACACTGTTGAGAAAATGGCCCAAACAGACGTTAAATGCAGAGTTATGATGCACTTTCAATTTGTGAAAGATTCAGTATCTTCCAAGCACACTAAAGTGAGGTATTATATTCAATTTCTTCAACAAATGATTTCAGGAAGTTTATTCGTAGTAACTAACTTAATGCTTCTTATGGTACTGTCATGGAATTGAGGAAGACTTTCTGCTTTCCATACCTGATGTTGTAAAGTGTCCTTCAATTTCAGTAGGACTGGGACTTGTACACACACGTGCAGTTTGGTTCCTGGGGCCTTGTTTTTAAGTCCACACTTTAAATTCATAAAATTAACACATAAATGCAATTAAAACATTGAGTTTTAGCTTACAGCATGTCTATGAGTAAGTCATGGACATGCATTATTATTATTAAAAGTAGTATTATTAACTTCAGTCTTCTATAGTGGCTTGGTGGTAAAGAAAATACCTGGAATGCAGGAGATATGGGTTTTATTCCTGAGTTAGAAAGATCCCCTGGAGAAGGAAATGGCAACTCACTCCAGTACTCTTGCCTGGGAAATCCCATGGATAGAAGAGCCCGGTGTGCTACAGTCTATGGGGTCACAAAGAGTCAGATAGAACGTAGGGGCTAAACAACAAGACAAAATTATTATTTTACCTATATAATCAATTAACCTCATTTATCTATAAATTAATTAGTCAGTTAATTATTACCTGTATTGTTAACAATTTTTCATATTAATTGCATGAACCTAGGTTAAGTAAATGATATTTTAGGCTAGAGAGTTGCTTTTACATTTGTTTATTTATTTATTTTAAAATTTCCAGGACTTTTCTCCTTCACTTTCTCATTTCCATTTAATAATTTTTCATGTTTTCCTTATGTCTGTCAAAAATTTAGATATTCAAATGAATGCATTGACCTGGGAAAAAATAACAGGTGACTTTAAAAAATGATCAAAAGTTTAAAGAAGCAGCAGATCAGAAAGAACCTAGAATTCCAGTTTCTTAGTGATTTACACTGGAGCAAGTCCATAATATTGACTAAGAAATGTCCATGAAATATTCAACTTATCAAAACAGAGAGGGTAGTTTGGTAGTGTCAGGCACTCTGCTGAACTATCAAGTGTCAGATTGGCCAATGAAAGCAACATTCCAGAATGAAATAATTAAATTATTAAAGTAATTAAATAATTAAAATCACTCACTGAAGTGGAACAGGCACATCTAAAACCTAAAGATGTTCTGTTTATCACTATAGCCCTCAGGCCAGGGAGACCTCCCCAGATCTGGGGCTTTTCTCACCAATGAGGAGCTCCAAATAAAAGAGTTCCTGGAGTTTTCTGAATTCTGGGAGAGGTGAGGAGTAGAAAACACTGGGTACTGAGTCAGAGTGGGAAATATTGTTCATAGGTTGCCCCCAAAATTTTGCCCCATAAATTGGTCTCAACAGAAGCACCTGAAGAAGGCCTCTGCCCTAAACCTAAGATAGAGAGTCCCCAAAAAGAAGTGAAGGTTTTAAACTCCTGGAAGGCAGAGCTTCAACTTATTTACAAAACAATAGACTCAAAGAGAGAAATAGACTCAAAGACGTGGGAAACAAACATGATTAATAAAGGGAATAATTGGGTAATGGGGCAGCACTGGCTGCAAGGTGCTGGAGAGGCGGCTGCACTGCACTAGAGCAACTGTGAAGAGATGTCCCACGTCCAAGGGCAGAGAAGCCCCAGCAAGAGGGTAGGCACAGGAGCCGTGGTTGGGCTGTGTTGGAGTGATTTTGAGGAGACACCCCATGTCCAAGGGCAAAGGGCAGGCCCAGCAAGACGGTAGGAGGGGCAAAATCATGTTCAGAATAAAACCCCATATCCGCCAGAGACACTCAGGGGGCTCAAATAAACATTGTGTCCACCAGGACACAGAGACCCCCACAAACACTGAGACAGAACTGAGTTTGAGTGTCTCCTGCAGAGGTATGGATCAGCAGTGGACTGCCATAGGGGCAGAGTTTCTGGGTGCAGCAGTCCTGGGTATGGCATTAGTCCTCTTGGAGGAGATAACCATTAACTGGACTAGAGAGCCACTAGAACTTACACTGGATTGGGGAAACAGACTCTTGGAGGTCAAAAACAATTTCGTGTGTACCAGGACCCAGGAGAAAGGAGCAGTGACCTCCACAAGAGACTGACCAAGATGTGCCCGTGAGTGTCCTGGAGTTTCCTGCAGAGGCACGAGTCTGTGGTGTCCTGCTGCAGGGTTGGGAGGAAAGAGGTCACCATTATCTTCATTACTTCCACCATAGTTTGGCCCCAGGTAAATAACAGGGAGGGAAAAAAGCCCCACCCATTAACAGGAAATTGGATTAAAAATTTACTGATCATGACACTGCCTATCAGATTAAGACCCAGTTTTCCCCTCAATCCCTCTCTCCCATCAGGAAACTTCCATAAGCCTCTTATCCTTCTCCAATAGAGGGCACACCGACTGAAAATCACAATCACAGGAAACTAATCAGTCTGATCACATGGGCCACAACCTTGTGTAACTCAGTGAAACTATGAGCCATGCTGTGTAGTGCTATCCAAGACAGACAGGTAATGGTGGAGAGTTCTGACAAAACGTGGTCCACTGGGGAAGGGAATGACAAATCACTTCAGCATTCTTGCCTTGAGAACCCCATGAACAGAATGAAAAGAAAAAAAGACAGGACATTGAAAGATGAGCTCCCCAGGTCGGTAGGTGCTCAATATGCTACTGGTGATCAGTGGAGAAATAATACCAGAAAGAATGAAGAGACAGATTCAAAGCAAAATCATCATGCAGTTTTGGATGTGACTGGTGATGGAAGTAAAGTTCAATGCTGTAAAGAGTAGTATTGCACAGGAGCCTGGAACGTTCAGTCCATGAATCACGGCAAATTGGAAGTGGTCAAACAGGAGACGGAAAGAGTGAATATCGACAATTTAGGAATCAACTACCTAATACGGATTGGAATGGGTGAATTTAACACAGGTGACCATTACATCTACTACTGCAAGCAGGAATCCCTTAAAAGAAATGGAGTTGCCATCATAGTCAACAAAAAAGTCCAAAATGCAGTGCTTGGATGAAATCTCAAAAATGACAGAATGATCTCTGTTCTTTTCTAAGACAAACCATTCAGTATTACAGTAACCCAAATCTATTCCCTGACCAGTAATGCTCAAGAAGCTGAAGTTCAACAGTTGTAAAAAGACATACATGACCTTCTAGAAATAAGACCCCGCAAAAATGTCCTTTTCATTACAGGGGACTGGGATGCAAAAGTAGAAAGTCATGAAATAGCTGGAGTAACAGAAAATTTGGCTTTGGAGTAAAGAATGAAGGAGGGCAAAGGCTAATAAAGTTTTACCAAGAGAACACACTGGTCATAGCAAACACTCTTCTTCCAACAACACAAGAGAAGACTCTACACGTGTACATCATGAGATGGTCAATACTGAAATCAGATTGATTATATTCTTTGCAGCCAAAGATGGAGAAGTTCTATACAGTCAGCAAAAACAAGACTGGGAGTTGACTGTGGATCAGATGATGAACTCCTTATTGCCAAATTCAGACACAANAACAACACAAGAGACAACTCTACACGTGTACATCATGAGATGGTCAATACTGAAATCAGATTGATTATATTCTTTGCAGCCAAAGATGGAGAAGTTCTATACAGTCAGCAAAAACAAGACTGGGAGTTGACTGTGGATCAGATGATGAACTCCTTATTGCCAAATTCAGACACAAATTAAAGAGAGTAGGGAAAACGACTAGACCATTCAGGTATGCCCTAAACCAAATCCCTTATGATTATACAGTGGAAGTGAGCAATAGATTGAAGGGATCAGATCTGATACACAGATTGCCTGAGGAACTGTGGACAGAAGTTTGTGAGATTGTGCAGGAGACAGGGATCAAGTCAATTTGCAAGAAAAAGTTGTGCAAAAAGGCAAAATGATTGTCTGAGGAGGCCTTATAAATTGCTGAGAAAATAAGAAAAGTCAAAGACAAAGGAGAAAAGGAAGCATACCCATTTGAATACAGAGATTCAAAGAATAGCAAGGAGAAAAAGGAAAGCCTTCCTGTGATCAATGCAAAGAAATAGAGGAAAACAATAGAATGGGAAACACTAGAGATCTTCAAGAAAAGTAGATATAACAAAGGAATATTTCATGCAAATATGGTCACAACAAAGGACAGAAATGGTATGGACCTAACTGAAGCAGGAGGTATTAAGAAGAGGTGGGAATAATACACAGAAGATCTATACAGAAAAGATTTTCATGACCCTGATGACGACAATGGTGTGATCACTCACGTAGAACCACACGTCCTGGAAAAGGAAGTCAAATGGTCCTTAGGAAGCATCAGTATGAACAAAGCTAGTGGAGGTGACAAGTTCCAGCTGATCTATTTCAAATCCTAAATGATGATGCTGTCAAAGTGCTTCACTCAATATTCCAGCAAATTTGGAAAACACAGCAGTGGCCACAGGACTGGAAAGTGTAAGTTTTCATTTCAATCTCAAAAAAAGGCAATGCCACAGAATGCTCAAACTACCGCATAATTGACTTATCTCATGCTCTAGCAAAGTAATGCTCAAAATTCTCCAAGTCAGGCTTCAACAATACATGAACCGTGAACTTCCAGATGNGTGGCCACAGGACTGGAAAGTGTAAGTTTTCATTTCAATCTCAAAAAAAGGCAATGCCACAGAATGCTCAAACTACCGCATAATTGACTTATCTCATGCTCTAGCAAAGTAATGCTCAAAATTCTCCAAGTCAGGCTTCAACAATACATGAACCGTGAACTTCCAGATGTTCAAGCTGGAGTTAGAAAATGCAGACAAACCAGAGATCAATATGTCAAAATCCGTTAGATCATGGAAAAGGAAAGAGATTTCCAAAAATTATCTACTTCTGCTTTATTGACTATGCCAAGGCCTTTGACAGTGTGGATCACAACAAACTTAGAAAAATTCTTCAAGAGATGTGAAATGGGGCCACAAGGCCACCTGACACACCTCCTGAGAAATCTTTATGGTGGTAAGGAAGAAACAGTTAGAACTGGACATGGAACAACAGTTCAGTTCCGTTCAGTTCCTCAGTCGTGTCTGACTTTCTGCGACCCCAAGAATCACAGCACACCAGGCCTCCCTGTCCATCACCATCTCCCAGAGTTCATGCAAACTCATGTCCATCGAATCAGTGATGCCATCTAGCCATCTCATCCTCTGTCATCCCCTTTTCCTCCAGCCCCCAATCCCTCCCAGCATCAGAGTCTTTTCCAATGAGTCAACTCTTTGCATGAGGTGGCCAAAATACTGGAGTTTCAGCTTTAGCATCATTACTTCCAAAGAACACCCAGGACTGATCTCCTTCAGAATGCACTTGTTGGATGTCCTTGAGTCCAAGGGACTCTCAAGAGTCTTCTTCAACACCAAAGTTCAGAAATTTTAATTCTTCGGTGCTCAGCTTTCTTCACAGTCCAACTCTCACATCCATACATGCCCACTGGAAAAACCATAGCCTTGACTAGATGGACACTTGTTGGCAAAGTAATGTCTCTGCTTTTCAATATTCTATCTAGCTTGGTCATAAATTTTCTTCCAAGGAGTACGCGTCTTTTAATTTCATGGCTGCAGTCACCATCTGCAGTGATTTTGGAGCCCCCCAAAATAAAGTCTGACACTGTTTCCACTGTT
>SJYX01016747.1:60333-76025 GCA_006410675.1 Oreotragus oreotragus | reverse complement strand
TATATATATATATATATATATATATATATATATAATATCTTAGCATTAGAATAATGAATTTTCCATAGGTGAAAGTTATAACCCAATCATCTTGGAAGAGTAAAATATATTCTACTGGCTAGTGTCATTGGGTATATTCTAAATGGGAGTGATAATGTTTTATTTGAATAAGTATATTTTATACATAGCAAACATATATATTTGAAGGCAAAACTAAGCCAGACTCAGAGTACCCCAGCTACTGGGTACACTTGATGAGAAGTGATGAGGTGAAGACTGTTTCCAGGTGCTTTTTCTTTATCTACTGACAGTTACTTGAGTGATCTCAGTTTTAGCAAATGTATCTGGGTTCATGAAATGACATGTGATTTGTGACTTTTCAATATACATATAGCTTTGATTTTGAAAGTTTAAAAAAGTAAATGTTGCTAAATAAAATACTTTGTTAAAAAGGTTGTCAATGATAGTTTGGCAATTCTAAAGAAAAATATGAGATTCACTGAGAGGAAAATCTATTAGCTGTTTGGTACTTAGTAAATTATTCAATAGCAGAAAGTGAAGAGGAGCTAAAAAGCCTCTTGATGAAAGTGAAAGAGGAGAGTGAAAAAGTTGGACTAAAGCTCAACATTCAGAAAATGAAGATCATGACATCCAGTCCCATCACTTCATGGGAAATAGATGGGGAAACAGTGGAAACAGTGCCAGACTTTATTTTGGGGGGCTCCAAAATCACTGTAGATGGTGACTGCAGGCATGAAATTAGAAGACACTTACTCCTTGGAAGAAAAGTTATGACCAACTTAGGTAGTATATTCAAAAGCAGAGACATTACTTTGTCAACTAAGGTCCATCTACTCAAGGTTATGGTTTTTCCAGTGGTCATGTATGGATGTGAGAGTTGGACTGTGAAGAAGGCTGAGGGCCAAAGAATTGATGCTTTTGAACTGTGGTGTTTGAGAAGACTCTTGAGAGTCCCTTGGACTGCAAGGAGATCCAACCAGTCCATTCTGAAGGAGATCAACCCTGAGATTTCTTTGGAAGGAATGAAGCTAAAGCTGAAACTACAATACTTTGGCCACCTCATCAGAAGAACTGACTCATTGAAAAAGACTCTGATGCTGGAAGGGATTGGGGGCAGGAGAAGAAGGGGACGACCAAGGATGAGATGGCTGGATGGCATCATGGACTCGATGGACATGAGTCTGAGTGAAGTCTGGGAGATGGTGATGAACAGGGAGGCCCGGCGTGCTGTGATTCATAGTGCTGCAAAGAGTTGGACACGACTGAGCAACTGAACTGAACTGAACTGAAATTATTCAATAGATAGATAGAGATTATTTTTAAACTAAATATAGACCGTGAATGTCTCAATTTAATTTCCCCAAATTCATATATTTGAACCTAGATCATTGGTCTCATTTTAAAGTTTCTATATTAACAGATTTATCATTAAAATAACTATAAATATTAAAATTATGTTCCAATTTCTTTAGTTAGAAATAAATAATTAATATTATCAACAATTTCACCATACCAGTGATAGACCAGTGGAGGAAGGTGAGATCATCCCTTCCTGGGGTACCACATCATCACTGTTCTAACAACCCCTCTCCAGATTGCATGTCCTGTAGGCCTCTCTTCTGAGATCTAGAACCCTGTGTCTAAGTGCATCCTTGTTAGCTACACTTGAGTAGCTTACATATTTTTTATATAAAATAGAACCTTCAGTTCAGTTCAGTTCAGTAGCTCAGTCATGTCCGACTCTTTGCGACCCCATGAATTGCAGCACACCAAGCCTCCCTGTCCATCACCAACTCCCGGAGTTCACCCAAACTCATGTCCATTGAGTCGGTGATGCCATGGAGCCATCTCATCCTCGGTCGTCCCTTTCTCCTCCTGCCCCCAATCCCTCCCAGCATCAGAGTCTTTTCCTATGAGTCACCTCTTCGGATGAGGTGGCCAAAGTATTGGAGTTTCACCTTAACATCAGTCTTTCCAAAGACTACCTAGGACTGATCTCCTTCTTAGGAGTTCTAATATGGTCCCTCCCAACCTATTTTTGTGATCTGAATTTCAGTAGACAAACCTTATCTTTCTCATTTTAGTAAACAGAGTTAACCATACAGGTACTAATTCCAGACACCTGCAGTGACTCATGTCTCATTATTCACATGACCAGTCTGCTCAGCTGTCATTCACTGGCTTCCCTATCATCCTGTATCTAAACCTGTAACTCTTTCCATGCCTTGAAACTTCAAGCTCTTTTTCACCTTACAGTTTTCAATATGAAATTATCTCGAATCGTTTATTTCCATTCTCAGTAAGCTTGGCCTATTCTCATCCTTTATAATTTCCAGAAGTTTTTGCATAAAGAGATACCCTTAGACCACCCAAATCAAAATTAATTTCCTGTTCCTCCTTCAGCACTGTTATTCGTCTTTACAACATCCTGTTATTTTTCCCTTTTAGCATTGTGCTTGGAGAAGGCAATGGCAACCCACTCCAGTACTCTCGCCTGGCAAATCCCATGGACGGAGGAGCGTGGTAGGCTGCAGTTCATGGGGTCGCAAAGAGTTGGACACGATTGAGCAACTTCACTTTCATTTTTCACTTTCATGCATTGGAGAAGGAAATGGAAACCCACTCCAGTGTATTTGCCTTGAGAAACCCAGGGACGGGGGAGCCTGATGGGCTCCCATCTATGGAGTTGCAGAGTGCGACCCGACTGAAACGATTTAGCTGCAGCAGCAACAGCAGGATTGTGCTTAGTTGCTAAGTCGTTTCCAACTCTTTGTAAACCCAGGGACTGTAGCCAGCCAGGGTCCTCTGTCCATGGAATTCTCCAGGCAAGAATATTCAAGTGTGTGGCCATTCCTTTCTACAGGAGATCTTTCCAACCCAGGAATCAAACCCAGGTCTCCCACATTGCTGGTGAATCCTTTACTTCCTGAACCACCAAGGAAGCCTATTTAGCAGTAAGCATAGTTAAATTATAAGTGTATTCATTTACATTTCCCCAAAGCACAAGAGCCAATTCTCTGAAAATAAATGTTGGTATTTATCTATAAATGGAAATTATCATTAAATTGCATATAAATTACAATTAAATTATTTATAAATTATATTTGCATATATACTTATGAATATATACAATTGGTTCTGTTTCTTTGAAGAATCCTAATAAAATAGCCATATTCAAAACTTGTTGACATGGGGTTTCAAGCTCACCTTAAGGTTTTACTCATATTGTAAAAGCTGTGGAAAAAGGCTCTATTTCTCAAGAAAAAAAAGAACAAGAGAAATATTTTGCTGAAAGAAATGAACTTCTTAACCATCACACCATGGAATGAAATGGCTCTGGAGGCTGCCTGAAGTTCATAATCATATTGTTCATGTGCCAACTAACTGTTCAGTGGAAGGTCAACTCAGGTAGCCTGACTCTGGATGCCCAGCCTCTGAAGCAGAGGTAAGTAAATGAGACAGAACATGGCACAGCAGATACTTGTAAGCTGAGCCTTCAAGCACACTGTGTGTGCTTAAATATGCTTCAGGATGATCTGGCCATGTGTGCTGGTTTCCAATGACAAACATTAAAATTAATTTATTAATCCATCCCACATTCTAACATATGAGGAGAATAGCAGTGATACATCAAATTCAAATGTAACACTTTCCATGACATGACTATTAGAGTTTTGGGAATATTTAATCATTTTATTCATGAATCAGAATATAAAGATGTAGTAGTACATATACACAGCATTATTTAAGAAGTTCTAATACTTTTATAAACAATTTTAAAGTATTTATAATTCATTTTTAGATGTTAGAGAAGGTGACAAAGAATTGCTGGCAAGGATGTATTTTCCTCCATGGGGAAAATATTAAAGTACCAATATTAAAATTTCATTTTTTTCTGTCATACCTTGTAAAGCAAGTGGCAAAGATGAATCTTTTCTTCTTGCAAATAAAGATACAACAATACAGAAAAGTTCAAGTTCCTTATTCAATATGAACCAGTATATCAGTTCAGGAGCTGAGGAAAAAAAGACACATTTCTCCCATCCCCCCACCCCCCAAAAAAGAGTCTGGTGTTTCCCAAATCATCCAATCACAAGAGCAAGGACAATGACTGCAACAGGCTGGGAAACCAAGGGCAGCAATGTTACATAAAGACAGTGTCCTGAGCCTGTCATTTTCATAGATGTGCTTGAATTGGCAACTGGGCTGCTCCACACAGACAGGTGACATCTGTTCATAATGATTTTACCTGTTCAAGTGAATTAAGCAAGTAGCTCTTATTGTCCATTCTGTCAAAGTCTAAGCTCTACATTAGTAATTATTTGATGGGAAAGACAAAATGGAATCTGAAAGTCATAGCCCTTTTACAGGCACTAATTCCATCTACCTCATTGGAAAACATACGCACATCTTGGAATGATTTACAAGGGCAGTTAAAATAATCTACAAAAGTAAAAACTTACAGAAATAAGTCAGGGCATACTACATTAATTGGACTTTCCATTTAATTAGACTCTTTCTGTAATTAATAAGTCATGGCAAGAGTGAACAGAAAGAGTTCTGGAAAATCTTTTGCTGAAGTAGCTTAAAGATTTACTGAAATGAAGGTATTTTAGACATGGCTGTCTCCATTAGCAGGATACAAACCTGACTGCCATAAAGAGAATGGGCAGTGCTTATCTAGGTGCACAGCTTTGAAATGTCACAAGGATAGTGGAGTGACAGTCATAATAAAAGAATAAAATAATGCGATATTCAGCAACAGGGATGGATCTAGGTGCTATAATACAGAAGGAAGTAAGTCAGAGAGAGAAAGACAAACATCATGTGATACCTATACTTGGAATCTAAGCATATATGATACATATGAACTGATTTACAAAACATAAATAGACTCAAACACAAAAAACCACTTTATGGTTACCAAAGGGGGAGATGGAGGATAAATTAGAAGTTTGGGATTAAAACATATACACTACTATATATAAAAGAGATAGCCAACAAGGACCTACTGTATAGCACAGGGAACTATACTCAATATCTTGTAATAATCTAAAATGGAAGAGAATGTAAAAAAGAATATATATGTTATAATTATACTCATATGTGTAATTGGCACTTTGCTATATATCTGAAACTAACACAACATTGTAAGTCACCTATACGTCAATTTAAAAATGTTTAAAAAGAGATAATAGAATCAATTTTGAGGACAGTTGAGTAGCTCTGGAGGTGTTCTATATGGTTTTTTTTTTCTTCTGACTTTGAAAAAACAAATATTAGGGGAATTTATCCCATTTCTTTTTTCATTCTTATGTTGAATGATTTTTTTTTTCAATTCCAGAAGCATAGTTTTGGTCCTCTCTGCATTTTTTTTTTCTTTTTTTCTATTATGCTATTTTTGAAACTAATAAAATTTCACAAATAATTTATGCTCAGCCAACTGTTTAATATTTATAGCATGAACTAGCCTTATGGTTAGTTTGTTCTTGTTATTTCTAGTAAGGGGTAAAGTTCAGGAAGAGACCAGGCTTAAAGAGCCAAGGATGTTCAGGCAAGCAGGTGGACTATGGGATAGAGAATAGACTGAATAATAAGTGCAGAGTCCCCACATCAGTGGAGGAGGATACAGAATTTTTTTTTTTTTTTGCTTTTTTTCTATTATGCTATTTTTGAAACTAATAAAATTTCACAAATAATTTATGCTCAGCCAACTGTTTAATATTTATAGCATGAACTAGCCTTATGGTTAGTTTGTTCTTGTTATTTCTAGTAAGGGGTAAAGTTCAGGAAGAGACCAGGCTTAAAGAGCCAAGGATGTTCAGGCAAGCAGGTGGACTATGGGATAGAGAATAGACTGAATAATAAGTGCAGAGTCCCCACATCAGTGGAGGAGGATACAGATGACAGCTCAAGCAATCCACAGTGGATGATATCCCCAGCAGTAACACGTCTCTTTAGAGAAGCTTTGGTTGTGCACCAGGGTCAAGATTGTGGGGAAGGGAGGTGACAAAAGTAAAGAAGTTTGAAACTATTATGGGAAGGAAAGCAGCTTCTTGAACCCAGTCTACACATGACACTTAAGCATAAATAAAAGAAACAGAATACTGGTGGGCTGGTATCAAAAGACATAAGGTCTAATGTAGAAACTGATCTTCACTAGTCCTGTCACTTGTGTACATCTCTGTAAATGAACCAAAGCCAGGCCAGGGGCAATGTATTCTTGCTCAGTCATCTCAGAATTTGTGGCAAAGTTGTTATTCAAGAGATACTGGTAGGGCAAATCTCAGGGGCTGACATAAGAACTGTGTAATCATGCTCCAGACATTTTACTGAGATCAGGCAATTGAATGCTTTCATTTAAAATCAGGATTATTTGGGGACCATTTTGGGACTATGGCAGTAACCACCAGCAGAATTGAAAAGAGAAATGTTTCAGTTTTTTTCTAGAAGATAGGATTGTGTTCATTAAGAAGTAATATCTAAAACTGATAAAATGCAAAGAATTTTCCACAGATTTTTGTGATCCACATGGTCAAAGACTTTGGCAGAGTCAATAAAGTAGAAATAGATGTTTTTCTGGAATTCTCTTGCTTTTTCGATGATCCAGCAGATGTTAGCAATTTGATCTCTGTATCGTTTGCCTTTTTAAAATCCAGCTTGAACATCTGGATGTTCATGGTTCACGTACTCTTGAAACCTGGCTGCAGAATTTTGAGCATTACTTTGCTAGAGTGTGAGATGAGTGCAATTGTGTGGTAGTTTCAACATCCTTTGGAGTTGCCTTTCTTTGGGATTGGAATGAAACTGAACTTTTTCAGTCCTGAAGCCACTGCTGAGTTTTCCAAACTTGCTGGCATATTAAGTGTAGAACTTTAACAGCATCATCTTTAGGATTTGAAATAGCTCAACTGGAATTTCATCACCTCCACCAGCTTTTTTCATAGTGATGCTTCCTAATATCCACTTGACTTCCCATTCCAGGATATCTGGTTCTAGGTGAACAATCACTAAAAACTGAGGAAGACTTGGGTACTACAGTTATCTAAAACAAGCATAATGTGATCTAACCAGCACCAAGGCAACAAGTTAATGTAGATCCTGAATAAGAGGACTTTACTTACTCAGAGAACTCAGGGCACTGGAAGATCTATCAAATCTTTCTCAACTATTTTGAGGATTTTTCAAGTTTCTTCTTTGGCTTAATTACATGCAAAAAATTTGTTATAACTAATTATAGGTTAACTTGTTGGTCATTATTCCCCTTGGAGAAGAAAACAGCAACTCATCTCAGTATTCTTGTCTGGAGAATCCCATAGACAGGGAGCCTGGTGGGCTACAGCCTATAGGGTTGCAAAAAGTTGTAAAGGGCTAAGTAACTGAGCACATTATTCCCCTAATTTGGATAAAAGTATTCATAATCTGAACATAGGACATAGGTCTCTAGAGTTGAGTCTGTTGAGAGACAACAGACAATGGCATACATTATTCCAAGTTTCACACATTTTAACGGTGATTATTACCTTTGTAGCTCCTCCTCTTTGTGTTAGCCTTATGTGCAATTTAAATATAAAGATTTAGTTCCTTTCAGCAACCTACTGGAAAACGAACTCCTTAAGCTTAGCCCCGGTACTTACTTTACTCAATGTGCTGTATTGTCTTCTGTTTAATTTAAAAAGCGAAGGACGTCACTCATTATCAGAGAAATGCAAATCAAGACCACAATGAGGTACCACTTCACACCAGTCAGAATGGCTGCGATCCAAAATCTGCAAGCAATAAATGCTGGAAAGGGTGTGGAGAAAAGGGAACCCTCTTACACTGTTGGTGGGAATGCAAACTAGTACAGCCACTATGGAGAACAGTGTGGAGATCCCTTAAGAAATTGCAAATAGAACTGTCTTATGACCCAGCAATCCCACTGCTGGGCATACACACTGAGGAAACCAGAATAGAAAGAGACACATGTACCCCAATGTTCATTGCAGCACAGTTTATAATAGCCAGGGCATGGAAACAACCTAGATGTCCCTCAGGAGATGAATGGATAAGAAAGCTGTGGTACATATACACAATGGAGTATTACTCAGCCATTAAAAAGAATACATTTGAATCAGTTCTAATAAGATGGATGAAACTGGAACCGATTATACAGAGTGAAGTAAGCCAGAAAGAAAAACACCAATACAGTATACTAACACATATATATGGAATTTAGAAAGATGGTAATGAGGACCCTGTATGCAAGACAGCAAAAGAGACACAGATGTGTAGAGCAGACTTTTGGACTCTGAGGGAGAGGGAGAGGGAGAGGGTGGGATGATTTATAAAGTGAAGGAGTGGGTTGTTTTATCAACAAAATGAGTTTGTTTTGGAATACCTGATAATTTCATTTCGGGACATAACATGGAGAATAGTACACGAGTCTGGAGAAGAGAGGAGAGGGGCTTGCTCTTACCAAGGAAAGGAGGAAACTGGAGAGAACTGTGGGGATTTTCATTGGCTGCAGGCATTGAGTGGCTTTTGACTGAGTCAGAGGAAATCATTCTTCCTACTGAGCTCTGTACACTGTGGTGAGTTGTATATTAATGAGAGCCCCCTTCTCTCCCAACACACACTGGGATTCCTTACTTTATTTAAATGAGTTTTCCTTTATTCATTTTCACACTGTCCTCAGAAAATGTAGCATTTCCACGGTGTTTTTTTTTTTTTTTAATTCTACTTTGCCAGTATATAAATGCAGATAAAAAGGGAATGATGAACATTTTATTGGTTTTAGTTTAGTGGTTACTGAATCAGTGTACTATTTCTCGAGTGTACACAGAACTCCAGTAGAGTTCATGACTAAAAGTTTTTCCTTGAGAAACCAATAAGTTCAGGCAAACAATCAATCAAGGGTATATGAGAAGCATACATCAGAACATACTCAGGGCAGCATCCCTTGATGACTTGATCCAGTAAGTTTAGCCCCTAATGGATTCTAAACAGCAAGGGTTCTTTTCTCAAAAGGCTGGGATCAGACTGACGGCTACTGGTTATTACTGTTCCTATAGATCCTAGGTTAACTTGTTAATATTCTAGGAAAGTATTTGCCATCAAAAATATATTGATTACAAGGGGAAAAGATACCTGCCCTATCTTATTTCATTTCTAAAAATACATGTAGACTACAAATTTTAGACCTGCAGTTAATTTTGCACCACCTTCAAAGCTCACCCTGCCTATCCACCTGTTCCTCTCTGAGCTCTTCTCCTTCCTCAATTCTGATGCATGATTCTGTCATGACCTTGCAAGTCATATGTTGGAAGTGTTGGAGTCCCTAAATGTAAAAAGGTCTGTGTTCTTAATCTATCACTCAAAGAAGAGATTCTCACTACTCTGAAATCCTGATTATGTAACTAGTTGTGAAAACAAACAAACTTCCATTTTATCAAGTCACTCTGTTTTAGTGTTTGCTGGTTAAGTGCTAACAAATCCCTAACTAATTCACTGAAATACTACTTCCTCACCAAAGGAACAACAGAACTTACAATGCTGTAGTGAGCTATGTAGGTGGTGGGGATATTAATGTGTGCAGGTGTTATACAAGGTCATTAAAGCCACAGAAGTTTTCTTTCTTTCTTTTTTTTTTTTTTACTGGATATTTGTCTTGCTTTTCATGGAGTTGCCATGTCTGCTTAGATCTTTCAGTTATAAATGTATTATGACTGGTGGACTCAGATGTAGTCTCCAAGTATATTTATTCACAACAAGTAAACTTTGTGGCTATTTTGTTTCCTAAATTTTACAAAGAATCATACAAAATTATTCACAGTTACCCTTTAACTGGTATCTCTGGAGTATCTAAATTTAGGATGATTGGTTACTTGGCTATATATATATATATATGTGTGTGTGTGTGTACATATGTGTGTATAAAAGTACACAGTTACATTACAAACATATATATAAATACACATTACATTCTAGTGATGCTTTATGGCCTGTATTGTCCAAGTAACCAGAAAATACAAGAAAGCAATATATTATTTATTCTTAATGATTCCCCAGTTCAGTGTAAGTTCTGGTGGCTCTTTGGTGGGGTTAATGACAACCTCCTCCAAAAGGGCTTATGCCATACCCAGGTCTGCTGTATCCAGATCCCCTGTACCTACAGCAGTCCACTGCTGACCCATAACTCTGCAGGAGACACTCAAACACTCAAAGGAAGGTCTGGCTCAATTTATATGGTTTCCTGGTGTGCATCAAGTTTTGTTTGAGCCCTCTGAGCGTCTCTGGTGGGTTTGGGGTTAGAGTCTAAATGCAGTTTCACCCTCCTTCGTACCATTTTCCTGGGGTTTCTCCTTTGCCTTTGGACATGGGGCTTTTTTTTGGGGGGGGGGATCCAACATTCTCCTGTTGACAATTGTTCAACAGCGAGTTGTAATTTTGGAGTTCTCAGAGAAGAAGATGTCTGTTTCATTATAGGGGACTGAAATGCAAAAGTAGGAAGTCAAGAGATACCTGGAGTAACAAGCAAATTTGGCCTTGGGCACAAAATGAAGCAGGACAGAGCTAACAGAGTTTTGCCAAGAGAATACAGTGGTCATAGAAAACACCCTTTTCCAACAACAAAAGACATCACCAGATGGTCAATACTGAAATCAGATTGATTATATCCTTTGCAACCAAAGATGGAGAAGCTCTATACGGTCAGCAAAAATAAGACTGAGAGCTGACTATGGTTCAGACCATGAACTCCTTATTGCAAAATTAAGACTTAAATTGAAGAAGGAAAAACGACTGCACTATTCAGGTGTGACCTAAGTCAAATCCCTTAGGATTATACAATGCAAGTGACAAATAAGTTCAAGGGATTAAATCTGATAGACAGAGTGCCTATAGAACTATGGATGAAGGTTCATCACACTGTACAGAAGACAGGGATCAAGACCATTCCCAAGAAAACGGAGTGCAAAAAAAAAAAAAAATGGTTGTCTGAGGAGGCCTTACAAATNGGTCTGTCTCTTATACACATCTAGATGTGTATAAGAGACAGACACTGTACAGAAGACAGGGATCAAGACCATTCCCAAGAAAACGGAGTGCAAAAAAAAAAAAAAAAAATGGTTGTCTGAGGAGGCCTTACAAATAGATGAGAAAAGAAAGGAAGCTATAGGCAAAGGAGAAAAAGAAAGATCTATCAATTTGAATGCAGAGATCCAAAGAATAGCAAGGAGAGATAAGAAAACCTTCCTCAGTGATCAATACAAAGAAATATAGGAAAACAGTAGAATGGGAAAGACTAGAGATCTCTTCAGGAAAATTAGAGTTACCAAGGGAATATTCCATGCAAAGATGGGCACAATAAAGGACAGAAACGTTATGGACCTAACAGAAGCAGAAGATATTAAGAAGATGTGGCAAGAATCCACAGAACTATACAAAAAAAGATCTTCATGACTCAGATAACCACGATGGTGTGATCACTAGAGGCAGACATTTTGGAATGCAAAGTCAAGCGGGCCTTAGGCTGTCTCTTATACACATCTAGATGTGTATAAGAGACAGACCTAATGCAAAGATGGGCACAATAAAGGACAGAAACGTTATGGACCTAACAGAAGCAGAAGATATTAAGAAGATGTGGCAAGAATCCACAGAACTATACAAAAAAAGATCTTCATGACTCAGATAACCACGATGGTGTGATCACTAGAGGCAGACATTTTGGAATGCAAAGTCAAGCGGGCCTTAGGAAGCATCACTATGAACAAAGCTAGTGGAGTTGATAGAATTCCAGTTGAGCTATTACAAATCATAAAATATGATGCTGTTAAACTGCTGCATTTAATATGCCAGAAAATTTGGACAACTCAGTAATGGCCACAGGATAGAAAAGTTCAGTTGTCATTCCAATCCCCAAAAATGCAATGCCAAAGAAGATTTAAACTACCATACAATTGCACTTATCTCACATTCTAGCAAAGTAATGCTCAAAATTCTCCAAGCCAGGCTTCAACAGTATATGAACCATAAACTTCCAGATGTTCAAGCTGGATTTAGAAAACGTGAAGGAACCTGAGATCAAATTGCCAACATCAACTAGATCATCAAAAAAGCAAGAGATTTCCAGAAACACATCTATTTCTGCTTTACTGCCTCTGCCAAAGCTTTTGACTGTGTGAATCGCAATAAACAGGAAAAATTCTGAAAGAGATGGAAATACTAGACCTCCTTACTTGTCTCCTGAGAAACATGTATGCAGCTCAAGAAGCAACAGTTAGAATAGGACATAGAACCACGAACTGGTTCCAAGTTGGAAAGGAATCAGTTAAGACTGTACTGCTAATTGTCACCCTACTTATTTAACTTCTTTCAGAGTACATCATGCAAATTTCCAGGCTGGAAGAAGCACAAACTGGAATCAAGATTGCCAAGAGAAGTATCATTAACTTCAGATATGCTGATGACACCACCCTTGTGGCAGAAAGCAAAGAAGATCTAAAGTGCCTCTTTATGAAAGTGAAAGAGGAGTGAAAAAGCTGGATTAAAACTCAACATTCATAAAACTAAGATAATGGCATCTAGTCCCATCACTCCATGGCATATAGATGGGCAAACAATGGAAAGAGTGACAGGCTTTATTTTTCTGGGCTCCAAAATCACTGCAGATGGTGACTATAACCATGAAATTAAAAGACACTTGCTCCTTGGAGGAAAAGCTATGACCATTATAGACAGCGTACTAAAATGCAGATACATTAATTTTGCCATCAAAGGTCCATCTAGTCAAAACAATGGCTTTTCCAATAGTCATGTATGGATGTGAGAATTGGACTAGAGAGAAAGTTGAGTGCTGAAGTACTGATGCTTATGAAGTGTGGTTTTGGAACAGACTTTTGAGAGTCTTGTGAACTTCCAGGATATCCAACCAGTTGATCCTAAAGGAAATCAATCCTGAATATTCATTGGAATGACTGATGCTGAAGCCAAAACTCTGATACTTAGGCCATCTAATGTGAAAAACTGACTCATTGGAAAATACGTTGATGCTGGGAAAAAGTGAAGGCTGGAGGAGAAGGGGATGATAGAGGATGAGATGGTTGGATGGCATCACTGACTCAATGGGCAGGGGTTTTGAGTAAATTCTGGGAGTTGGTGATGGAAAGGTAAGCCTGGCTTGCTGCAATCCATGGGGTCATAAACAGTCTGACATGACTGAGTGATGGAACTGAACTAACTGAAGGGATTGATTTACAGATCAGTAAATCATGATGTGAAAACCTGCATCAAATTTATATATTAATACTGTTAAGTTTAACATTGTGAAAATTACAGTCGCCCAGTTGTGTCCCACTGTTTGCAATCCTATGAAATATACAGTCCATGAAATTCTCCTGGCCAGAATGCTGAAGTGGGTAGCCTTTCCCTTCTTCAGAGCATCTTCAAAACCTAGGGATCAAACCCAGTCTCCGTCATCGCAGGCAGATTCTTGATCAGCTGAGCCACATGAGAAGCCATGAATACTGGAGAGGATATCCTTTCCTTCTTCAGTGGATCTTCCTGACCCAGGAATAAAACCTGGGTCTCCTGCATTGCAGATGGTTTCTTTACCAATTGAACTATCAGAGAAGCCCTAGATTAATATTGAGTTGCATGTACTCCAATTCTTTTGATCAGCACACAAATAACTGGGTATCCTCCATGACTCACTGAGTAAAGAATCCACCTGCAGTGTAAGAAACGTAAGAGACCTAAGTTTGATCTCTGAGTCAGGAATATCCCCTGGAAGAAGAAATGACAACCCAATTCAGTATTGTTGCCTGAAAAATAGCCCATGGACAGAGTAACCTGCTCGGCTACAAACCCTGCTTGGGTTGCAACGGGTCAGACATGACTGACTGGCTAAGCACACAATCATAAAAATAACTATGACATTTCACTGGGTCTCTATATTCAGAGAGAACTGAAAGATAAATTAGTCAGTGTTTATAAAGCATTTAAAAGATGAAAAGTAATATTATTATTTAACAATATATAATGTTGACAAATAATATTTTTTCAATGTTTTAGTATTTAATAGAAAAATCAAATTTTATGTGGGAATAAGAGGAAATATCATCCATTACTAGTAAGAAAACAAAATGACACAAGACTATTTGAAAATTTATTATAAAGTATAACATGTACTTACAAAAAATCCCAGAATTTTTCTTTCTAATATTTACCCTATTCAATTGAAAACTTTTTTTGTTGTTAAGTTGCTAAATAACATTCGACTCTTTGCAATCCCAGGGGCTGTAGCCCATCAGAGTCCTCTGTCCGTGGGATTTGCCAAGCAAGAATACTGGAGCGGATTGCCATTTCCCTCTCCAAAATTGAAAACTTTTTTTTTCATCAGAAGCCTGAACATAGATGTTTAAAGAAGGTTGATTCACAAGAACTAAGGTATCCTTCATAGATGGATAGCCTACCAAACTCATGTATCCATACAATGAAATACTATTCAGAAATAAACAGCTGTTGACACAAGGAGCAACATGGATGAATATCCAACACATTTTCCTAAGTGAAAAAAGCAAAACCAAAAAGTTACATATGGTTTAATTACATTTGTGTGACAATAAGAAAAAGTCAAAATAAGAGAGGTAGAAAACAGATTCATGTCTGATGAAAATATAATACAGTGAATGCAGCTTTTAGCATGCAGCCGTTTTTGTGTGTCACTACCCTGCACCCTGTTACCAGGCAAAAGTCCCTGCTAACCCAAAAGCAACCAACTGTCAGTGAGGTATAATTAGCGAGGTGATTCAGCCAATACCAGTGGAAAGATAATTGTGAGGTGGCGAGGGATGTAAGAGGTGGATCCGGGCCTTCTGCTGGGGCCCTCCAGCCTGTTCCTTGGCCTTAGGCCAACAGGTGAACTGGGAGGACCACAGAACAGACTGGGGGCTGTGTCCTGCAGAGTTTCAGAGCCCTCATCAAGGTCACTGAGTAGCATTGGCCCAGAATTTGAGGCATTAGTGAACCTCTCTCTCATCCCTGTCTCTGTAGCAAAATGGCAGCTACAGTCTTCCTGGGTCCCAGTCTGTGGGACCTGAGTCCTCCCCCATCCTTATTTGGGTGGTCTGAAGAGCCTGAGGGCCAGCTGGGTTGAGCTTCTGGCTCACTCAGAGATAACAATGGGTCAGGGTCTGTGAACCTGCCCCTGAGGGTGCTGCAAACTGAGATCTGTCTCCTCTTAGCCAGGACAAGGACTCTGGAGGGTGAAAGTTGTACCTTGAAACTTGTCAGAACAGGGAATAACATTTGTTTGGTAGAGATTTTACAGAAACATCTTTACCTGACCATAACTCAACCTTAAGAACAAAAAATCTGACATCAAGAAATTTGCAACAACTGACCACATCCCTCCCTCATCTTTACTATAAAAGGGTTTTGTGAAAAGTTTCAGGGGAGTTTGTGGCTTTTAAGGAATGCCCCATTCATCACCTTGCATGACCCTGTAATAAAGCTTTCTCTGTTACAAACTCCAACATTCTGGTATTGTTTGGTTTCACTGCTCATCATTAGGCAGATGGACTTGCATTTTGGTAACAAATATAAATGGATTAACTTATTAAAGAGTCACAGGGAAATGTTTAGGGTAAATATATATATATATATATATATATATATATATATATATA
>SJYX01016747.1:14740-41338 GCA_006410675.1 Oreotragus oreotragus | reverse complement strand
TTTTTTTTTTTTTTCTTTTTAGATTTTAGCAAGCCTTATTTTGATATCCCAAGATATAAACCTTATTTTGATATCTCCACCACAATTGACAATACCTCATAAACTATGCCACAATGTACTGCTTATTTTTTGATGCTCTAGTGCTTCTTTATTTCACAAACTATATCTGCTTCAAAGATATACTATTACTTAGCTTACACTGTTTTGGTAAAATATGAGTAAATTATGATCCCCTATTACATTCAAGTGTTCCTTTTTTTTTATTAATTAATGTCTCAACATTATCTTTTTTTAACAAACTAAAATTTTATTTATTTTTTGAATGTCTTTTTTAATATAAAATTTTTATTTTAATTGGAGGTTAATTACTTTACATTATTGTATTGGTTTTGCCATATATAAACATGAATCCGCCACAGGTATACATGTGTTCCCCATCCTGAACCCCCTTCCCACCTCCCTCCCCATAATATCCCTCTGGGTCATCCCAGTGCACCAGTCTCAAGCATTCAGTATCACACATCAAACCTGGACTGAAAATTCGTTTCATATATGATATTATACATGGTTGAATGCCATTCTCCCAAATCATCCCACTCTCTCCCTCTCCCACAGAGTCCAAAATACTGTTCTATGCATCTGTGTCTCTTTTGCTGTCTCGCATACAGGGTTGTCATTACCATCTTTCTAAATTCCATATATATGTGTTAGTATTGCAGCACTCTTTATAATAGCCAGGACATGGAAGCAACCTAGATGTCCATCAGCAGATGAATGGATAAGGAAGCTGTGGTACATATACACAATGGAGTATTACTCAGCCATTAAAAAGAATGCATTTGAATCAGTTCTAATGAGGTGGATGAAACTGGAACCTTGTCTATCTTAATTCATGGGTCCAATAAATTTAACATTGATCATGAACACTGTACACATTTCAAAGTTTATTACAGGCTGGGATCAAAGCAACTTACCTATGAAAACTGTGCCTGTGTGTGTGTGAGGAGAAGACAAAAATCCTTTCTGTTAAAAAATGACCTATATCATTTACAGTAGAAATTAATACAACATTGCAAAGCAATTATATTCCAATTTTAAAAATATACAAAGACAGAAAAACATTGATCTGATACTTGGAACTGGATGAGGGGGAACCAGTAGGTCTGCAATAATTTCCATTTGAATGGAATTCCTTTTATTTGCATGTGACTCTGGGACATTGATAGCATGCTTACTCCTTGGAAGAAAAGTTATGACCAACACAGACAACATATTAAAAAGCAGAGACATTACTTTGCCAACAGAGGTCCATCTAGTCAAGGCTATGGTTTTCCAGTAGTCATGTATGGATGTGAAACTTGGACTATAAAGAAAGCTGAATGCTGAATAATTGATGCTTTTGAACTGTGGTGTTGGAAAAGACTCTTGAGATTCCTTGAATTGCAAGGAGATCCAACCAGTCCATCCTAAAGGAAATCAGTCCTGAACGTTCATTTTAAGCTCTGATGTTGAAGCTGAAACTCCAATACTTTTGCCACCTAATGCAAAGAGCTGACTCATTTGAAGAGACCCTGATGCTGGGAAAGATTGAAGGCAGGAAGAGAAGGGGACGACAGAGGACGAGATGGTTGGATGGCATCACTGACTCAATGGACATGCATGTGAGCAAGTTCTGGGAGCTAGTGATGGACAGGGAAGCCTGGCATGCTGCAGTCCATGGGGTCACAAAGAGTCGGACATGACTGAATGATTGAACCAAACTGAACTGAATAATCCTAATAGTTAACATTTATTGTATCTGCACAGTGTGCTAGGGAATGTTTTTGCATTGTACATTATGTGTGTGTGTCTATATCTTTACAACCATGCCTCAAAAGAGATACTTCCTTTTAGAACATTTTCAGCTGAGAAACAAGAGTTTCAAAAGCCTGTTTGTTCTAGGTCTTCCCAGCAGAAAATACGAAACCTCAGACTTGAACCTTGGGCTTTCTGATTCAAACTCAATGCATTTTATGTATCTATAAAAGTATGTCATTCATAATCCCTGCTATGGAAAAGGCAAGTTGAATGATGACTACAACTGCTGTGCTCTGGCTCCATGAAGGCTAACTCAAGCACATTCCTGTGAGCCCTGGTACCACTCTGAACAATGACTTTGCCCATCAGTCTTGCCAAACTCTCATGGAACTGCACTGCCACCTAGGACTCTTTCTACCCAACCTTCTTTCTATTACTTCTCTATCATGTAGGATTTAGTCTTTTATCCAGATAGTCTCTCAGCCTTGCCTAACTCTGTCCCATTTTCTCTCATAGGGTATCTTATTTAGCTAGGGCTGCTATAACAGAACACCATAGACTAACAAGCATTTATTTCTGTTTATTTCTATTTATTTCATTTACTCCAGACAGTTGTGGAGGCTGAAATTCCAAGATCAAGGTGCCACCAGATTATGTGTCTAGTGAGGCTCCTCTTCCTTTATTATAGACGCCTGCCTTGTCTCTGTGTGCATGCACGGAACTTCCTTGGTATGAGTGTGTGGAGTGCAAAAGAGCTTCCTCTTTTCATTAGGACACTAATCCCATCCTGAGGATCTCACCCACATGATCTGGTCTAAACATAATTAACTTTCCCAATCATCATTTTCAAATATCATCACATTTGGGATTAGGGCTTCACCATATGAAGTTTGAAAGACACAAATATTCAGTCCATTGCACTCTGTCCCTGGCCTTCCAAAATTCCTGTCTTTGTCACATGCAAAACATATACTTCCAATCCCACAGTCCCAGGAATTTTTAACTCATTCAGCATCAACTCTAATGTCCAAAGTCAAAAGGAACATGTAAATATCATCTAAATCAGATTTGCATGAGATATAGGGTATGATTCCTCCTGAGCTAAAGTTTGTCTTCAGCTATGACTCTGTGAAACCAGAAAGGCTACCCACCTGAAAAATAAACTGGTGGGCAAGTGTAAGATAGACATTCTTATTCCTAAAGGGAGAAGTGGGAAAGACAGAAAGAGTGATGTGACCAAGTAAGTCCAAAACTTGGCATGGTCTATTCCATTAGAACTTAAAGCTTGAGAATGATCCTATTTAGTTTGATGCTAGCTACTGCAGTGCCCCTGCAGGTACACTGTGGTGGCAACCTTATCCCCACAGCTCATAGTCACTACTTCCAAATGAGGCCTCATAAAAATAGACTTCAATGTCCATATTTCTACCAAGATTCTGTACATGATTTTGGCCTCTTCTAAGAAGATGGAAGTTCTCTCCACAGCTCTTCTGAGCTCCCCAGAATCACCTTTCACATCCATCTTTCTTCTGACAGTCTGTATACAGAAATCTAAACATTTTTCTATCATGCAGCTCAAACTTCCTTTAGCCTCTACCCATAACCCAGTTGCAAGCTGTTTTCAAATTTTTAGATACTTTTTTTAAAGCAGCACCCAACTTATCAGAACAAACTATTGTTTTAATCAGTTTAGGTTTCTATACCAAAGTACCATAGATTGTGGCTTAAACACACACACACACACACACACACACACACACACATTTGTCATCACTGTAGAAACTGGAAGTCTAAGGTCAATGTGCCAGCAGATTCAGTTAACAGTGAGATCTCTCTTAGTAATTTACATATGACCAGCATCTCACATTACTGTGGGAGAGAGTGAGATAGTGCAAACTGTCTAGTCTCTTCTTAAAATGGTACTACTCCCATTATGAGGACTGCACTGTCATCATATCATTTAAATCAAACTGACTCCCAAAGGCCCCATATCCAAATACTATCACATCAGATGTTAGGGCTTCAATGCAGACATTGGTGGTGGGGCACATTTCAGCTATAGCCTGGCATAAGTGAAAGTGAAAGTGAAGTTCAGTCGTGTCAGACTCTTTGCGACCCGTGGACTTTAGCCCACCAAGCTCCTTCATCCATGGGATTCTCCAGGCAAGAATACTGAAGTGGGTTGCCCTTTCCTTCTCCAGAGGCATATTCCCCGTATAATTTATTGGAAATATCCCATTATAGTTTTTGCTTCTCAAAATAATACAGCAGGGGGAGAAGTTGCAACATATGTGACATAGGGTACAATGGGAGGAGTTAATGAGTCATATTTCCAAATGCAGAGTTCTGAGAAGTCAGTGCCATGATGCCTCTAGTGGTGCTGGACTATCTTGATGGTCATATTGCACGTGCTGGCATATCACTGGCCATCAATAATTCCATGCCTTAATGATTTGATGGAAAGGGCAATAGTGAAATTCTCTGGGGGGTGCAGGGCTCAATACTAGTAACTGTGAGGAGTCAGATAGCTCTAGTTAATTCTATTTTCTTCACTGGGTAGCTAGAGAAAAAATCAAAGTAGAGTGGGCACCCAGGGTGAACATACCTGCTTCACAGGCACATCTTGAGGATTCTTAGACACCAAACAACAAGTAAGCAACATAAAAAGAAATTGTTCACATGAACATAAAATGTTTTATTTATTTTATACACCTCAGTGTACAACTATGTCTGTTATTTTTATGTATGGATTATTTCCCTAGGAGATAAAAAGACTAAGTTGGCCCCATGAGGCTAGTCATGATACTGTCCTCTGATAATCAAGAAACATTAAGCTCAGACTACCCTAAGTCGAATAGCATCTTCCTTACAATGATCTGTATCTGCTCACAAACTAAAAAGTGTGTTGATAGTTTGTCTAGTGTCCCTAGAAACCAGGGATCTTTAGTACCAGAAACATCTTATTAATTTTTAACATGGAATGTTTTTTGAGTTCTTAATCTTTGAGGAAAGTTAGTCAAAGTTAGATCTCTTTTATTTTTGCTGCTAATTGTGTGTGTGCGTGTGTGTGTGTGTGTGTGTGTGTGTGCGATTTCATTCAAAACATAATTATAACTTAACAGAACAAATATAACATCTGTAGTTGAAAACGGTTCTGTGGTTCTGTAAAATCACACTTAAATAGAGAATTTGAACTCCACTCTGTCTCACATATATGTCATGAGTAAGTGAATCAGTTAAAGTTACTCAGTCGTGTCTGACTCTTTGCAACTCCATGGACTATACAATTCATGGAATTCTCCATGCAAGATTACTGGAGTGGGTAGCCTTTCCCTTCTCCAGGGGATCTTGCCAACCCAGCGATCAAACCCAGTTCTCCTGCATTGCAAGTAGATTCTTTGCCAGCTGAGCTATCAGGGAACTGCTGCTTTATGACAATGCAGTTTATTTTACTTGACAAATATAAATAAGATGAATGAGAATATGGCTATTCTCAAATCAGTAGTCTTCCACCATAAAAAAGGTTGGTCTACCAGGGCTCTCATGAGGAAAATTCATAGATAGAATGACTTAAAAAAGAGAAATCTGTCTTCTCATAGTCATGGATGCTAAGAGTCTAAGATCAAGGTCCAACAGTGTTTCTAGTAGCATTATCTTCCTGGATTAAAACATAAACTTAAAACTTAAAACATAAGTGAGTTCCTTGTAGACAGCATAAAATTGGATATTTTTAATTCATTCAAACACTAATTTTATTTTAGTTGAAGAATATGAACGATTTATATTTAGAATAGTTATTGATAGGTAAGGACTTACTATCACCACTTTGTCCATTAGTTTGTGAGTTTTTAAATAGTTTCCATTCTCCTTTTTTTCTCTCTTGTTGTATTTCTTTGTGAGTTGAGGTTTGAACAGTTCAGTTCAGTCACTCATTCAGTTAAGGACCTATTTAAAAATTTTATTGCAGTATAGTTGACTTACAAATTGTGACAATTTCTAATGTACTTAAAAATAGAGATATCCCTAATCCTTTTCTATTAACATGGGATGTCAGTTTCAATCTCTCTACTTACAGTTTATGTGCATCCTTAAAACATAAGTGAGTTCCTTGTAGACAGCATAAAATTGGATATTTTTAATTCATTCAAACACTAATTTTATTTTAGTTGAAGAATATGAACGATTTATATTTAGAATAGTTATTGATAGGTAAGGACTTACTATCACCACTTTGTCCATTAGTTTGTGAGTTTTTAAATAGTTTCCATTCTCCTTTTTTTCTCTCTTGTTGTATTTCTTTGTGAGTTGAGGTTTGAACAGTTCAGTTCAGTCACTCATTCATGTCCAACTCTTTGAGACCACATGGACTGCAAAATGCCAGGTTTTGTTGTTCACTACCAACTACTGGAGCTTGCTCAAACACATGTCCATTGAGTCAGTGATGCCATCCAACCATCTTATTCACTGTTGTATCCTTCTCCTCCTACCTTCAGTCTTTCCCAGCATCAAGGTCTTTTCCACTGAGTCAGTTCGTCGCATCAGGTGGCCAAATTGTTGGAGATTCAACTTCAGCATCACTTCTTCCAATGAATATTCAGGACTGATTTCCCTTAAGATTGATTGGTTTGTTCTCCTTGATGTTCAAGGGACTCTCAAGAATTTTTAAAGTTGAAACAGCTTAACTTGGTTACAAACTTTTAACATACTTAGATGCCTCTCCACAATATATTTTGTTAATATACAAAATTACATCTTTTTGTGCTGTGTATCCATAACACAATATTGCAGCTATAGTTACTCTTAACATTTTTTTAACCTATATGCTAGAGTTCAAAGTGATTTGTATACCATCATCTCATTATTAGAATATTTTGAATTAGATTGTACATTTACCTTGACCTGTGAATTGTATAATTTCCTATGTTTTCACATTGTTCAGCTTCAAACTTTTCCTGCATCATCTCCTAGTAATAAAATCTCTCAGCTTCTGTTTCTTTGATAAAATCTTTATCTCTTCTTCATTTATGAAGGAAAACTTTTCTGTGGAAAGTTTACTTGGTTGACAGCTTTTTGTTTTTGTTTCTCCTTCACATAGTTTGAAAATATTCTACTCTCTACTGGCCTACAAGGTACCTGCTCAGAAATCTATTTATGAATTTATCAGTATTCCCAAAATATAATGAGTTTTTTCTCTTATTGACTTGAAAATTAACTGTCTTTGATTTTCTTTTTATTTTCTTTTACTTTACAATACTGTATTGGTTTTTCTGTACATTGACATGAATCTGCCACGAGCTCCCAATCCTGAATGTCTTTGATTTTCAAGAGCTTGATTATACTGTGTTTACTATATAAATAACTGAACCTGAACTTCAGCCAACCTCTAATCATTGTTCCTCTGATCCTAGTGTGAATCATGATGATTTATGATGCCAAAGGATTGTGAATTCTAAAAGACTTCCAATTATCTGGTGCATTTTCATAGCAAATCTAGGAATACATGCTGATATAGGTGTGTGAAACTGCATCAGTACATAAAAATGGATTAATTTCACCCTCCTAAACAAAGCCATCAAAATTTGAAATCATTCTTAGCAACATCTTAGATACCTAAATGCCCTCTAACATGTACAAGCCTTAAATGATGCCTTGAAAAATTACACATCTTATAATAATACTATTTTTTACCATTTTTTCCTCATCTGTTTTTATATTTTGATTAGTTAAAACTATAGTCGAAATTGCAGCCCCTTTAGATATTTGATGCATTGACATTAAAACTCATTTTATCTCTAACAAAAATTATACTTCAAGGCTGAAAAGGACCTTAACATTCATATAGTGCTACTGTCCATCAGTAGCTTAATATTTTGTCCATTACATCATTTTTACTTACTCTATAATAAATTCTGATAATAATGTTGAAAGAATCATTGGACCACGAAGAAAGAATTTCACAAAAGAATAATAGAAAATTGAAATCGTGTGGGTGTTGAGTATGGCACACTCATGATAATGGTGCTTTATAGATAGAGTTGTCGATTTTCAATTTTATGCTAATATGAATGATGCTCAAAAATATGAAGATATTTGTACATGTGTCACTTTACATATTGATTTGTTAGTGGTATAAACAACTAGCACTATTATTTCTATCAAATTTCTCTTAATACAGATTGTACAAGTGTATATTATTTATCTCTCCATGTCAGTTGATATTATTTTTGTCATCTATCTATCTACATAGTATAAACACATATGCAAATAAAATATGTATAATTTTCTGAATCTTGCCTAATATGGAAAACTGTATATTAGAGTTTAATTTATGTTTCCTATATTATGCAAAAAGTTTAACCTAATGTTACTCATATTTAAGAGTAATGTTGGGATGACATCAGCATCATGTAGGGATGAGATGCTCTCTTTGTCTCCCTTCTTCAATTTATACAATGGTTTCCCTTGTGACTCAGCTGGTAAAGAATCCACCTGCAATGTGAGAGGCCTGGGTTAAATCTCTGGATTGGGAAGATCCCCTGGAGAAGTGAAAGGCTGCCCATTCCAGTATTCTAGCCTGGATAATTCCACGCACTCTATAACCCAAGGGGTTGCAAAGAGTCTGACACGACTGAGTGACTTTTTTTTCACTTCCCTCCAATTCAATTTACAATTAGTAAAACATTCATAACACAACAAAGTTTTCTCTGACCAACACATCAGGATTCTAAAAAAGATCCTTACCCACCTTTACATTTAAACATGGGAAGACTAGAACAAACAGAGGAGGCAGAACTCAGAGGCACTGTTTCTACTGTTTCCCCATTTATTTGCCATGAAATTATGGGACTGGATTCCATGATCTCAGTTTTCTGAATGTTAAGTTTTAAGCCAGCATATTCACTCTCCTCTTTCACTTTCATCAAGAGTCTCTTTACTTCTTCTTTGTTTTCTGTCATAGTATAATGCATATCTGAGGTTATGAATATTTCTCCCAGATATCTTGATTCCTGCTTGTGCTTCATCCAGCCCAGAATTTCACATGATGTACTCTGAATATAAGTTAAATAACCAAGGTGACAATATATAGACTTGACATACTCCTTTCTCAATTTGGAACCAGTCTGCTGTTCTATGTCCAGTTCTAATTGTTGCTTTTTGACCTGCATACAGCACAAAATATCAAATCTTTGGCACTCAGCTTTTTTTATAGTCCAAATCTCACATCCATACACATAATTACTGGAAAAAACATAGCATCGACTAGACAGACATTTGTCAGCAAAGTAATGTCTCTGCTCTTTCATATGCTGTCTAAATTAATCACAACTTATCTTCAAAGGAGCAAGTGTCTTTAATTTCATGGCTAGAGTCATCTGTTGTGAAGAACTGACTCATTGCAAAAGCCGTTGGTGCTGGCAAAGATTGAAGGCAGGAGGAGAACTTGATGGACATAAGTGAACAATCTTTGGGAGTTGATGATAGACAGGAAGCCTCGCATGCTGTAGTCCATGGGGTTGCAGAGTCAGACACGACTGCGTGACTAAATTAAACTGATATAGAAAAGAAAATTATCAAGTTTGAAGATAGAAATATAGAAACAATTTAGGTAGAAAATGAGAGGAAATTATTTTTAAAAATAAAATCTTTAAGAACAATGGGACACTATTTTTGTTTTAAAGTGACATAAGGATAATAAGTATCTTGGAAAAGAAAGAGAGAAAGAAAGGAACAGAAGACATATTTAAAGAAATGATAGCTGAGAACTTCCCAAACCTGGGAAAGAAACTGTGTATACAAGTCCATGAAGCTAATAGAACACCTAATCATTTCAATGAAAAAAGACATTTTCCAGGACACACGACATGAAAACTGTCAAAAGTTGGTGTAAAGGAGGAATTTTAAAAGAAGTCAGGGAGAAAAAGAGACTAGTATACCAAGGTATCACCTTTCATTAGGCTATCAGCAGATTTCTCATCAGAAATCCCAGACAGAGAGAAAGTGAATGACACACTCAAAATATTAGAAGATAGGTACTGTAAGGGCTTCCCTCATAGCTCAGTTGTTAAATAATCCACCTCCAATGCAGGAGACCCCAGTTTGGTTCCTGGATCAGGAAGATCCACTGGAGAAGGGATAGACTACCCACTCCAGTGTTTTTGGGCTTTCCTTGTGGCTCAGCTGGTAAAAAAAAAAAAAAAAAATTGGCCTGCAATGCAGGAGACCTGAGTTCAATCCCTGGGCTGGGAAGATCCCTTGGAGAAGGGAAAGACTACCCACTTCAGTATTCTGGCCTGGAGAATTCCATTGACCATATAGTCCATGGGTCACAAAGTGTTGGACACAACTAAACCACTTTCACTAAGTACTGTCAGCTAAGAATACTCAACCAAGCAAAATTATTTTTCAAGTATGAAGGGGAAATAAAACCTCTTCCAGACATAAAAGGTAAAAGAGTCAACCTGCATTACAAGAAATGTTGAAAGAAGCTCTTCCAAAAGAAATAAGAAGACAAAATGTTGAGAAAGGTAGTAAATAAAGTAAAAAAAAAAAAAAAAAAAAAGAAATTATATCAAAAGAAGTTGCTAAACACTTAACAAGTATAATTAATGAAACACCATAAACTTTAAGATAGAAGAACACTGAAATAGCTAAGGCTGCTCTAATTTGGTAACAAACACAATATAAAAGGGGATGATTTATGACAGCAAAAATATAAAAGGAAAGAGAAAAAGGACAAACTCTGAATAAACAAATGAAGTTAAAATATTTTCAGCAGAAAAAAATTCTATTCTATTGTGAAATAGTTTATGAAAACCTCATAGTAACCACAAAACAAAAGTCTATAGTGCAAACAACCAAAAAAAAAAAAAAAAGAAGAAAAAAGAAAGACAGAAAACTGGTTAAAGAAAATATCATAAGGAATGATTAGACTATGACAGCAGACAGAAATACAAGAAAAAAACATAGAGACATAGAAAAATCAAAACCCAAAAGATAAAATGGCATTATTAAGTCCTCGTATGAAATTATCACACAAAATATAAATGAATTATATTCACCAATCAAAAAACAGCTGGATGGATGGCAAAACAAGACCAAGATATACGTTGCCTCTTGAGGACTTCCTTCAGCTCTAGAGAAAATATAGACTCAAGTGAAACAATGTGATGATGTAGCTATAATCATGTCAGACAAAGGAGACTTCAAACCAAAAAAGGTAACAAGAGAAAGTAATAAACATTATATATTGATAAAAAGCTGACTATTCATCAGTAAGAAATAATAGTTATTAATATATATTCACCCATTGTAGGATACCAAATATATTATTTAAACAAATCTAAAGGAGAAATTGACAGCAACACAGTGAAAGTAGAGAAATTTAACCTCTCAGTTGTATCAAGGGGTAAAGCAGACAGAAATTAAAAAAGGAAATAGTGGCCTTAAGTGAAACATACTACTGAATAGCTGTTGGATCAACAAATAAATCAAGTTATAAATGCATGTTACCTGAAAACATATGAAAATCTATAGAGTACAGCAAAAACAGTCCTAAAGGGAAGTTCATAGGGATATAAACCTACTTGCAAAAGCAAGAAAAAACTCAAATATGAATGCTAATTTTGTACATGAAATAATTAATGAAAAGGAAAAGCAAAAAAATCCCAAAATTAGTTAAAGGAAAGTAATAATAAAGATCAAGGAAGAAATAAGTGAAATTGAGAATGAAATGGTAATAAAAAATCAGTTAAACTAAGAGCTGGTTCTTTTGTCAAATAAACAAGACTGACAAAATTTTACCTAGACTCTACTAAGAAAAAATAAAAAGACAGCCAAATAAATACACTCAGAAATGAAAGAAAAGTTACAGTGAATAACACTGAAATGCAAAAAATTATAGGAGAATACTATGAACAATATCTGCCAATAAGTAGGACAACCTGGATAAATTCCTAGAATCATAAAACTTTCCAAGACTGAGTTGGACATGCATGCATCTATCTAGCCATCTCATCCTCGGCCACCCACTTCTCCTTTTGCCTTCAATCTTTACCAGATTAAATCTTTTCCAATAAGTAGACCTTTTGCATCAAGTGGCCAAAATATTGGAGCTTCAGTTTCAGCATCAGTCCCTCCAATTGATATTTGGGCTTGATTTCCTTTAGGAATCAGGTGGCAAAAGTATTGGAGTTTCAGCTTCAGTATCAGTCCTTCCAATGAATATTCAGGACTGATTTCCATTAGGATGGACAGGTTTGATCTCCTTGCAGACCAAAGGACTCTCAAGAATCTTCTCCAAAGCCACGGTTTAAAAGCATCAATTCTTTGGCGTTCAACTTTCTTTATAGTCCAACTCTCACATCCATATATGGAAAAACCATACTTTTGACTAGATGGACCTTTGTTGGCAAAATAACATCTCTGTTTTTTTAATATGCTGTTTATGTTGGTCACAGCTTTTTCTCCAATGAGTCAACATCTTTTAATTTTAATTCACACCCACTGGTAAAAAGCTAATCACCTTAAGACCAAGAAGAATTGATGCTTTCAAACTGTGGTGGTGGAAAAGAATCTTGAGAGTTTCTTAGACTGCAAGGCAATCAAACCTGTCAGTCCTAAAGGAAATCAAGCCCAAATATCAATTGGAGGGACTGATGCTGAAACTGAAGGTCCGATTTTTTGGCCACTTGATGCAAAGTGTCTACTTATTGGAAAAGACTTAATCTAGGAAAGATTGAAGGCAAAAGGAAAAGTGGGTGGCAGAGGATGAGATGGTTAGACAGATGCTTGCATGTCCAATTCAGTAGATATGTATGCATACTTACAAAGTTGTTTCAGTCATGTCTGGTTCTTTGCAACCCTATGCCCTATAGCCCATCAGGCTCCCTCTATCCATGGGATTATCCAGATAAGAAAACTGGAGTGAATTTCCATGCCCTCCTCCAGGTGATCTTCCCAACTCAGAGATATAACCTGTGTCTTGTCTCTTGCATTTGGCAGGAAGTTTCTTTCTTGTGTCACCTAAGAAGTTCCAAACTCTGGAAAATAATGAAAGACAGGGGAACCTAGTGTACTACAGACCATTGGGTTGCAAAGAGATGGACATAGATTTTAAATAACAATAAAGAAATAGAAAAAAATATTCTGTTCTCATTGATTGTAAGAATTAATGTTAAAATATCCATACTACCCAAAGCAATCTACAGATTCAGTGCAACTCCTGTCAAAATTCTAATGATATTTTTCCCACAAATAGGACAAAAATTGTATAATATGTATGTAATCACAAAAGACCCCAAGTAGCCAACATAATCTTGAGAAATGCATGGCTGTTAGCATAACTGATACCATCTTGAGCATGTACATTTTCTCCTGTCTTTCTACCAATCTTATAGGACTGTGTGCTGCAGTAAATCACTTATCTGTAATCCAGGGCTTTGTAGTTAATGTGCATGTGTGCGAGTTCAGTCATGTCTGACAATTTGGGACCATACAGACTGTAGCCCAACAGGTTTCTCTCTATATAGAATTTTCCAGGTGAGAATACTGAAGTGGATTGACATTTCCTACTCCAGGGGATCTTCCTAACCCAGGGATTTAACTCACATCTCTGGTATCTCCTGCATTTGTAGGCAAATTCTTTATCACTGAGCCACTTGGGAAGCCCATACATGAAATATACATAAAATCACATTACATATATCACACACATATATACTGGAATATTATTCAGTCATAAAAATAATAAAATATTGGCATTTGTGACAACATGATGTGTTTTATGGGCATTATGTTCATGAAATAAGTCAGATAAGATAAAAAGAGAAATACTATACAATTTCACTCATATGAATAATATAAAGAAAGCCAAATAAAAGCAAAACAAAACAACAATAATTGCAGATGGAGAGAAGTCTGGTGGTTACCAGTGGGAAAATGTAGCTGAAAAGGAGGGTGAAATAGATTTTTGTTGTTGTTTTTCAGTCACTAAATTGTGTCTGGTGCTTTGAGACCTCATGTACTGTAGCAGGCCAGATTCATCTGTCCTCCAGTATCTCCCAGAGTTTACTCAAATTTATGTCCAGTTAGTCAGTGATGCAATCTAGCCATCTCATCCTCTGTTAACCCCTTCTCCTTTTGTCTTCAATCATTCCCAGCATCTGGGTCTTTTAAAATGAGTCAGCTCCTTCCCATTAGGTGGTCAAAGAATTGGATCTTCAGCTTCAGCAACTGTCCTTCCACTTAATATTCAGTGTTGATTTCACTTATAATTGACTAATTTGATCTTCTTGCAGTAAAAAGAACTCTTAAGTGTCTTCTCTGGCACCATAATTCAAAAGCATCAATTCTTTGACTACTGGAAAAACTGTATCTTTGATGATATGGACTTTTTGGCAAAGTGATGTCTAACCTTTCTAGATTTGTCATAGCTTCCCTTCCCAGAAGCAAGTGTCTTTTAATTTCATGGCTGCAGTTACCATTCACAGTGATTTTTGTTACCCAAGAAAATAAAATTGGTTAGAGCTTCCACTTTTCCTCTTTTATGTGCCATGAAGTGATGGGACAAGATGCCATGATCTTAGTTTTTTAATATTGAGTTTCAATCCAGATTTTTCACTCTTCTCTTTCACTCTCATCAAGAGTCTGTTTAGTTCCTCTTCACTTTCTGTTATTAGAATGGTACCAGCTGCTATCTGAGGCTGTTGATATTTCTATAGACAATCTTGATTCCAGCTTGTGATTCATCTAGCTGGGCATTTCACATGAGGTACTCTACATACAAGATATATAAGCAGGGTGAAAATGTATAACCTTCTCATTCTTCTTTATAAATTTTGAACCAGTCAATTGTTGCATGTACAGATCTAAATATTGTTTTTGACTCACATGTAGGTTTCTCAGGAGACAGGTAAAGTGTTCTAGTACTCCCAGCTCTTTAACAATTTTCCACAGTTTGTTGTGATCCACAAATTCAAAGACTTTAGCATACTCAATGAGGCAGATTTTTTTTTTTTTTAGAACTCCCTTGCTTTCTCCATAATCCAATGAGTGTTGGCAATTTTACATCTGGTTCTTCTGCCTCTTTGAGACCCAGCTTGTTCATCTGGAATTTCTCAGCTCACATACTACTGAAAACTATTTTTAAGGTTTTTTAGCAGAACCATGCTAGCTTGTGAAATAAACATAATTGATGATAGTTTGAAAATTTTTGAGCATTGCCTTTCTTTGGGATTGGAATGAAAACTGATTTTTTTTTCCAGTCCTGTAGTTAATAATGAGTTTTTCAAATTTATTTACATATTGAGTGCAATACTGAAACAGCATCATTTTTTTAGGATTTTAAGTAGCTCAGCTTTTGAATTCCATCACCTCTACTATCTTTTTTTATATATAAACTTATTATTTTAATTAGAGGCTAATTAATTTACAATATTATATTGGTTTTGACATACATTGACATGAATTCACCACGGGTGTACATGTGTTCCCCATCCTGCCCACCTCCCTCTCCATCCCATCCCTCTGGTTCATCCCAGTGCACCAGCCCCGAGCATCCTGTATCCTGCATCGAACCTGGACTGGCATTTCACTTATGATAATATGCGTGTTTCAATGCCATTCTCCCAAATCATCCCACCCTAGCCCTCTCCCACAGAGTCCAAAAGACTGTTCTATACATCTGTGTCTCTTTTGTTGTCTCACATAGAGGGTTATCGTTACCACTAGTGCCACCTGTAAGCCCGTGCTTCAGGTATACATAGGAAATAACTACAGGAAAGCAACAATACATGTACAGATTTGACAAAAAAATATTGAGGATGGAGTTTGTAGGAGCATTTGGAAAACAAAATATGGAATTAAATGGTTAAGTTGCTATAAATGTAAATAGTTCCAAAAGGAAATAAGAAGGGAAAGTTACAGGCTAATTTTATGTATGAACTTAAAAATAGAAGTAAACATAAAATACTAGCAAACATGATTAATCAATAGCTACACATATTTACTGATTCATCATCTCTATTTTGTGATTCTATTTCTTTCTATAGAGAAACAAACAAACTGCTCCTTTCTGTAAACAAATCTGATGCTAAGGTAATATTCACATATGTTACTAAGTCACAGACCTCCCAAAAACCAATTCCCAAACTTTTAAAGTAAATTTAAAATAAGAAAAAATAAAAAGGTATAAAAGAAAAAAAAATAAATGAAACTTACACACAATAAAAAAATCATGCATCGAACCTGGACTGGCATTTCACTTATGATAATATGCGTGTTTCAATGCCATTCTCCCAAATCATCCCACCCTAGCCCTCTCCCACAGAGTCCAAAAGACTGTTCTATACATCTGTGTCTCTTTTGTTGTCTCACATAGAGGGTTATCGTTACCACTAGTGCCACCTGTAAGCCCGTGCTTCAGGTATACATAGGAAATAACTACAGGAAAGCAACAATACATGTACAGATTTGACAAAAAAATATTGAGGATGGAGTTTGTAGGAGCATTTGGAAAATAAAATATGGCATTAAATGGTTAAGTTGCTATAAATGTAAATAGTTCCAAAAGGAAATAAGAAGGGAAAGTTACAGGCTAATTTTATGTATGAACTTAAAAATAGAAGTAAACATAAAATACTAGCAAACATGATTAATCAATAGCTACACATATTTACTGATTCATCATCTCTATTTTGTGATTCTATTTCTTTCTATAGAGAAACAAACAAACTGCTCCTTTCTGTAAACAAATCTGATGCTAAGGTAATATTCACATATGTTACTAAGTCACAGACCTCCCAAAAACCAATTCCCAAACTTTTAAAGTAAATTTAAAATAAGAAAAAATAAAAAGGTATAAAAGAAAAAAAAATAAATGAAACTTACACACAATAAAAAAATCATATAATACCTTTGAATATCCGAATAAATTTACAAAATAATAAACTGGATAAAAATATTTTAATTATATTTTGAAATTAACCTTTTTTTTTAAATTTAAAGCATCAGATTAAAAGCTGGCTTCACTTAACTATCAGTATTAGTGAAATTCTTATTTTACTAAGAAAAATAATACAATAGAGAGGGCAGAATGTCAAACCAGATTCACAAGAATTAGACTTTTTACTCACTATCAAATTTTACTAACAATTCAAAGGATACAGATAGCTATAATACGCAGAGTAAGTTTCGAGTAGTCTAAAGCCACCTTAGACAGCTCTGTGTTTGGGCACCGTGATGGTGCACAGCTCACATTTATTCTGAAAGCCAAGACTGACCTAGGCAGTCTCCCTTCTCACTTTGTCACTATGTTTATATTGAATCCACTTTTCTTTTATTGACTCTTGTCAACCAGTAACTGAGTGTGTCAGGGATGCTCATAAAGGCCTGTCTTGGCAAGATGGGAGACACTTCTGGGCAGTAATTATGCAGTGAGCCCCCATCAGCATAAGTGAACAGTTTGCCTGTAGCTTTAGACATTTTCCATTTAGTCTGCTTGTCCATCTTGTTTTCATAAATGTTAGATCTGCATAAGAAGTAAGAAGTCTTTCACTTCTCTGACTCCTTCCTCTTATTCTTAGGCATGACTTCAATAAAACCCTTGCATACTTAATCTGGTGTTGGTGCCTGCTTTTCAGAAAACTCTGACTAACACATATAAGAGATGTCAGTAGTTATCTAAGAAATGGTAAGATGGGCTTGTGACTCACTCACTCCCTGTCCAGGAGACAAAGAAGATACCTCCTAGCATTGTGAGTGGAGCATGAAGATCTCCTGTTCTAGGCAACAGGACAATTGGTATTATTTCACTCACAATAAACTGTGGAAAATTCTGAAAGAGATGGGATTACCAGACCACCTGACCTGTCTCTTGAGAAAGCTATATGCAGGTCAGGAAGCAACAGTTAGAACTGGACATGGAACAACAGACTAGTTCCAAATAGGAAAAGGAGTACGTCAAGGCTGTATATTGTCACCCTGCTTATTTAACTTCTATGCAGAGTCCATCATGAGAAACGCTGGGCTGGATGAAGCACAAGCTGGAATCAAGATTGCCAGGAGAAATATCAATAACCTCAGATATGCAGATGACACCACCGTTGTGGCAGAAAGTGAAGAGGAAATAAAAAGCCTCTTGATGAAAGTGAAAGTGGAGTGTGAAAAAGTTGGCTTAAAGCTCAACATTCAGAAAATGAAGATCATGGCATCCGGGCCCATCACTTCATGGGAAATAGATGGGGAAACAGTGTTAGACTTTATTTTGGGGGGCTCCAAAATAACTTCAGATGGAGACTGCAGCCATGAAATTAAAAGACGCTTACTCCTTGGAAGAAAAATTATGACCAACTTAGATAGCATATTAAAAAGCAAAGTCCACCTAGTGAAGGCTATGATTTTTCCTGTGGTCATGTATGGATGTGAGAGTTAGACTGTGAAAAAGCTGAGAGATGAAGAATTGATGCTTTTGAACTTTGATGTTGGAGAAGATTCTTGAAAGTCCCTTGGAGTTCAAGGAGATCCAACCAGTCCATTCTGAAGNTAAAAAGCAAAGTCCACCTAGTGAAGGCTATGATTTTTCCTGTGGTCATGTATGGATGTGAGAGTTAGACTGTGAAAAAGCTGAGAGATGAAGAATTGATGCTTTTGAACTTTGATGTTGGAGAAGATTCTTGAAAGTCCCTTGGAGTTCAAGGAGATCCAACCAGTCCATTCTGAAGGAAATCAGCCTTGGGATTTATTTGGAGGGAATGATGCTGAAGCTGAAACTCCAGTACGTTGGCCACCTCATGTGAAGAGTTGACTCATTGGAAAAGACTCTGATGCTGGGAGAGATTGGGGGCAGGAAGAGAAGGGGACGACAGAGTATGAGATGGCTGGATGGCATCACTGACTCTATGGACGTGAGTCTGAGTGAATTCTGGGAGTTGGTGATGGACAGGGAGGCCTGGTGTGCTGTAATTCATGGGGTCACAAAGAGTCGGACACGACTGAGTGACTGAACTGAACTGAAGTGACTTTGGAAAAAGCCTCCTGTAAAGTATAATACACTGGATGATGTGATGACTCAAACATTTGACCAAATGGGGCAACAGCATAGGGATATTGGTCATTAATTCAGGGATGCACTGCAAACAGCTAATGAGAAACTAGTGACCATGGACAGTTAAAGACAAACACAAGAGCCATAGATCCTCTTTTGTTGCTTAAAAAAGAAATCTTATATCTGACATAGTTCAGAAGAAAATTGGAGACCTGATAGGGTCAGAGAGCTCCACAGATATAACGCTGAGACAAGACACATTAGGCACTTGAGGTCCTACTTGTGAAAACTCACTAGGTCAGGACACTTAATACATAAGATGAGAACACCTGAATAGATTTTCGTGATAGCATCGACTGCACAAACTAGTAGATAGATCATGCAGATTTAAAACTAATAAGGAAACGTTAGAATCAATCTAAATTTTAGACTAGATGGACTTGACAGACATACACAGACAATTTCACCAATAAAGCAACAGAAAACACCTTCTTATCAAGAGCACATGGGACATTTTTCTGCACAAATTATATGTTGCCACATAAAAGTTTGAAAAAAATTTAGAAGAAATTGAAATTGTATGAAACAGCTGTTGTGACCAAAAGAATATAAAACTAGAAAGGGAGAAAGAGAAGGACACTGAAAATATCACAAATACGGAAAGATTAAAATGACTTGTTTAAGAACAGTCAGTGATATGAAGAAGAATTCAAAAAGAGAAATAAAAAATATTCTGAGATAAATGAAAATTAAAACACAACATATGAAAACAAAAGGCAACATAAATAGTTCTAATAGAAAGTGTAAAGTGATAAATGTTAAGATTTTAAAATGTCTCAAGTAAAAAATTTAACTTTACACCTCAAGAAGTAGAAAGAAGAATAACAAACTAAGGTTGAATTTAAAAGAATGAAGAAAATCACAAAGATCATAATGCAAGTAAATGAAATGGAGACTAGAGACAATAAAAAAGATCAGGGAAAAGTAAGAAGTAATTTTTTGAAAGAAAAATAAACTTAACAAATCTATAGTTAGACTAGCTAAGAAAAAAGACTCAAAAAAAAAAATCAGAAATGAAAGAGGAGACAATACAACCACTAACAAAGAAATACTAAGGATCATAAGAAAATACTATGAACAATTATATACCAACAAATTAGAGAACCTAAAAGAAATGAATGAATTCTTAAAAACCATACAACCTACCAAGACTGAAGAAACAGAACATTTGGACATATCATCTTTGATTCAGCAAAGATACTGAATCAGTGATCAAAAACTTCCAAGAAAAAAAGGTTCAGGGCCAAATGGCTTTATTGGTGAATTCTACTAAACATTTAAGGAGTTAGCACTGACACTTTTTAACTTCTTTTCAAAAAAAAAAAAGAGATGACAGACTAATTCCAAATTAATTTTACAAAACCAGCATTACTTTGATTTCAAAGGGCACTACAAGAAAGGAAAATCTCAGGCCAATGTCTTTGACAAACTTAGTTGCACAAATCTATAACCAAATATTAGCAAAGGTAATTCAGCAATACATTAAAAGGATACACCATGATGAAGAAGAATATATTTCTGTGATTCAAAGACGATTCAAAACACACAAATCAATAAATGCACTGTATTAACAAAATGAAGTTGATAAAAGTCATGTGATCACATCAATAGACACAAAAAAGACAAAATTCACCATTTATGATACAAATTCTAAAAAAGAAAAGTTATATAGGAAATGTGAACCTCAATACACCAAAGACAATCTATAATAAGCCCCCCAGCCTAATATCAAACTCAATGGTGAAACATTGAAAGGTTTTCCACTAAAATAAATTTTAAAAAAGACAAAGATGTCTATTCTTATCATTTTTATTTAAAATAGTATTGAAAGTCCATCTGAGCAATTAAGCAAGAATAACAATAATAAAAGGCAACCAAATCAGAAAGGAAGAAATAAAATTGCTCTTTGTTTACAGATGACATGATCATATAGGTACAATACCCTAGTGATCTAAGAAAAAAAAAATAAAACTGATAAACAAATTCAATAATGTTGCACAATGAAAAGTCCACATAAAAAATATCAGTCACATTTCAAAAATATCGATCACAATCAATGAACTATCTGAAAAAGAAAATAAGTAAACTATGTCAATCACAACTGTAACTTAAAAAAAAAAAAATCAGGAACAAAGGTAACCAAAGAAATATGCTGAAAACTTTAAACCATCTGAAGGGGATTATAGAAGACATGGACAAGTGAAAAGGCATGTTTATGGACTGGAATGATTAATTGTAAAACATCCATAGGACCCAAAGAGATATGCAAAACTCAATGCAATTCCTATCAATATCCCATCAGCAATTTTTCACAGAAATTTTTTAAAAAAGTAATAACCTTTAAATTCACAGATCTGTGGAAGATTCTGAATAGCTAAAAGCTATCTTGAACAAAGACATCATACTTCCTAATTTCAGAACATAATGTAAAGCTTCAGCAATTATAACAGTATGTATTTGACATAAAGGTGAATGTATAGACCAATGATACAGAATAAAAGTAGTTTAGTCACTAAGTTGTGTCAGACTCTTGCCACCCTATGGACTGTAGCCTGCCAGGCTCCTCTGTCCATGGAATTCTGCAGGCAGGAATACTGGAGTGAGTTGCCATTTCATTTTTAAATGATACAGAATAGAGAGCCCCAAAGTAAATCCGTGAATCTGCGGTCAATTGATCTTCAATATCAGTGCCAATAATACATAATGATGAATAAATTGTCTCTTCAATAAATGATGTTGGGAAAATAGATATTCATATGAAGAAGAATGAGACTGGATTCTTATTTTATACTATATATAAAAATCAACTCAAAATATTCAATAGATTAAAATCTTATGCATTAGGCATGAAATTCTAAATAACTAGAAGAAAACAGGGAAAAATTTATTGGCATTGATCTTAGCAATATTTTTTTTTTCACTTGATATCAATAGCAAGTAAAAATGGACAGGTGAAATCACATCAAATTAAAAACCTACACACAGCAAAGGAAACAATTAAAAGAATGAAAATGGAACCTATAGAGTGGGAGAAAATATCTGAAAACCATACATCTGAAAAGAGTTTACAAATTCAAAGTATGTAAGGAACTCAAATGACTCAGTAGAAAACAAACAAGAAAATGATTTCCTTTAAAGGGGGGATAAATAACTGAATAGACATTTCTCAGAAGAAGGCATTAAGCTTTATTTAATGCAAATTTTTAATTTTACTTTTAAAAAATTTATAAAGAATTTAATTTCTGAAAACAGATTTGAAAGGAGCAATTTTATAGGTCTATCAATAAAAACCCCTTATGGAATACAGCCTTGTACTGGTGAAGGTGTTTGCATAATTCAATGAAGCTATGAAACATGCCATACCAGGCTTCCCAAGACGTATGAGTCATAGAGAAGAGTTCTGACAAGATGTGGTCCACATGAGAAAGCAATGGTAACCCACTCCAGTATTTGTGCCACAAGAAAGTCCTGAATATTATAAAAAGGCTAAAAGATATGACACAGGAAGATGAGTTGCTCATATCAGAAGGTGTCTGAAAATAAGAAAAAAAAAAAAAGAAGGTGTCTGATATGTTCCTGGGGAAGAGCAAGTGCAATTACAAATAGCTACAGAAAGACTGAAGTGGCTGAGCCAAAGTGAGAATGATGCTCTGCTGTGGATGTGTCTGGTGCTGAAAGTAAACTCCAATGCTGAAAAGAACAATATTGCAGAGGAACACAGTCCATGAATCAGGATAAGCTAGATACGGTCAAGCAGGAGATGGCAAGATTGAACAGTCACGTCTTAAGAATAATTACATTATTTGAAGCTGAAAATGGAGAAGTTCTACACAGTCAACAAAAACATAAATGACTTGGAGATGACTGCACTTCAGATCATCAGCCCCTTACTGCAAAATTCAGGCTTAGATTGAAGAAAGTAGGGAAAATCACTAGTCCATTCAAGTATGATCTAAATCAAATACCTTATGATTATACAGTGGAGGTGACAAATAGATTCAAGGGACGAGATCTGGCAGACAGATTGCCTGCAGAACTATGGACTGAAATACATAATATTGTACAGGAGGCATTGACCCAAACCATCCCAAAGTGGGGGGGGGGGGGAATGAAAGAAAGCAAAGTGGCTGTCTGAGGAGGCTTTACAAATAACTGAACAAAGAAAAGAAGAGAAAGGAAAGGGAGAATGGGAAAGATACACCCAACTGAATACAGAGCTCCAGAGAAGAGCAAGGAGAGATAGGAAGGTTTCTTAAATGAACAATGCAAAGAAACAGCAGAAATCAGTAAAATAAATAATAAAAAAAAAAAACTAAAGATCTCAAGAAAATTGACGATATCAAGGGAATATTAAATGCAAGAATGAGTAAGAAAAAGAACAGAAACTGTAAGGACCTAAGAGAAGCAGAAGGGATTAAGAAGACATGGCAAGAACACACAGAACTATACAAAAATATTCTTAAAGATCCAGATAACCACGATGGTGTGGTGACTCACCAAGACCCAGATATCTTGGGTGTGAAATCAAATGTGCCATAGGAAGCATTACTAGGAACAAAGGTAATGGAGATGATGGAATTCTGGCTAAACCATTTAAAATCCTAGAAGACGATCCTGTTAAAATGCTACAGTCAATGTGCCAGCAAATTTAGAAAACTCAGCAGTGACCACTAGATTGGAAAAGGACAATCTTCATTCCAATCACAAAGAAGGTCAATGCTAAAAAATATTCAAACTACCATACTATTGTGCTCATTTCACATGCTATCAAAGTTATGTTCAAAATCTTTCAAGCTAGGATTCAACCGTATGTGAATCAATAACTTCCAAATATAAAAGAAGCGTTTAGAAAAGACAGAGGAGTCAGACGTAAAATATTCAATATTCATTGGATCATGGAGAAAGCAAAAGGATTCCTGAAAAAACTCTAGTTCTATTTCATTGACCATGCAAAACCCTTAGACTCTGTGGATCACAACTAACTGTGGAAAATTCTTAATGAGCTGTGAGTACCAGACCACGTTAGTGCCTCCTGAGAGATGTAACAGTTAGAAGTGAACATGGAAAAATTGACTGGTTCAAAATTGGAAAAGATATACAATAAGACTGTATATTTTCACCCTGTTTATTTCACTTATATGTAGACTAGATTATGCAAAATTCCAAGTTGGATGAATCCCAAACTACTATCAAATTACCTGGAGAAATATCAACAACCTCAGATAAACATATGATACCACTGTAACAGCAGCATATAAGGAGGAACTAAAGAGCCTCTTAATGAGGATGAAAGAGTGGTAGGAACCAGCATGGGAGATCTCACCCACCGCAAAGGTCATGAGGAAGAGCCCTGATGGGCAAAGGCGGGTCAGGACTCAAGGGACTCTCCGACCCCACCCATGACAAGCTCATGCAGGCAAGGCGGATCAAGCACTCAAGAAGTCCCTTAGATCTGCTCGAGCATCTACCCCCCGAAACCAAAATCTGTCTGTTATACTACACTCTTATGACATTAACAGGGGCTATCCCCGACCACCTTTCTCTGGAAAATTAACTTAGAGCTCCAGTTAATAGTCTCCTGCATATAAAAGGAGTGTCTCAGGTCAAACCTCTCTGCTGTCAGACTAGCTTGTGTGACACGATTATCCACACACTTGGTACTACACACATGATTGTTTACAACCTCTCAACCATAAACAGCACAGAGAGTTTGGAGTATTTTGCTAAAGATAAAAATCATTTTGGTGAAGGGTTTCATTGCTGAGTTAATGATTGCCGCCAGGCCTCCATATCCTTAGGCACCTGAGAGTATGTTAATCAAAGTAGTTGGAATGTAGAAAAATAAATATAGTAGTTTTGATGTTAGCAATACTAGATTTTTGAGTTAATGAAATTTCTCTTTGTTATAAATCACTGTACTCCTCTTTCTTTGTTATAAATCTCTGTGTTCTTGCTATGTAAGAATGTAACTTTATCACTATCTTAAGACTAAGTAGATCTTAAGGGAAAACAAGTTTTCTGATTGACTAACCTTTATCAATAGAAAGAAAGGTGGGACCATAAAATGTTAATCAGTCTCCAGACCAGAAGTTATTGTAAACAAATGCAAGACCCTTGTAAGAACAAAGATATGCAAAGAACACTGTCTTTAGATAAGGGTCAGAGCAGCTGACCCTGCATAACTCTGTTTCTTAAATTTATCTCTATGTACAACTATAAGTATAAAAGTGGACGTGGAAAATAAGAAATGGACCAGTTCCTGGAAAGACTAGTTTCCCTCGTATTGTTCTTTCTCACTCTCCTTTTCTGGCTGAATTCCCATCTGAAGCGTGGAGGCTCGCCAGGCCTACTAATTTTGCCTGGGCTTCTAAGATCTGAACGGGGAGTCATTCTGTGTCTCCGCTCCCTCAGGAGACCTGGAAGAGGCCTGTGACATGCGTAGGTGGTGCACACCCCTTGTCTCAAGGTTTTATTAGTTCTCTGTTTAAAGCACGTTATTCAGCCTCTTTTCTCCACTAATTTTCCTACTATACTATTATTTTCTAATATCTCTCCATATCTGTAATTAAACAATTTTCCTCTAGATGCCGATTCTGTCCCTGCTTTGAATTACTCTGGATCCACTGAGGCTGGACCCTGGAAAAGAGGAAAGTGAAAAATCTGGCTTAAAACTCAAAATTAAAAAAACAAGATCATGGTATCCAGTCCCAACAGAACAGTTCAGTTCAGTTCAGTTGCTCAGTCGTGCCTGACTCTTTGCGACCCCATGAATCACAGCACGCCAGGCCTCCCTGTCCATCACCATCTCCCGTAGTTCACTCAGACTCACATCCATTGAGTCCATGATGCCATCCAGCGATCTCATCTTCGGTCATCCCCTTCTCCTCTTGCCCCCAATCCCTCCCAGCATCAGAGTCTTTTCCAGTGAGTCAACTCTTCGCATGAGGTGACCAAAGTACGGGAGTTTCAGCTTTAGCATCATCCCTTCCAAAGAAATCCCAGGGTTGATCTCCTTTAGAATGAACTGGTTGGATCTCCTTGCAGTCCAAGGGACACTCAAGAGTCTTCTCCAACACCACAGTTCAAAAGCATTGATTCTTCGCCGCTCAGCTTTCTTCACAGTCCAACTTTCACATTCATACATGACCACAGGAAAAACAATAGCCTTGACTAGGCGGACCTTAGTCAGCAAAGTAATGTCTCTGCTTTTGAATATACTATCTAGGTTGGTCATAACTTTTCTTCCAAGGAGTAAGCGTCTTTTAATTTCATGGCTACAGTCACCATCTTCAGTGATTTTGGAGCCCAAAAAAATAAAGTCTGACACTGTTTCCCCATCTATTTCCCATGACGTGATGGGACCAGATGCCATGATCTTCATTTTCTGAATGTTGAGCTTTAAGGCAACTTTTTCGCCCTCCTCCTCCTTCACTTTCATCAAGAGACTTTTTAGCTCCTCCTCACTTTCTGCCATAAGGGTGGTGTCATCAGCATATCTGAGGTTATTGATATTTCTCCCGGCAATCTTGATTCCAGCTTGTGTTTCTTCCAGTCCAGCGTTTCTCATGATGTACTCTGCATATAAGTTAAATAAGCAGGGAGACAATATACAGCCTTGACGTACTCCTTTTCCTATTTGGAACCAGTCTGTTGTTCCATGTGCAGTTCTAACTGTTGCTTCCTGACCTGCATACAGATTT
>SJYX01016746.1:0-18276 GCA_006410675.1 Oreotragus oreotragus | reverse complement strand
CAGTTCAAGGATCTTAGCGAGTTTTAAGGAAATATCTTGAAAGATCACCTTCTTCGGAGTAGAAATTAATCTCTTAGATTGATGGAGACCATGGGGAAAAGTTGAAGGCAGGAGAAAACGGTCGCAGACAGGATGCAAGTGAGAAGTAAACAGAATTGGTTTTAGATTTGCAAAACAGCTCACCAGGAACCACGACCCTCTTCCTTACAATAGCTCCTCAGGCCTCAACAAAACAAAGAAGGAAAACAAGAAGATATCACCTGTATTCTCGTGAGAAACAGAGTCTCCACAAGGTGAAACAAGTAGCAGAGAATTTCAGAAGGCAGGTCTTCCGACTTCTAATTCAGTGTTCTTTCCTCTACAGAAGCCGGAAATGGACCCCAGCATGGTCTTCTTAAGTGCCCTGATGTCTACATAAGGCTACTGTCTAAATATTCATCGAGTAAGCTCTGCGAAGTCACTGCCAAAAGAGAGATATATTACATAAAACTCTCAGAGCCTGTCTGCTTATGTGTAAAATAGGGATAATAATAATATGCACCTAATTGGTTTTTTGAGGATTAAATCAGTAAACAAATATCAAATGTGTAGGAAAGAATCTACACAAAATGTTAAATGAAGTATTAGCCTATTGTTTTGGCCGCTTCTTCCTGCTTTCCATTTAAAATAAAAATACCCCTTCAGGGAGGAATTAACACTAACTTGCTGAATGAATTGATGGAATGACTGGGAGGGAAGGGAGATGGGAGAGGACACAGAATTAAGTTAAAACTCCCTGGTGACTCCATCAGTAAAGAATCTGCCTGAAACACACAGGAGACGTGGGTTTGATTCCTGGGTTGGGAGGGTCCTCTGGAAAAGGAAATGGCAACCCACTCCAGTATTCTTTCTTGCCGGGAGGATCCCCAGGATAGAGTAGCCTGGCGGGCTACAACCCATGGGGTCACGTATTGGACACGACTGAGCAGCTAAACCACCATCCAAGGAAGGGAACGACTCATTTGTGGTTTCCGTGACAGATTTTCCCACCATCAACGAACTGATGGCCCAAACCTCAGATTTAACTGACATTTACAGTACAAACCCAAGTTTGCTAAACTCCCAGAGAATTTCTTTCTTGCTTATTTCACTGTCACCTTCTAATTTGTGGCTATAACATTCTACTTCTCATGCAGGGTAAAAAATAGTTTTTTTGTGAGTTCTTAGTTCCCAGAGCAGAGATTGAACCCAGGCTCCTGGCAGTCAGAGGACTACGAGGAAATTCCCATGAGAGTCTTAAAGGACTCTCCTAACACTCCAGAAACTCAGTTCCTGTGCACATTCTCACTGTTTTGAGGATTAACTAATTTAGGGGGTGAGAGAACCCTAACCCTAGCATTTGCTAGTATCTATGGCATGAAATACTCCCATTATGACTGATTTCCAGCTACACCAGATTTAACAACTAGCTGGAAAATTCCTGAATCCATAACAATTGCCCTTGCACACAGTGGGGCCACTCTCCTTCCCTCTTCACTTCCACAAGAGGACTTGGTCTCAACTGCAAGTTCCACTGAGCCCAGCTCTGTGACTCAGCACTGCTATGCCTCACCATCCCTGGGACCTTGCTGTATAGGGCAGAGAGAGAGGACCCTGAGTATCCCAGGAAAAAGAAGGGTACAGAGGAAAACATTTCCCTTCTTCCCTTCAAGCGTCTTCAGCTGGCCTGGTCATTCAACTGACGAAAGACAGATTCACGGACCCAGAGAAAGCCATAATTCAAAAAGACACAAACACCCCAGTGTTCATTGCAGCACTATTTACAGTAGCCAGGCATGGAAGCAACCTAGATGTCCATCAACAGAGGAATGGATAAAGAAGCTGTGGAATGTATACACAGTGGAATATTACTCAGCCACCAAAAAGATAGAATTTAGGCCATTTGTAGAGAAATAAATAGACCTAGAGACTGTCAGACAGAGGAAAGTAAATCAGAAAGAGAAAAAAAAATATCGTATAATATCACTTATATGTGGAATCTAGAAAAGTGGTATCAGTTCAGTTCAGTCACTCAGTCGTGTCCTGCAACCCCATGAATCGCAGCACGCCAGGCCTCCCTGTCCATCACCAACTCCCGGAGTTTACTCAGACTCACGTCCATCGAGTCAGTGATGCCATCCAGCCATCTCATCCTCTGTCGTCCCCTTCTCCTCCTGCCCCCAGTCCCTCCCAGCATCAGAGTCTTTTCCAATGAGTCAATTCTCCGCATGAGGTGGCCAATGTACTGGAGTTTCAGCTTCAGCATCATTCCCTCCAAAGAAATCCCAAGGCTGATCTCCTTCAGAGTGGACTGGTTGGAACTTCTAGCAGTCCAAGGGACTCTCAAGAGTCTTCTCCAGCACCACAGTTCAAAAGCATCAATTCTTCGGCGCTCAGCTTTCTCCACAGACCAACTCTCACATTCATACATGACCACAGGAAAAGCCATAGCCTTGACTAGACGGACCTTAGTCAGCAAAGTAACGTCTCTGCTTACTGATGAACTTAATTGCAAAAGAGAAATAGAGACACAGATGTAGAACACAAACATACGGACAGCAAGGTGGGAAAGGGGGGCGGTGGGATGAATTGGCAGAATGGGACTGTATATGCACACTACTGATACTATGTATAAATAGATAACTAATGAGAACCTACTGTATAGCTCAAGGGACCCTACTTAGTACTCTGTAGTGACCTAAATGGGAAGGAAATCAAAAAAAGGGGGAGGATATGCGTATACCTAGAGCTGGCTTACTTTGCTGTAAGGTAGAAACTAACACAACATTATAAAGCAATTATACTCCAATAAAAATTAATTTAAAAAAAGACTCATGGGAGACAAACAAATGCCATACACATGGCAATCCAGAAAAATGTGAGACTCGAGGAAGTAACCTGTACCTTTGGACAAACGATAAATTTGTAAAGGATTGAAAAGACAAAAGGATTTGGACTTGGGGTAGTAAATTTGTGGAGGAGTAACAAGGTCTGTCCCTACAGCCTTCTCAGCCTTGAATCCCATCTGAGGTGATAAGGATGTCTCTCGTCTCCTGGTCCAGGGAGGGGACCATTCCCAGGGGAGATTTATTCTGCTTTCTCAGGACAAAAGAGGATCAGATTGTCCTGGCCCTGGCTGTCTCTTAATCAACTTTAATTCAACATAAATAGAGGATGTTGGAGTGGCCTATTTTTTCCCTTCTGAAACAAACAAGCAAGAGAACCCTAGAGCTGGAGATTCTCAGTTTTATTCCACAGTGTTAATAAACCGTTTGAACTGAAGAAAAGCCAAGTTCACCTGGTCTTGGTGGCTTATTTTCTCCATTCATCAGCCAGCGTCGACAGCAACCCTAGTCACGGGGGAGGCAGGAAGCTTCATTAGCTCATGGTTTTTAAAGGCTCAAATACAAAAGCCAGTGTAATGGGAGTGCAAAGCCTCATTATTAGGTAATAACTCTCATCGGGCTGATTCAAATTGCACATCTCTTCCCATCTAACCTTTTCCCAATTACGTTGCTCCATCTTTTTCTTCTGTATATTTTTTAAAGTCATTTTGATGTGTCATAATTACTATTTCAATAAAAACCTCACAGAGATGATGAGTTGAAACTAAATGAAGAAAGCAGGGAAAAACAGGCATCCCCACACCAAAAAAATTAAAATCTCATCGCCTGTTTTACAAGCAGTGAAATCAGCGCCTTATTTGGAGGGTGTTCATTCAAGGAGAGAATCTTTTATATGTGGAAATGATCATTGTACACTTGCCAGATAGTTAATTACATTAGGTTGTTCTGCCCACGATGGGAAATCAGCTTCATGCAGCAGGGGCTTGCGGTCAAGATAATAGGAAAAGATATTGCAGTAAAACAACTGTGAAAAGAAAATGGTGCAAAGCATAAATGTTGAAAATTGCTGTTTGTTTTTATATATATGTATTTTTAGGAGGGCGGCAACACGCTCTTTGCTGTTATCACAAGCATTAAAGTTTAATAGACCATCCGTGAGTTATTTACTGCTCAGAAACACCTGCTCAGTGAGATAAAGTAGCAGCTATCTTTCTAGTTTTAAAATTGACATTCAGCCAGTTATATTTCTGGTCTCTCTCATCACTTAGATGGTTGTTGACTTTTCTTAAATGTCAAAGGAGGTTTTCAACTTAATTTTATTCCTCGGGCTAGTTTCTTCCTTGGGTTTTCCAGAGGTCCTGCTCATCTGTGGCCTCCAAGCTGGTCCCCAGAAAGGGGTGCTGTAAGGAAATCTCTCTTTTGAGAAAAGCAAGTGCATTTACAACCATCTTTTGCACACAATATAAAGAAAGAGGAATTCGGCACATCTCATCCACACTTACTCCTGCTTTGTCTTTCCACTGCGTCCATGAGGACGCATGGCCTGGTGGACAAGTACAGTATCTACACACGCATAGAGAGTTGCAGGTTATAGCGTCTAAGTCCCAGGTGTCTTTCTCGGTCTATCTCAGGCCCTGCCTGGTTTCTCAGGACCTCTCTCTCCTTTGCTGTGTGTTTTCTCCATTCTCCATCAGCTGGCCCATGCTGTCCATACCCTGTACTCCAAATTCTGGGAGATCAAATCTGATCAGTTGCAGTTCCAAGGCCAAGTTGTTGAGCTCAGACCACCTCAAAGAATGACTACCAAACTATAGCGAGATCTGTGGCAGGTAACATGTTTACATCTAACCAGTCAGTGGTCACGTCTGTGTATGGACCACCCATCATAACTGCCTTGGGCAGGGGACGTGGGGTGGCAGTGTTGGCCTGTAGGAGCTGTTGGGTATTTCACAGAAGTAGACCAACCAGTTCTGTATAACATGCTAGGTGCTAAGGCACAGGTATACCCAAAGTGAGGAGCTCCAGCGAGTGTCAAGGTTCAAGCAGGAACTGAGCCAAGAGTTCTGAACAATAGAGCTAGAGCTTAGCTGCCAGACTTAGTTCAAGCCCTGGCTCTACCATCTGACCTCCACATGACCTTAGGAAAGTGATTTAACCTCTCTGAGTTTAATACCTTGGTACGTAAAATGAAGTTTATAACACACCTATATCATAAAGTGGTTGTAAGGAGTCGATGAGAAGACACACAAAATGCGAAGCCAGCGTCTGCCCAGGGCATGAGTTCTGTATCTGCTGTGTTGCATTCAGCTGTTTGTTTGACATTTGTCTCTGAATCTGAGTTTGTGTCCACTGTAGGTACACACACTTGGAATTAATTGTGTCCTTGGTCCGTGACACACACCCATCATTCATCTATGCAGCACTCTATTTTATATGCTTGTTTACAGTATAATGAAGGGCTTCCCTGGTGGCTCAGATGGTAAAGAATCATTTGAGTTGTTTCTGTTGTCATGTAGATGTTATTCCTTCATTTTCATTTCCATATAGTATTCTGTTGTGAGAAACTATTTAAGGGCTCAATAAATGCTAGGTACTAATTTAGCTCTTTTTTTTTTCTGTCTTTTCACACTGTCAATGGGATTCTCCAGGCAACAATACTGAAGTGGGTTGCCATTTCCTTTTCCAATGGATCACTTTTTGTCAGAATTCTTCCCTATGACCCATCCATCATGGGCAGCCCTGCTCTGCATAGCTCATAGCTTCATTGAGTTGAATAAGCCCCTTTGCCAGAAGGCTGTGATACACGAAGACTCTTAAGAGTCCCTTGGACTGCAAGAAGATCAAACCAGTTAATCCTAAAGGAAATCAACCCTGAATATTCATTGGAAGGATTGTTGCTGAAGCTGAAGCTCCAATACTTTGGCCCCCTGATGCAAAGAGCCTACTCATTGGAAAAGACCCTGAAGATGGGAAAGATTGATGGCAGGAGGAGAAGGGGGTGACAGAGAATGAGATGGTTGGTTGACATCATCAACACAATGGGCATGAATTTGAGCAAACTCCAAGAGGCAGTGGAGGACGAAAGAGCCTGGTGTGCTGCAGTTCAAGGGGTTGCAAAGAGTCAGACACAACTTATCAACTAAACAACAAATTAATCCAACTATTAATCAGTACCAGTCACCTCTCCTTGTTCTTCCCCGAGATCATCCTCTGCTAACTACTATTAATAATTTCACCCTTGTATTCCGTGGACACCCCCTTCAGCCTAGAACTGCTCTTCTGACCAGCCGTGGACCAACGTGGACACAGACACCAGTTTTCTCCCTCCCTTTCTCAGCATTCTGCATCCCTAACCAACACCCTGCTATCTGGTCCGCTATGGTGAGAAGAGACCCAGACGTGTAACTGGGAGGAAGAGTGAATTGATTGCTGCCTTTTAATTTCTTGAGTGAGAATGGGAAGGGCTTTTATTGACAAGACTGTTATGCAAATGTGGATCTATCACCTCCATTATTGGCGTCCTTATTATCCAGCTCTACTGAGATCCTGCCTGGCTCAGCTCCCTCCCGGCACCCACCTTCTTTCATCCTTTCCCTGATGGCTTCAGTAGAAAGTCTGCAGACTCTGATACCACGTGGAGCCACAGATGGGGAAGAAACAGCTGAACACACTTCCCCTGTGCTGTCTGAATACAGAAACGGTAAATAAAGTAGGAGCTCTGGGGCCTGGCCGACTTTCCTTCTAGTTACTGCTGTGGGCCCGGTGGAAAACTCATGAACTGACCCTTATTAGTTTGGCCAAGCTCCCTCCCCAGCAATTACTGTAGCAAAACTCAGACACTGAATTCTGATTGATTCTGGAAGATTAAGCAAGAAAACGAAGGCACGCTAATACTGTAGCCAGAAAAGTAACCTGGCTTGAAATTCGTGCACTAATTCAAAAGAAAAAGGCAGGCTGTCAATAATTCACACCACATTTATCTAAGTTACATTACATGTTTAATGCTTATTTTGACCATTTTCTCAGAAACAGATATCCATGCTCCTGATTAAAGACTAGATGCAGGGACTTCCCTGGTGGTCCAATGCCTGGGAGGCAACGCTTTCATTGCAGGGGGCAGGGGTTCCATCCCTCGTCAGGGAGCTAAGATTCTACATGCCTCGGTCAAAAAAAAATAAAAATCCACACACAAGAAATAAATAAGTAAAGACTAAAGACAGGAGATTTAGCTTCACATTTCTTCCTCTCTCCAAACTGATCATACTCTTCTCCCATGTTCTTGGTGTCAGAGGCAGAGCAGGAGCAAGACCAGGGAGCTCCAAGACCAGATTGAAGAATTGCTCTATCAGCTGTAATACAGCCCGTTTCTGGTGCAGGGACCATGTTTGGAAGTGTTCTTTCATTAATTCCACTTTCAATGGAATTAATTTCAAGCACTTTCAATGTTTGTGTGTCTGATGGTTAGTAAGCTCTGGCCTCAAGAGGCTCCCACGTGGGGACAGGTTGGCATCTCCAGTGATAAGCACTGTGATGGGATGTGAACAGGTGGCTATGTTCACCATGGCAGGAGAAGTTGTCTTCTGTGGATGGTGAGAATCAGAGCCATCCACACCTGCACAACTCATGTCACATGACGGAGCTATTTCCTGCCATTTCCCCAACATGCCTTTACTCTTCCAGGAAATCTCTGCCCAGGAAGAACTTTTACAAACAGCTGAACATCCTCCATTTAAAATTGATCAACTTTCCAAAAAAAATAACATCAAATTGATTGTCTATGATTCAGGTCACTTCCATTCCTATCCTCAAAACCCTTACCTCCCTCGGTCTACCAAGCATCAACTCACATCCTGAGTGTTGGCCAATCCTAAGCAAGTTTCTGCATTTAAAGATGCACCTTAAACAAGACTTCAAAACCTCATGTGTGTCCTGGCTTTGCCCTACCCTGCCAAGACCCTCTGAGAATTCTGTCAACAGAGGGTTCTTTCTCATCACAGAAAGCAACAAACTCAGCTCTGAATTAACAACAGGCTATTTGATGGCACATTTGACAATGAGGAGGAAGAATGAAAAGAGAAATGACAGTCAAAAGTAGGTCGTGAAAATGATGGGGCTGAACCTGAAGCTGCAAAAGACAGAGCGTTTAGCTGAGCAAAGGCTTACAATGGTGCCATTCCAGGCCTCCTGGGGCTTACATTGCATTGTATCTGCGGGACATTTTCACCTTCTTCCTGTACAGGATAGCGTCTCTATAAGCACCTCCTCCCATGACTGTTGGGCTGCAGTGTATCAGGTCCCATTTAGAAACAATGAGTGACTCCCCATCTTCCAGAGCAAAGTGCTTCACTCTTCATGTGGTCCTCCTGCCTCCCTGGCTCTGTCTCTACTGTGTTACTATCCAGGGTTCCCCACTTTCCACTTCCCTCCTGTCCCAGAGGTCCCGCCAATTCCTCGTGGACCAAATCCAAGGCCACTGCTTGGGGACCTCATCTCGCCAGGTATCCCGTCTCCAGGATAGTCATCAAGTCCGCAAAATCTGTGCAGACAACATATGATCAGTTCAGTCATTCAGTCGTGTCTGACTCTTTGTAACCCCATGGACTGCAGCACGCCAGGCTTCCTGTCCATCAGCAACTCCCAGAGCTTGCTCAAACTCATGTCCAGTGAGCCAGTGATGCCATCCAATCATCTTGTCCTCTGTCGTCCCTTTCTCCTACCCTCAGTCTTTCCCAGGATCTCCTAGAACCAATGATTTCTTCTCTTCCCCAGAATGCATTCCTTCCTGCTGCTGCTGCTAAGTTGCTTCAGTCGTGCCTGACTCTGTGCGACCCCATAGATGGCAGCTCACCAGGCCCCTCCGTCCCTGGGATTCTCCAGGCAAGAGGTTTTAATAAAGCCACAACCTCTTCCAGGGAATATTTTCTTTCCAGAGGCCTCTGAGACCCCTGCTTGGAACACATAGACTTTACGGATTGGGCCCAGGAGCCTGACAGCATGGGTTCTCAGACCATATTGGCCTGAGCTGTACCTTCCCAAGAAGGAAGCAGTTGGGGGCTGGTCCAGCCTAAACCCTTGATACCTAGAGAGAAGCTGTGATGTGGATGCACCCACTATCGTGATCAGCTTTTCCTGTAACAAATTCTGCTCTTTCCCTGGAAAGGCAACTGAGCTACACATGTGGATGCATTCGATCTCCTTAAGCCCAGAGGAGTTCAGTACTGTGGGCAGGCAGGGAGGAGAGCCAGGAATTTGTAGGCAGAAGACCTGGGTCCAATTCCAGCTCTAACTCTGCAAGCTCAGATGTGTTCCCTCACTCTCTTAAGTTAACTACATGGTAAAAGAGAAGAAAAAGCCCCAAAGCCCCAAGGCTGTAAGGCTGCTAACAGGGAAATTGTGGGCACAACACAGGTGTCCAGTGAACGTTCATTCTCCCTGCTTGGCCACTCTCCCACAGCTGTTAGCCATAAGGTCTGATTCCTGTTCACCCCACTATTAATAAGAGCCTTAACCTTTTAAAAGCAAAAATCCATGAATTAATGCTTATAGCAGCTGTCTGCCATAGGAGACCATAGAATTCTTTCCACGACCTCCTCTTTTGCACTGACGTGGGTAACCAAATGCTTCCGAAGTGGCACCAGTGGGAAAAAAATCTGCTAGCCAACATGGGAGACACAGAAGACAGGGGTTTGATCCCTGGGCCCGGAAGATCCCCAGAAGGAGGAAATGGCAACCCACTCCAGTATTCCTGCCTGGGAAATGCCATGGACAGTGGAGCCTAGCGGGCTACAGTCCATGGGGTAGCAAAGAGTCAGACACGACTGAGCGGCTGAGCCTGCATGCACACACACAGGTAACTAAATATCCTCACTGAGAGGGGAAAAGGTGTCCTCTAATCTCTCTGGAGGTGCAGACGGCTGCAAAAGTGGGAAGTGGTGGCTAAGTGGCGCCTTCAAGCTTACACAGTGTAAAACCTCTGGCATAAGCCAACCTGTCACTCTCCGTACTGTCTATGAAGTCGTCATGGCCTGGAGCATGTAAGCCGTGTCCCCTTGGCAGGAATCCCAAAGGCTTTAGCATTCATGACTGCCCGGCATTTCCCAGGCTTATTGCGTGAGCTCCAAAGACATCCCTTAGCTTGCTGTCGGATGAAAAATATATTACTTCCCCTGTCTTTCTGGGCTGTCATCGGCTCACATGCTCAGCTAATTTAGCCCAGGAAGCACACGTCTCCAGGACAAGTGGTACTTAAACGGGGCTTGCCTGCTCCCACATTTCTTTGCAGAAAATCGGTCTGGTTTCAAAGCCAAGTGTTCAAAGATGAGAGGAAGCTGGGCCTGGGAGAAGAGATGGAGCTGTTTGCCTTGAAAGCTTTCTTGTTAATTTTAGTTTCAGCCGCTGTCCCCAGATCTTTGGTGCCAACTAGAGAGAGCTCTTTCCATCCTGAGAAAGTGAACACGGTATTTCCGAATAAACCTTGAACCATTGCCCAAACCTCAGATTTCAAGGCTTTCGTAAGGCTATGGTCACCAAAGCTAAAAAGAGTAATGGAAAGAACAGAAAACTGCAATGATCAAAGGGTTCAGGCAAGTGGAGGGTGGGCGGCGGGGGTACCCAGAAGCCTTCACACAGTCCAACATCTCCCTCTGCTGGGGACAGTCCTGTCATAGCACCAACCCGCTTGCCTGCCACATTCTGCATTCACACAACTAATACTTCACTTCTCAAGCCTTCATCCTCTCCCTTCCTGGGACCCAAACAGAATTCTTGTGCTTTTCAACTGTTTTCCTTTGATATGCCCTCAAATTCCAAAATAACCAAATGTTTTACAAACTATGCATTTGAAAATGTTCGTGTATTTTTCTGTATTGAGCTGACCTTGTTTCTGAAAACAATGTGCCTTGGAAATTCTTTGGATTGATGGTAGGTACGAGGAGTAAGAGGAATCTTTCCAGCAAAAACATAATGGATGATTAGGAGTGTTGCCCCAGAACTGTTGGTTCCAATTTTGCCCGGGGAAATTCCACCTTAAATTTCCAGAAGTAATATTACAGGTGATGATGTAATATTATCTGAAATTTATCTGAAAGGTGATGTCAGATAAATAAGCAATAATACCTTCAAAGGTTAGAATGGAATTCATAATTAAAAACCTAAAGCAGCGTGCTCATTGCAAAAGCTCTTTCAGGGAAAGATAAAACTACCATCCATACCCATACAGAGTTTGGCTTAAATGCTAAGAGTACTTGGAAGTAGAGAAATTATTAGAAAATATGGACTTGTCCCAATAAAAGAGGACTCGATTTAAGGTCAAGAGACTTGAGATTTCTAGCTTCCATTTAACATATCTGTGAGACTGGTTACTGCCGTCAAGAAATATTTGAACACCTATTCTTTGCCAGACATCATAATGGATCTTAGATCACAACAGTGAATAAGAAAAAGACAAGCTGCCCTCTCCAAACTTGCCGAGGGTAACAATTTAACAAATATTGTAGCTCTATGGGATCAGTGGCATGAAAGGATGAGTGCAGGATAATCTGGAAGAGCACATAGCAAGGCAAGATAACTTAGAGGGTCAAGGAAAATGAGTGTGGGACTTCCCTGGTGGTCCAGCGGCTAAGAATCCACTCCCAGCGTGCAGAGCGTGGGTTTAATCCCTTGTCAGGAAACTAGATCCTGCATGCCGCAACTAAGACCCGGTGCAGCCAAATAAGTGAATAACTTTCGAGAAAAGAATAAAGAAAATGGGTGCAAAAGCATTTAAAGAACTATACCAATTGTTTTCCTCCATTTCTTGCTTTTTATTGAGGAAAACATACACAAAATTTACCATTTTGACCATTTTTAAGTTTCCAACTCAGTGATATTAGGTATATTCACGATGCTGAAACAGCATCACCACCATCTGTTTCTAGAAAGTTTTCATCATCCCTAACAGAAGCTCTATATCCATTAAAAATCACTTCCATTCTCTCCCCTAGCCTCTGGTAATGACTATTCTATTTTCTATCTCTGAATTTGACTGTTATGGATATCTCATATAAATGGAATCACACAATATTTGTCCTTTTATGTCTGGTTTATTTCACATAGCATATGGTTTCCAAGGTTCTTCCATGCTATAGCATCTGTTCTTTTTTACAGTTGAGTAATATTCCATTTGGAGAAGGTGATGGCACCCCACTGCAGTACTCTTGCCTGGAAAATCCCATGGACGGAGGAGCCTGGTGGGCTGCAGTCCATGGGGTCGCTAAGAGTCGGACACGACTGAACGACTTCACTGTCGTGCATTGGAGAAGGAAATGGCAACCCACTCCAGTGTTCTTGCCTGGAGAATCTCAGGGACGGGGGAGCCTGGTGGGCTGCCATCTCTAGGGTCACACAGAGTCGGACATGACTGAAGCGACTTAGCAGCAGCAATATTCCACTGGAGCTTCCCAGGTGCCTTGGTGGTAAAGAATATGCCTGCCAATGCAGGAGATGCAGGAGATGCAGGTTTGATCCCTGACTTGGGAAGGTCCCCTGAAGGAGAACGTGGCAACCCACTCCAGTATTCTTGCCTTGCCAGGAAAATCCCATGGACAGAAGAACCTGGAGGGCTATAGTCCATGGGTCACAAAGAATCAGACACGACAGAGCACTCCACACTATTCGATATTCCATTATATAAATATATGCGTTGTATGCTATATCACATTTTGTTTATCTAGTTATATATCAGTGAGCATTGGGACTGTTTCTACCTTTTGACTACAGTCAGTAATGCTGTGAACAAGTATCTGAGTACTTGCTTTGAATGTTTTGGGGTATATACCTAGAAGGGGAATTGCAGGATCATATGGTAGTTCTGTGTTTAAATTTTTAAAGAGCTGCCACACTCTTTCTCGCTGTGGCTGCACCATTTTACATCCCACCCATAATGCACAAGAGTTCTAATGTCTCCACATCTTCACTAACACCTAATATTTCATTTTGTTGTTTTCTGTCATTTGTTACACTAGAGTTACCCACTTACTCAGGAGTCCTACATTGCTATAAGTCATGAGAAGTGACCAGGAGTGGAGAAGTCACTCACAGAAGTCCTGCTGTCTCTTTACCACCCCAACCCACCAGCTGACACTTTTTTCCTCGGAAAAGAGCAGCCTCTCCTTTCTCGTTGCCTGCTGAATGGGCAAGTCATGTACGGTGATAGAATAATGCAAGAAAAGAGAGCTGCTTCCACTGACATCACATCCCTGGGCACCAACTTTCCTCACCACGTGATCACTGTCTTCTTTGGCGGTGTTGTGCTTGGAGAATGAGGTGGGGGGTAATTACTTTACAATACTGCAGTGGTTTTCGCCACGCATCGACACGAATCGGCCAAGCGTGTACACGTGTTCCTCCATCCCGAAGCCCCCCCCCCCTCCCCCCCCACCCCTGGCACCAACTTTCCTCACCACGTGATCACTGTCTTCTTTGGCGGTGTTGTGCTTGGAGAATAAGGTGGGGGGTAATTACTTTACAATACTGCAGTGGTTTTCGCCACGCATCGACACGAATCGGCCAAGCGTGTACACGTGTTCCTCCATCCCGAAGCCCCCCCCACCTCCCTCCCCACCCCATCCCTCTGGGTTGTCCCAGTGTACTGGCTTGGAGTGTCCTGTTTCATGAATCGAACTTGGACTGGTGATCTGTCTCACATATGGTAATATACACACCTCAGTGCTATTCTTAAAGGTGAGGATGGGATGATTTGAAAGAACTGAGTTCTTATGCAGGAAATAGAAACATAGAAATTGAGTTAAGAAGGAATCCAGAAGAATAGTCAGGCCAACTGGGGTAGAAATCAAAACAAAAATCAGTGACTCGGTAGAGACAACAAGCCTACACAGCACCAAAAGTTACCCCTATTCTCACCTGGGATAAGTAGCATGAGGTTTCTCTTCACAAATAACTCCAGCTGCTTATTGTCACTCAGAAGTAGTTGAACAAGCTTGAAATGATGAACACAGGGAGAACAATGTTACGTCCTTTCCTGAGGGTGGGGGACAGTATTGCACTGGGGTGACCCTTCTCTCCAGCCCTGGCACGCTCTTCTCGAAGGGGTTAATACGACTTTTCAGTGTAGACAGGAAATCTGCCCTGCAGATGCTAGACGCTGCCTTGTCTCTTTCTCCTAGAGCCGAGCTTCCAACAGGGAGCACACACTGCGTTTTGCTACTCCAGGACGTCATTTGACCATAAGGGCCACCACCAATTATCCAAGAGGGTCACCTGAGCCCAGCACTCCCTATGACCAGACGGAAAATGTTGACGGAATCTGGGGTTTGCCATGCGCATAAGTCGTATTCACTAACATCAGCTTTGCTCAGTAATAAAAGCGATTAGTTTGGATTCCACCCATCAACTTTTGTTTAATTTTTTTGATTGTTATCAGAACTCTTACGGAGAAGTTATGTATGCATCATTGGCTGCCCTCTAAAATCCAACAGCAACTAGAAAAGGCACATTTTATTCAAATTGGAATGCGGCACATGAAAATGTATAGTATATAGGCACTAAAGCAAGTCTCAAAAAAATTTCCAGGAACTGGTAACATACAAAATGTATTCTTCCTTGACTAAAAAGTCACTTAAGAGAAATCAGTAACTACAAGAAAACAATTTGAAAACTCATTCTTGAAATTACAAAATAAAGAGTTTATAAATAATTGTAAAGTCAGAGGATATTTATAAGAAATAAGAAAATGCTTAAGGTGGAAGGGTTTTTTTCTAAACTGCATATCAAAACTTGTGGGATATAGCTAAAGTACTTAGAATAAATTTCTGCTCTTATATTTTATATTAGAAAAGAACAAAGGTTAAAAAAAATGAAATAAGCATTAATAAGTTTTAAAAAGAACATCAGAATAAATATGGAGCAGGTTGAAGTAAGGGCATAACAATTTAAAAGCAGCCATTAATGAAATAAGAAGCAAAAGATAATAAAGAATTATGGCGGCCATTATGAAAAAGAGTATGACTTTCCTGAAAAATTAAAACCTGAACTATCATATGATCTGACAATCCAACTTCTGGGCATATATCTGAAAGAATATCTACACTCACAGGTTCACGGCAGCATTAATCACAGTAGCCAAGATAGCTATGTAAACAGCTTAAGTGTTTGTCAATGAATGAATGGATAAAAAAGATGTGATAGATATATGAATGCCACTTAGCCTTGAGAAAGAAGAAATCCTGCCATTTTCTGATAACATGGATGGACCTTGAAGACACTATGCTAAGTGAGACGTCAGAACGACAAACACTAAATGGAAGCATTTACATGTGTAATCCTAAAAAAAAGAAATCTGAACTTGTGAAACTGAGTAGAATGGTGGTTACCACTGGCTAAGAGGTGGAGGAGTTGGGGGACCGCTGTTTAAGGGTAGCTGTTGTTGTTAAGTAACTAAGTTGTGTCCGACTCTTTTGTGAGCCCCATGGACTGTAGCCCACTGGTCTCCTCTGTCCGTGGGATTTTCCAAGCAAGAGTACTGGAGTGGCCTGCCATTTTCTTCTCCAGGGGATCTTCCCAACCCAGGGATCAAACCCAAGTCTCCTGCACTGCAGGCAGATTCTTTACCTTTGAACCACCAAGGAAGCCCTGTTGAAGGGTAAAACTTTATAATTAGTAGATAAATACTTTCTGAAGAGCTTATACACAACATAGTGATTATAATCAACCGCATTATATTCTAAAGTTCAAAGTTGCTAAAGAGACTAAATCTTAACTGTTCTCAACACATAAATGAAGTGATAAATATGTGACATGATAAAGGTACCAGTTAACACTACTGTAGTAACTATATTGCAGTGTATAAGTGTGTTAAAGCAACACATTGTATACCTTAAACTCAATAGTGTTATGCATCGATTATATCTCAATTAAAAAAATAATAATATAATGAAGATCAGCAAAGTCAAAAGATATCTCGGAAAAGAAAAATACAATTCACAAATTTATGACAAGATAGAAAGAGAATAGTACAATCACCACTACCAATAACAAAATAAAATGTATAAAATACTAAGTATCTCTAGCTAGGTATAACTAGAGATATGACAGATATTAAAATAATTATAGGTATTATATTAAAAAAACTTCATGCTACTAAGTTAAAAAGCATAAAGGAAAGACATCAGTTCTAAGAAAAACATATTTAAATTATTGTCATTTATTGAAGTATCATTGGTGACCTTAAGAAGATCAGCTTTAGAGGCGTGATAAGGTCAGATGCCTTGGCTTAAAATGGAATTAAGAGAAGCTTATAGGAGAGAAAATGAGGCAAATAAAGATACCTCTCAAAACATTTGTCTGTAAAGGACAAAAATGTTTGAAGTAAGGGAGGTTGAAAACTGAGAGTCTAGGACAGTGGTTCTCAATGGAGAGCAATTTTGCCCCCCAAACAGGGGACATTTGACAATATCTAGAAACATATTATGTGGTTCCGACTGAGGCTGCGAATGGTAAGAGGCAAGTATATATAGGGATTTTGCACCCTATCCCCACCCTCCTGCCAATGAGGAGGCATGGAGGCTATAAGAGGGGCATTATTATTGCAGGAGCACAGAACGCCCTCTTAGTTTGTTCGGAGAACAAAACTAGAAACTGTTAGTGAGTTTACGAGAGGCAGATTTTAGTCCTTTGGTCAAGGAAGAATGTGCAATCAACTAATGATTTTCAAAAAGAAAATAGGCTGGTTTTGGTTGTGAGGTTCCCAACCACAGAAGCATTCAAACAACAGTGGGTGACATATTTTTAAAAATATATTTGCACTCAATACAATCTGGGCTAGATGCATGCCCAGAATTACTTCTCAAATTTAGGACCCTGATTTGTTCAGACCTGAGACAAAGACACCGTCTAGACTATGGTTTCCATAACATTTCATCATAAAACCTGCTGGCTATCATCTCCCCTGGCTCCTCACTGCCAAGCTGCTAGTCCTTTACTGCATTTTTAAAGTCCCACACATTGCCACATTTCCTTAGAAGAGCTCCGCTATTGCTTTTGAGCATGTTTTCATTTCCAAGCCAATTCACAGAGATAGCTATTATATTTTTAATATACCTAGTATCTCACATTTACTTCTAAACAAATATGCTTTCTTCAAATTAAATATCAAGCCCTGATGGTATAAGAAATTGTTTAAATAGCCAGCTTCTAAGTAATTTAAAATAATAGCAGAAACTTCATTTCCTTAGCCCTGGGGTATGTGCTACTAAAGGCACAGATATATTAAATGTCCTAATCAACTCAAAGTGGACTCTGCATCCTTATATGCCAGAAGTATTTATTAAGAGCATCTCAGCCTCATCGCTTGATTCTCTACATCAGCTCAGAGATCACACCAAAAAAGATGGATATATCTCAACACTCTCCTTATCCCAATCACCAGTAAGAAGATTAAGTAATCAAAAACATCCCAACAAAGAAAAGCCCAGAACTTAATGGCTTCACTGGTTGATTCTACTAAACATTTAAAGAAGAACTGGTACCAATTAAAGAGTCGGACACGACTGAGCGACTGAGCTGAACTGAGCTGATCCCCAAACTCCTCCAAAAATATAGAAGAGGAGGAAACACTTCCAAATTCATTTAATGGAGCAAGTTTTACTCTGACATCAAAGCCAAACAAAGACACTATAACAAAAGAGAATTATAGGCTAGCATCCCTAATGAACACTTATATAAAAATTTTCAACAAAATATTAGTAAATTGAATTTATTGGTATGTTAAAAGGATCATACACTATGACCACGTGGGGTTTATTCCTGGGATACAAAGATAGTTCAACATATACAAATCAATCAATGTAACACACTACATTAATAGAATAAAAGACAAAATCATAAACATCGCAATAGATGCAGAAAAAATATTTGAAAAAAATTCAATATCCTCTTACACGAAAAACTTACATTTGGTAGAGAAGGAATACATCTCAACACAATAAAGGCCATATACAACAAGCCCACAGCTGACATCATGCTCAACCGTGAAAAGCTGAGTGTCTTTAACATACAATAAAAGTATTTCCACTAAGATCAGGGAAGACATAAGCATGTCCACTTTTACCACTTTTATTCAGCATAATACTAGACATCTTAACAAGAGCAATTAAGCAAGAAAAGAAATAAAAGTCATTCAAAACACCAATACAGTATACTAACACATTTATATGGAATTTAGAAAGATGGTAATGATAACCCTGTATGTGAGACAGCAAAAGAGACACAGATGTATAGAACGGACTTTCGGACTCTGAGGGAGAGGGAGAGGGTAGGATGATTTGGGAGAATGGCATTGAAACATGTATACTATCATGTAAGAAACGAATCGCCAGTCTATGTTCGATACAGGATACAGAATGCTTGGGGCTGGTGC
>SJYX01016745.1:94368-148434 GCA_006410675.1 Oreotragus oreotragus | reverse complement strand
TGGGGTGTGATGAGGGAGCATTCTTCCTGGGAAGGCCAGGCCCTGGGGGCCCCCAGACAGTCTCCCGGAGACCTGGAGGTTACTGAAATCTCACTATAAACAGCAGAGGGCTGCACAGACCCCCTGGACACATGTCATCACCCAGATACAGAACTGTGCAGAGGTTGGTATCCAGCTCCATAATCAAAATTATTCTGTTTTCCTCTAATTTCCACTCAATAAAATCTCCATTAGCTTAATTAAAAGCCACACTGAGAAGAAACCCACAGCAAGCACACGGAGCATCAGAGCTGGGGTTTCAGCTCGAGAAATAACCCCTGAGCCCCGTGGTCTCAGCCGGGCCCCTGTGGTCCTGAGGGACAGATGACAGGCAGATGCCCTGAGGTCCAGAACAGCAGCGGGGGCAGCAGCTGAGACCCTCCCCAGCTTCCCCATAAGCTGGACCCTCGCTCTTCCGCTCTGATCCAGGCCTGCATGGGGAGTGGGTCAGAGTGTGGTGGGAGCCTCTGTCACAGGGCCCTTGCCAAGTCCAGGGCACATACTTTCAGTGGCTTTGCTGCCAAACAGCCTGTAAGGAGCCACGCTCCCTGTTCCAAGCCTGTGTGACGGGATCTGGGAATCCACGTCCGCCCTGCCATGTCAGGGGGTGTTCAGTGCAGATCCATCCCAGGGTGGTCTCTCCTACGAAAACTCACAGCCTGGTCGGCCCTTCCCTCCAGCCCTCCATACTGTATCCCTGGGAAGATAAATGATCTTCCACCTGATGGGGCTGCTGTGCCCTGAGCACTAACAGAGACTTGACCCATCACCGCGATTGCAGAGCCATAGGTGGAAGCCTGGAGCCGCGTGTGCAGACCGGGAGTGGCCGCTCAGGCCGGCCCCGGATGGCGGCAGCCCTCCCCGAAGGCGCTCAGCGAGTGGCCCTCTGGCCCCTTCCACCCGCCAGGTCCCTTCCTGGCTTGCTGGCTCTCCATTTAGTGTGGTTTTATTTTACCTGACGACTGGCCCATCAGATTTTGAGCTTCTTCGGAGGAGTGTAAAGGCAGCTTTTCTCCTGGAGAGCAAAGAAGAAACAGATTTAATGTTTTGCCCTCAAGGAGAGAAGCAAGGTCACTTCAACTAGGGAAGCTCAAAGTCTGACTGGTGCGCCGCCCTGCGCTACGGGGGCGCCATCCGGGCAGACCGCCCTGCGGGTGTACGGCCTCCTGCAGGAGGACCTCCCCAACGGCCAGCGGGCAGCAAAGCAGGACGAACCCTCGAGGGGGAGGCGTCTCCTTCAGGAAGGCCAGCTGTGGGGTGACTGACCCGCACAGAGACATCAGACAGATCCCTGCCCGCCCGCGGCAGCGTGCCCAGCACTGAGTCCCAGCACTCAGACAGCCCTACCTGCTCCGCTCGCTGCCCTGAACACAGACGCTCGGAGAGAGAAAGGCCCCGGGTGAGAAGAGAGGTCAGAAAGGGCAGCTGGGTACGTACCGGGGAAAGCGGGGTTGGTCTGTCCGAGGGGAGGAAAGGGGGTTTGCTGCATGGCCAGCTGGTGGAGCTTGGTCAACTGCTGGGGTAGGAGGGACACGAGAGCTAAGAAGGTTATTGTTATCGAGTACAAGTCACACCAAATTAAAAACGCGTAACAGAAGTCTGCACAGATAGATAGAAAGGGGGCCATGCGACACATGGCGGACGCAGCAGCACGCAAGGACTTGGCCTGGAATAACCAATGGGCCATGGTCGGTCAGCAGGAAGAGTCCTTCCCCACCTCAGCCCCGGCCAGACGGGGGCCCCGCCTCACCGGAAGGTCTAGAGCCGGAGAGCAGGACCCGCAGGGCCCCCAAAAGCCTCACTGCCACACTGTCACTCACGGGACTCGGGCGTGTAGGCGGGAGACCCACGGCCCCTCCGTTCTGCACACCTGGTCCAGATAGCTGCCTGGTCCTCACTCTACCCAGGGGGTGACTCAATGGGGGCTCCCTGCGAGCCCACAGCCCACAGCCCGCCTCCTGGGCCTCAGGGATCACACGCAGAGGGCTAGAAGGCTCCACCCGAGGGTGCTACGAAGTCAAGGCTGTTGCAGAGCCGCCAGGAGGGTGCCGGACTCCCATGGGGCCAGCCACGCCTGCACCCTTCCCTTGTCCCTTGTGACCTGACCTTTGTCCCCCATCGCCTTGAAATGCAATTTCTTTAGTTATTTCATCTGAGCCTCACTTCTTAAATAAGCACTAAAAACAACAGAGAATGGAGGTATCGATAGTGAGCCCTGGCCACCTAAGAAGGGCTGTCTAAATCCCACCCCCGGCCTTGGAGACTTCTGGATGTGTCCTTAGCCCTGGCTCACCCACTGGCCCCACGTTTCCAGCCGAGCAGATGGAGGGCCAGGTCATTCCAGGACACACTCGCAACTCCCGACCTTCACAAAGGAAGCCTAGCCTGAGTGTTTCCAGGGCCCTGAGGCCTCCACCGAGCCCCGTGGCTGGAAGCTGGGGGCACCTGAGGAGAGCTATGGGCATCCCCAGGTGAGACATGGATCTAACCAGTCACCCCATTGGTCCCATCCTGCAGAGTCTGTGGTGAGGGGGGAAGAGAAGGACAAACACTGGGATTTCTGATGTCCCAGCCTTCAAGGGTGAGCCCCTGGGTGACAGAGGAGTGGGTTTGCTGCTGGCCTCCTGTGGGCCGGGCACGCTCTGAGAGTCTCTGATGTGATGGGGCGTGGGGAGAACTGGCAACATCCGACTCAGCTGCCATATCTGGAGGTTCCCAGGAGGGGATGGGGTGACCCAGGGTCAGAGTCCACTCTTGAGTGTCCCCAGTGAGGTGGGGCTGGGGCTTGCAGCCCACTGCTGCCTGGCATGTCAGCCCAGTGACCCGACACCATGGGGCTCAGGGCATGTCAGCCCAGTGATCCGACACCATGGGGCTCAGGGCATGTCAGCCCAGTGACCCGACACCATGGGGCTCAGGTCATGTCAGCCCAGTGATCCGACACCATGGGGCTCAGGCATGTCAGCCCAGTGATCCGACACCATGGGGCTCAGGGCATGTCAGCTCAGTGACCCGACACCATGGGGCTCAGGGTGTCCTGAGCAGACGTGCATGGAAGCAGCCTGAGAGGTGTCAGGAGAGCACATCCAGGAATGATTGTCATGGCGACACCAGCACATGCCCTGGGGACGAGAGGTGAGCGGTGACTGGCATCTGCTGCACCATAGGCAAGACAACCCAGTGCAAGAGGCTGACGGGCCGGGGACCCCGCTGCTCAGCTCCTCCTTCCAGAGACATGTCGAAAGAAAGGTGGCAAGGACCCATGGGCGCCGGGGGCATGAGGATGAGAGTGGTGGGAGCACCGACTCTGTCCTGCAAACCACCCCCACCCCAGAGCACAGCAAGCCGCCCTGGGTCACTAGGACGTTGGGCAGGTGCTGTGCCCTGAGTCCACCTACACAGAGGGCTAGAAGCGGGGCTAAGGAGGGGACAGAGCTCCTAGGATGGAGGAGAAAACCCAAGTCCAGAGACAAACATCCAGGTGGCCATCCATAGTCCCGGCAGTGCAGGCAGGCCGCCTGTGCTCACCTCACTGGGGTTTCTTGCAGACACCACATTAGGGCACGGACAGGGGCCTGGTGGTTCCCCTGGGGGCTCTAGCCCTTTCACCCAGGGGCCAGGGGCCAGCGGGAAGCCCCAGGAGCGGGCCTGCGATAAGTGCAGGGCTCGGCTGCTCCCTGCTCTGGGTCCACGACTCCATCCTAGCTGGTGTCTGTGAGTCTGGCGGCCGGGCTTGTGCGGTCACCACGTGGGCAGGTCCCTCTCCCTCTGTCCCCAAGGGCCCGGGAGCACACGGCTATGCACTGGACAGGATGGCGGGGCAGATCGGGGCTCTGGGGGCAGGAAAACTGACCCGAGTCGGCTCCAGCTCCAACCAGTGCTGCGGACATGGGCATAGCTGGGAGATGGGCCCCACGTGGGCGGCAGGCAGGCTGAAGAAGCGCTGCCATGTGAGTTGGGTGAAGGAACATCGCACACTCACAAGGCTCCCCACTGGGCTGCCCATGGCCCCCACACCTGGGATGATCCTCTGTCTCCCAGTTAGATGGATGAGCCCACCACCACACGTGTTACAGGCACAGCCGGATGACCCAGGAGAAGGGCTCTGCTTGCACCTGGAAAGTCTGACCCTCAGAAGTTCAGCTGCTCCAACCCTGAGCTGTCCTCTGGCACGTGCCTGCTGCCTTTTATGAAACAGTGGCCACAACACACATAAGCCCCTCCGGCACCCATGGGTGGAAGGTGACACCTGGGGAAGGACTAGCTGGACAGGGGTGCCCAGGGAAGCCCTCCTCCAAGTCGGGGACCGCTGGATGTCAGCTGACATCTTCCCATCTTGGTTTCGTCCTTAACGGGGCCTCCTGGGCTCCATTTCTTCATTTTGTGAAGTAAGGAGCAGCACTGGGTGCTGAGGGGACTTCCCACTTTTTGGGGTATTTCTACCACAAATGTGGCCAGGATTTGACGGAAGAAAGGAGGGGAAGTAGTGCCACATCACAGACATTTCTCCATGGCCTGCCCTTCCCACTGAACCATGTCAGGGTATAAAACACAGACAAGTGCTCAGGAGGGAACTCACAAGCACACAGCTGCACGCACATTCCGCGACAGGCTGCGTGGTTCCGGCTGTGAGTCTCCTCTCCTGTGAGGTGCTCGCTGGTGTCCTTAGCCCATCTTTCCACTGGGCTGTTTTCTGCTGATTCATGTAAACTTACGTATTGCAGATTCTCATTCTAGTTCAGCTCCATGTACTAGAAAGATCTTTCCCCCAATCTCCTTATGGAGCCTTGAGAGAAACTACATTTAAAAATTTTAATGTGGTCAAATTTATCAGTGTTTTCCTTAATAGCTTGTGCTTCTGTGAACTGAAAGATATTCTATCTTTTTTTCTAAACATGCTACAGCCTTCTCTCTCATGTTGAAGTTCTTGGTACAGGCAGAGTGTTTGCTTCCCATCAGATGTTTTCGGTGTGGCCAGCTTGCTGGCTCGGGCCTTTGCTCTTTCCCATAAAACAGCAGCAGGGACTCTGTGTCGCTTCTGCAGTACCTGCATCTCAACCTGAGAGGACCCCTGATGTCCCATCCAGGAGGGTCGTGTGTCTTTCCTTTCACTGCGCTCTTCTGGTTGGCTTTAAGTTTCAATAAGGACGAGATTTTTTTTTAATCACCTTTTAACTGTTGATTTTAACTTACTGTTTTGTGGGAGAGAGCTGTCTCTCTGATTCCAGCTTTTGAGAGATGGTGAGCCTGTGCTCCGTGTGTCGTGGAGCTTTGGAAGCGTTCTTGTGGGTCCGGCAGCTGTGCTGGGGCGTGCTCAGGGCACACGGGTTCACTCGGCTCAGGCGGGACCGTCAGAATCTCTTCCTTCTCATCTACATGGCCTTCACATTCAGGCTCCACTGCAATGTCTGTCAGATTCCCCTAATTCTTTGTTAATTTTTTCCTTCATATGTGTTTGAAGCTGTGTTTTAGGTGCATACAAATTTAAATTGCTTTCTTTGAGTGAACTGAACAGTTTATCAATAAGTAATGAATAAGTGATTTGCAATATTATATTGCTTCTTTGAGTTAGTATTTTCCTACTTAAAAAAAAAAATTTGTCTAGATCCTTCTTCTTTAGTTGTGCCCTTTGAAATAAAACTGAAAACTTTTTTGTTTGCTTATTTATTTTTTAAAAAGTCTGATAGATCTTATTTTTTAACTGGAAAGTTTCTCTTTGGTCACCATAGACGTATAGTAATTTCTGTTGTCTTATTTTAATTGCCCTGATCGTCCAGGGTTTCTTTTCTCTTTCCCTTTCTGCTGTGTTGATTAATATTTTCCAGTCACCCATGTCCTCCCACCCCACACCTTTAATGCAGTTACAAAAGTGAACATTTTTCCACCGCTCTGGAACTATAACACGTACACCTGCAGTCCCAATTCAGCATCTTTGCCTCCTCCTGAATGCTACAGTGGCCCCAAGATGTTTTCATCCCCTCGGCCACATCCTAAATCTTGGCTGTGCTCTTGGGGTCCATTTAGTTCTGTATGTTAATCTCAGCAATTAGCATTGATTTTGATTTTACAGAGTGTGTTTTCACTGACCCAGATGTTTACGTTTTAATAGACAAAAATATCAATGTTTTCTTTCTGATTTGTGCCTGTTTTAAAAGGAAGGAGATGGCAGATTTCTTCACTCACCATTCTTTCTTGTGTTCATAGCCTTCTTTCTGAGGTTATTTTCCTTTCCCTGAAGGGCGCCCCCTAGAAAGTCACAGCTGTTTGAAAAACACCTGCCCTCGATGATCCTCTGATGGTTGTTTTATTTCATCACCCCCTTCTGGGCCCTGCATTGCTCCTCTGTGACATTCTTTCTCCCTCCGTCTTCAAAAGATATGCTTTGGTCTCTGGTGTCATGTGGCTTTGTTTGGACATGTCTAAGAAGGATTTGGGTTGATTTTGTTTGAGATTTGTTGAGATTGCTGAATGTGAGGACTCTTTTGTTACTGATTCTGAGAAATTCTCTGCGATCATCTCTTAGTCTTCCCTCCCTCCCGCCTATCCTCTCTTCCTGGGGCTCTGACTGGATCCAGGTTCTTCCTTCTCAGTCCTCTGTGCACACAAGTCATCCAGGGTCTTGTGAAAATCCAGGTTCTGATTTTGGGAGGGGAGGGCTGAGAGCTCAGCTCAGCTGAGAGGGTGTGCGACCTGGAGGAGGGGTGGGGAGGAGAGTTAACCTGCCCTATTAGCTGCTTTGCAGCAGGTGAGGCTGAGGGTGCCTCCCTGCCACCAAAAAGAGCCAGAGGCGTGGGCATCAGCAGGGCAGCCATGCAGGTCCCTCTCAGCAGGGCTCTCCCTGGGAGACTGGGTGGACACAGAGGAGGCAGGTGGGGAAGGTGCTCCGTCCTAGCTGCGTCCCCTGTGAGGGGGGTCCCAGGGACCACTGTCTGCATAGGATCCACTGGTTTCTTCCACTCACTATAACACACGTGTTTCCATCTCCCCCCTGCTTACTCGCTAAGCAATGGCCTGGCCAATGCAGCACCCACCCTCCCCCAGGCACTCAGTACCTCTGCTGAGACCCAGCATCATGGGGACCCACAGCTCTACTGCTCCTGGACCCCAGCTCTGGAGCTCTCTCCATAAAGCTCCATGTCCTCCCTGTGAACCCCTGGGCACGGCGTCCACCCAGGCCCCCGTTGGTCCAGCCCAGCTTCTGGTCTAAATTCTGCTTGCTTCCAGGGACCTTTAAGGAGGAGATGCTGAGCAAGGGAGTGACTTGGGAACTCTGAAGACTAGAAATAAGATCCCCACGTGTGGGATGCTTGAGGGTGACTCACTTCTCCCAGCAGAAAACAGTTCCTTCCTGGTATGATCAGCATGGGGACAGGAAGAGGAGGAGGGAGAGAGCGGTGACGATGCTCTGCATCTGCTCCCGCATCCTGAGTCGTGGCCGCCGTGGTCCTCCCATGTGTCTGAAACCACGTCTGACCCCTCGAGCAGGACCCGTGGGGGAGTGGGCAGCTGTCCTGGAGCACTGCCGCTGCCAACCATAATCTAGGCCACCGGCCGTGACCCAGGCCAGCCACCCAGCAGTCCCTGGCCTCTCTGAATGCCTGAGAGCTGTGAGTCCCAGGAGGATTCTGGTGAAACAAGGCCTGAGCCTGGTGAGGACCTAGAGGAAGACTGTTGAGGGCGGGGCCCTGATTATCAAGTCGGGTAAACCAGAAGACAGGAAGAACTGCACACGCTTTAATTCTACATGAAGAAACACTCGGCTCCAGGCAATGTATTTCCTCATGGTCTATGCCTGATTCAGGAAGATGATTGTGTCAGTCACTGGGGTTGAAATGTTTAAATGGTGTATTCAGTTATCTTGTAAAATAAATTAGTACTGTCTATAATTATCATATTTGAGCTCTAAGAAAAGTGAAAGTGAAGTTGCTCAGTCATGTCTTCACTCTTGGCGGCCCCGTGGACTGTAGCCTACCAGGCTCCTCCATCCATGGGATTTTCCAGGCAAGAATACTGGAGTGGGTTGCCAATGCCTTCTCCAGATCTTCCCGACCCAGGGTTTGAATCCAGGTCTCCCAAATTGTAGGCAGACACTTTACCATCTGAGCCATCAGGGAAGTCCACTCNGGACTGTAGCCTACCAGGCTCCTCCATCCATGGGATTTTCCAGGCAAGAATACTGGAGTGGGTTGCCAATGCCTTCTCCAGATCTTCCCGACCCAGGGTTTGAATCCAGGTCTCCCAAATTGTAGGCAGACATTTTACCATCTGAGCCATCAGGGAAGTCCACTCTAAGAAATGAAGCTTTAAAAAAAATTCAACTGAATATTAAGCTCAGATGAAACTGCCTTCCTGGCCATCGTCACTTGTTACCGTTTGTTTGGAACAGACTGTCAGTGACAGTTCGAGCTGTCACCTCTCTGCTCTGCAGGAGAAGCGTTTTATCAGAGTTCTGCTCTCTTCCCAACAGCTGCTCCATGGCACATGCAGGTCTGGGGGACGTGGGGGCCCTCACAGAAGCCCTCAAGGCAATTACGTAACAGCAGCTATACGTTAAATTTTTTTTTTTTAATCTGAAACTACCCATTTTTAAGAGATACTGAGAACATCACATGAAAGAGCAAAACAACCGACTGATATAAAAACCAATCCACCAAACCAGTCGACGTCCCTGGGGCTCGCTAGGCGCCTGTGCCCCCTGGTTTCGGTGGCCTGTGTGCGAAGCCTCAGTAGGGCGCACAGGCCCCGCTCAGCACTGCACGTCTAAACCTCGGGTCCGGGCACTGGGGTAAACTGGCCCCTCTGACCCAGGTTGCTGTGTGCTGAGTTCTGAATGTGCTTTTGTACAGATGCTCTTCCGAAGGCAAGAGACTGCCAGCCATGGGGATCAAAGGCTGTGCCACCCCAGAAGCTGGCTTCCACTCTGACCTCTGCCACCCCTACGGGTGCTCTATCGGGGTTCATGGATAGAGCACTACGAGCACTCACTCTGCATGGAGCTGCACCCTCCCCCACCCCAGGCTCTAGCACCCCACCTTCCCTGGGTCACAGCCAATGATGGTCAATGGAACAAGGAGGGCAGGCAGCCCCACGTGGCATGGGAGTGGTCCCCCAGCCTTGCATCCATCAGCTTCTCTGCCATCTGACTTGTTGCTTATGAGAATTTCTTTTCTACTCAATAGCAATTTCCTGCAATGATGGTGAATTGAATCTCTGTGCTTTCAACACACACACACACGTATTTAGCGTCAGTTAATTCTTAAACCTCCCCCTGTCCTGCTCTGTATCTTAGGCAACTGGCTCTGAACCTGCCAACTCAAAACAGTGAGGATCTGCAGAAGATTGGCAGGCATCATGGTCCCCGTGACCCCTATGCCTGGACAACCCCCCACCCCACCCTCCGGCTCTCACGAAGCAGCACGTGGATGCATCCTCCCAGCACAGAGGACATATCTCAGGTGGGATCTCGCTCGCTGCAGCTGAGGCAGCGGCACATGAGCCCATTCCCTCTCCTCCTCCCCGCAGCCCACCGCCGGGGACCAGCGGGGCAGACTGCACTGCCCGGCGCATCCACAGCCCTGTGGCCCCAAGGTTCTCCCTGCGTGGCTCTCAGGGTGCCCAGCCCTCCAGCAGCAGAGCCACACTCAGCCTGGAACGCAGTCCAGAGCAGCCCTGGGTGTGGAGCGTGGCATAACACTAGCACAGAGCCTTGTCCGCGCTATGGCTTCTGACGGCCGGGGTCTCGCGGGTGCGGGGACTTTGCTCCAACTGGGGCTGAAAGGGAGCGCACAGCGTCACCAAAGGCCCCAATGCCCGTCCAAGGTGTCCCAGCACACCTGCTGATGGCTCGTCACCTGCCTGCACAGGTGCACACAGGGCCTGAGCTGTCCCCGCCCACCAGGGTGGGTGCCAGGGACACAGCAGCCCGGGGCCACCGCACGAGGGCCCGGGTGTGGAGGAGCAGCCGGGCTGCAGCCGCGCTCAGAACAATTTGACACCAGGCCAAGTCCTCCACATGGGAGAATTAGTGCTAAGAGGTTAAAGGTTACTCAGGGCCATATGGATACGACACAGGTCAGGAACACGGAGAACGTATTAATATTATTGTGTAATATTAATATTAGTAGCAACTGACAGCAGCATGCAGGTAGGAGGAAGTGGTGACGAGAGGAGGTTAAGGGGCAGAGTGAAAACTCACATCTGGGTGAGGGATGGCGTACTGTCCCTGGATCGTGTAGGCCTGGAGAGAGAGAGACACCATCAGCTAGGGAAGCGGTGGGCACATGTCCCCTCACCGCACGCCCTCACAGAACGAGGGCCTCCTGGGGCGGGCTCCCCTGCCAGCGGGCACCGGCTCTCTGGTTAAGGCTTTTCCCTTCACATAGGACAGGCGATCCCTCCCTCTGGAAGCTGGGGGTGGGGGTCCTGTGTCCCCTGTGGCTGGACCTACAACCAGACATGCGATGGGGTGGGGGCAGGGTGGAGGGAGCAGGTGGGACATGTCCGACTCTCACCCCATTGTTTCTCAATAGGAAATAGCTACACGCCATCCAGTCGACCCCTGCTGGGGACTGATGGTTATTAACACTGGAGAGTTTAATCGGGCATCAGAGTACACACTTTCAGGAAATAACTTATCCCAAGATAACCAGACAACGAAACAGAAAACTTTAAAAGGTGACTCAAACCCCACTTTGCAAATGTCAGATTAAGCAATGCGCCCAAATCGGCCGAAGGCTGGTGAGCATCTTCCGGCCCCGGGGGACTGGGCGCAGCACACGCTTGGTGGAACGGCCCCTAGGGGAGTCTCGTTGGGCTTCATCATGTCACTTGCCTTCAAGACGGTGACATGGAGCAGCCACAGCAAGTGTGTGGGACCCACAGCCTCTCCCACACCCAGCCCCCTGCCCCACAGTCCCTCAGCGAAGATTCTTCCAGAAACTCATGGCCAATCAACAAACAAACCACACAGAGTCGGGGGAGAGTGAAGACGAAGGCTTTCACCGGGACTTGGGATGTGGGAGAGTGCAGAGCCACACTCGCCTGCCGGGGGGTGGGTGCGGAGCCTTCGGGGGAGGCCTGGCGCCTCACAGTGAAGGAAAGCAGCCCAGCCAGAGACGGCGAGCACGCGGCAGCCTGTGCGCACATGGGGCCGTGGGACCACGAGGCCCATCTGCAGGTGTTGTATAGATGCCACTAGGCACTGCGCCACCGTGTCTCTGGGTAAGACAGGCCCTGGAGGGGCACTGCCCATGCACTCCAGCTTGCGGTTCTTCGCCCCAGACGCTGTTTCTGACACCTTTTTCTCACTCAGCTGTCAGTGCTATTTGAAGTGCACAGCCACCCACCATTCTCTCAGAGCCCAGGCAGTAGGTTCTGTCTGGGCAGACTCTGGGGTCTGAACCTGCTGGGGAGGCAGGAGCCGCCTTTCTGCAGCAGGGGCCCGGCCAGTTCTTCCCTGGAAAGGTCGGGCTGAGAGGCTCTGAAGCCGGGCATGCAGCGTTTCCCGCACTCGGGTGCGGGGTCCAGGGCCTGGGACATGGGCTCCTCCGCCCAGCTGCCTGCGGGGCTGACGACCAGTCACTCACTGGCCACTCACGCTGTCCCCAGGGCACAGGGGCCAGGTAAGGCGCTGCCCTCCCGCGGGGGCGGTGACTTGCTGCCCCGCCTGGGCGTGGGCGACGGCCAGGAGGCTGCCCGGGCTCTAGCTCTTGTCAATCCGCCTCCTTCTGGGTAACCTGTGCTTCACCACCAGGGATCGTCACAGGCTTGCCTGCACATATGTTGGGGCCGAGGCCTGGCAGGTAACTAACCTGCCCGCTCACCTGGATGCAGAGAGGAGAGGAGCTCTGAATAGGGCTGGCCCGCTGTGGCCGCCCTGAGCCACGGGCCGTGGGAACTGCTGCCTCCCCGGGGGAAGCAACCCAAAGGTGGCTGCAGGAGCAGAGACCCAGTTGTTGCTGCACAGGGGTCGGGGAGAGGGGAGAGGTGAGGGATGGGGAAGGGGGACGTGGGCTGGAGACGGGACCGGGCCATCTGATGAGGCTCCTTCACAGAGCAGGGTGGGGCAACGCGGGAAGACACAGACGACCTGCCCTGTGTTTGCCTCTTTTTCTTCTCAGCCCCTCCCCCACCCTGGGGTACCCAGGACCTCCGTCTTCACTCTCCCTGAACAAACACAGCACCGCCGCCCGGACGCAGAGCTCCCCCTGGCACTACTGGGCTGCGTGTGCAAAGTCCTTGACCGAGGCTGTGGTGACCCTGCCGTGGTGGCCGGCGCCCAAGGACAGGAGACACAGCACAGCCCCTCTGTCAGCCCCACTAGGCCAACCACTGGCTGAAAACAAACCACCACGACCCCCTCCTGGTGGGAGAGAAGGGTCAGGGACTCTTGCCCAAACCCCAGTGTGCAGTGTGGCTGTGCCCAGCCTCCTGGGCCTGCGGCCAGTGTGGGAGGGGGAAGGGGGAGGGGGAGGATGCAGACCATCTGAGTTAACCAGGAGGCCCAGCTGGGCCTCCTTCGTCCTCCTCTTGTTCCTCACGTGCTACTGGGAGGGACACGTGTGTGGGAATGCGTGTCGCAGGGGGAAATGGGCCAGTTTTTACAGTCGTAGTCATCTCAACCCTGAGTCCTAAGACTCCTGGCAATACCCCCGGCCCTCCTTCCCTCTGAGCTTCCTGAAAGCACCAGGAAACTAGACTGGGCAAGGCTGCCCAACCGCACAGGCCTGAGCCCAGGCCAGGGTCGTCCGGGGACACTGCCTGGCAGTCTCATGCGGGGCCCGCGTTCAGCCCCGGCCGGGCCGAGGCAGGGGAGCTCTGCGTCCCGCGCGGGTGGGGAGACGTGCACGTGAGAAGGGAGAAAACCTGAGTGCACTAACGGGCAGCGGCGGGGGCTGCAGTAAAAGGCTGAGGTTGGCAGTGGAGGCCGCGAGCGGGTCGGCTCTTACCTGACCACCTGCAAAAATGACAGGGGTGGAGGCGGGCTTTGGGCGGTAGGGAATGGTGGCACCTTTCGGTGGGGACTAGGAAAAGGGACAGGAGAGGGAGACAGAGTGTTAGAGAGGCCTCGCAGCCTGAGGGTCGTGAGGCCTCCTTCCGAGCCCCGCCCACTGTGCCACCCAGCCCTCCCCAGCCCCCGGTCCTCCAGGAGCCACCACCCTAGATACAGCCCCCAGCAGGAGGCAGCGGGCCAGGTGGAAGGAGCGACCCTGCCTGCACGCAGCCCTTCCCTGGAACCGAGCTTGGAGGGGACGCCTCTGCCTTCAGTCCTCAGGAAGAGCCCTGGGACTCCGTGCCCAGAATGGCGCTCCACTTGGCCTGGGCTGATGTTCAGTTGGCCTCATCTCAGCAAAGTTAGAAACACCCAACTTCACTATTGACAAGAGTTATCATTTAATACACCTCAGGGTCCAAATGAAATAGTCCACAGCTGTGATGAGATCTGCTACAACTTCCTTCCACTATTCTGTGTCCAAAAGTTTAGGATTCGTGTCTTGGGGTACACGATATTCTCAGGTGCCAGAAGTATGCCAGGATCTGATGATGTCAGCCTAACCCCTGGGTCAGAAGCAATCATGCCCGCTGCCAGCCGCTGCCCAGGCAACTGTCTTCCCTGGGAGCAGAGTCCACGGGGTTGGGCCTGGCTGTTGTTGGAGTCCCAAGTCAGTTGCACCACCAGCCCGGGGCAGAGCTAGGGGACCAGAGCAGTCTGTCCCTGCAGGGAACTCCTGAGGCCACTGCCCACCCAGGCCCAGTCCATGCCTCCATCAGGCAGTGTGACTTCAGACTGCTCCCACCCAAGGCACGCACAGGGATGTGGGGACCACAGACAGGCTGGTGGCTTCAACTCTGCAGCCCAGGCCACACCATGTGACCTTGAATACATCGTGTAACCCTGGCCTACTACTGCAACCTTGAACACAGTATGACCTTGAACGTGCTGTATGACCTTGAACACAGTGGTGTGACCTTGGTTGTGCTGTGTGACCTTGAATATGCGATGTGACCTTGGATGTACTGTGTGATCTTGAATACATTGTGTGACCTTGGAAGTCCATGTGACCTTGAATACACTATATGACCTTAACTGTGTTCTGTGACCCTGATTATGCTGTTTGACCTTGGATGTACTACGTGATCCTGAATACACTGTGTGACCTTGGCTGTGCTGTGTGATCTTAGACACACTGTATGACCTTGGACGTGCTATGTGACCCTGGACACACTGTGACCTTGAACATGTGCAACCTTGGTTATGCTGTGTGACCTTGAATGCACTGTATGAACTTTGTTATGCTGTGTGATCTTGAATATGCTATATGACCTTGGCTGTACTGTGTGATCTTGAATACATTGTGTGACCTCGGAAGTCCATGTGACCTTGAACATACTGATTGATCTTGGCTGTGCTATGTGACCTTGGACACACAGTATGGCCTTGGATGTGCTGTGTGACCTTAACTCTGCTCTGTGACCCTGATTATGCTGTTTGACCTTGGATGTACTATGCGATCTTGAATACATTGTGTGACCTTGGATGTCCACGTGACCTTGGCTGTGCTGTGTGACCTTAGACACATATGACCTTGGACATGCTGTGTGAGCTTGTGTGATGCAGAGAGGCTGCTTCAGGGACCTGTGTTGGGTAAAGGAGGGCTCCTTTCTCTCCATCTCTGGCTCGCCCTTGGTTGTGACCAGGCGCCTCTCAGGGGGTTCTCTGCAGTCTCAGGGTGTCTCGTGGGCAGCAGGCAGGAAGCGTGACTACACTGAAGGGCCATTTCCACTGGTGCAAGCAGAGGACTCAGTCCACTGCTGCCCCCTCTCTGCCCCAGAGGTGGGGGTGGACTCTGTGCTGCTCAGCCTTAGCCATCACCCTTGCTCCATGGTGCCCTCGGACCCCACCAACAGCAGCACCCACACTGCACCAGCCCTGATGTCTAGCTCCCATCCCCTCTGACTTCTGGTGGAAGAAGGCCTTCTGAGCACACTTCCCTGGGAGCCCTGATCCTCACGTTCTCCACCTAACTTGCCACACCTCGAGCAGCCCCGCCCTCCCTCGGTGGGGATTTCTGAGGTGGAGGCCCCACCCTAGATCTCAAAACTTCATACACTCTTCATTTAACACCAGGCTAGGGGCCTCTGGGTGTGAGAATGCTCCCTCCCCAGTAAGCAGCCTCTCTGGGAGCTTTGTGACGCCAGTGACAGGAGGCCTTGGTCCCCCCACCTCCACAAGGACCCATCACACACGCCTGTGTTCAGTCTGCCTCTCACGGCCCTGGGGGCACAAGCAACTATAACCTACAGGTCAGGCTCTTCTGTGGGGCCTGTCTGACCATGAACGCGGCATAGCAAGGCCACATGTGAGGAGTCCTGAGGAGACCATGTGTCCTGCTCAGACCTCATCATCCTAGGGTGGCTCACATCTCTGCCCTGCACCCCCACGTGGCACCTGCCACCCACTAGGCTGGCATGGGCTTCCTCACTTCCTGGGGTGTCTGCCACACTAGGGGTGCCAGGCCCTGCAGGCCACCTGCCCTCTTGGCCACTCGTGGTCCCAGCACCAGAACTGAGGAAGACACTGTTCATAACCAGGACCAGTGTAGGGGATGCTGCAGAAAAAAACATTCAGGAAAATCTTTTTGACTTCCCAATATCACACGTCAGGAAAATAAAACCAATACCAACTTTTTTTTGAAGAAGTTGGACATGGTGCTTTAGTGCCAGGTCAAGTACAGAAGGACTTCCCTGGTGGCTCAGACAGTAAAGCGTCTGCCTACAATGCAGGAGACCCGGGTTTGAGCCCTGGGTTGGGAAGATCCCCTGGAGAAGGCAATGGCACCCCACTCCAGTACTATTGCCTGGAAAATCCCATGGACAGAGGAGCCTGGTAGGCTACAGTCTATGGGGTCGCAAAGAGTTGGACACGACTGAGTGACTTCACTTTCACTTTCAAGTACAAAAGAGGGAGAGCCCCTGCTGCCCCCGAGCTAGCATCCGAGTGGGACTGCAGTCAGCCAGGGTGGACCCTCCATGGCTTCATTGTTGGGGAGGAGGGTCTGATGGCCAGGCAACCAGCACAGCTAGTAAAACCTTCTGTTAGAGGCATGATGACTTCATTTTAGCTTAAAAAAGAGCAGCAACTATTATTGACAACTTTAGTTAATCTTGTAGCAGTTTGCGTATTGACTGAAACTTAAATCTTGGGATTTTCCTCAAAATTTTGAGAGGTTCCTTCCTGCTCAGCTGCACCTTCCTTGCTTCTCCTTCTGTTGATCCTTTTCTCCACCCTTTGTCTTCGCACTGTGGGCATTTTCCTGTGCTTTCATAAGCACAGCCTGCTGTGCCTCGGCAGTGTCTCTGGTGCCTGCACAAAGTCCAGCCAGGGGGCCTGGTGGCGGTGTGGGCCACTGCACTCCACCTGCATCTCCAGGCCTGATGTGCCCCCGGGGCACACCTGCCCCAGGGCACAGCTGTCTCCAGGGCACACATGACTCCAGGGCACAGCTGTCTCCAGGGCACACCTGACTCCAGGGCACAGCTGTCTCCAGGGCACACCTGACTCCAGGGCACACCTGTCTCCAGGGCACACCTGCCCCAAGGCACAGCTGACACCAGGGCACAGCTGTCTCGAGGGCACAGCTTCTCCATGGCACACCTGTCTCCAGGGCACAGCTGACTCCAGCGCACAGCTGTCTCCAGGGCACAGCTGACTCCAGGGCACAGCTGTCTCCAGGGCACACCTGTGCCAGGGCACAGCTGTCTCCAGGGCACACCTGCGCCAGGGCACAGCTGTCTCCAGGGCACAGCTGTCTGCAGGGCACACCTGACTCCAGGGCACAGCTGTCTCCAGGGCACACCTGCACCAGGGCACAGCTATCTCCAGGGCACAGCTGTCTCCAGGGCACACCTGTCTCCAGGGCACATCTGCCCGAGGGCACACCTGCCCCAGGGCACAGCTGTCTCCAGGGCACAGCTGTCTCCAGGGCACACCTGCCCCAGAGCACAGCTGTCTCCAGGGCACACCTGACTCCAGGGCATGTGTCTCCATTCCACACCTGTCAACAGTGTACACCTATCTCCAGTTTCGACCGCCACCAGTGCATGCCTGTCTTCAGTGCACGTCTGTCTCATATACACACTTGCCACCGATGTACACTTGATTCCATACACACCTGTCTTCAGTGCACACCTGCCCCCAGTGCACACCTGTTCCCAGCACAAAACTGCTCCCAGTACATAGCTGCCTTTAGGCCACACCTGTTTCTAGTGCACACCTACCTCCAGGGCACACATGCCACCGCAGTACACCTGCCTTCTCTGCACACTTGCCACCAGTGCACACCTGCATCCAGTGCACACCTGCCTCCAGTGCACACCTACTTCAGTGCATACCTGCATGCAGTGCAGACCTGTCTCCAGCACACCAGCCACCAAGGCACACATGTCTCCATGCACAGCTGCCTCCAGTGCACACCTGGGCCCAGTGCACATCTGTCTCCAGTGCACACTTGTCTTTAGCACAGACCTGTCTTCAGGACACAGGTACACCATTTTTAAGGCCTGCCCCTTTGCGTGGACTCTTCATTCAACTCCATAGATTTTGGCAGGGCCTGTGCCCCCACCACCTTCTCTCTCCAAATCCCCAGGGAAGGTGAGATCCCACCCTGAGGTGGCAGAGCTGGCAGCCCTCCCACAGTGTCCACACACTCTGCACAGCTTTCATTCAAGTTGCCTTGAGCCTGGGTCAGGGGCGTGGGCCCATTCCTGAGGCCCAGTCCAGGCAATGCTGACCAAATGAATCCTCAGGGCACCCGAGACCTCCAGGACTCAGAAAACAGGGCCGGGTGTAGTGAGGGGCAGGCGGGCGAGGAGCCTGGACTTGCAGACAGACTGTACCTCCAGCATGACCACACAGATCTGCTTGACGCACTGGATGATGGCGTCCGGGGTCCCGGAGATGGTCACTGCCCGCTCTGTGGAGTTGGGCAGCATGTCCCCGGCCACCTGGACCTGGGCACCTGTGGACTGGAGAGACTGGATGTTGGATGGGACCCTGCTGAGGTGGGTGGTGCGCATTGGGGCAACATGTCCTGACTACCCTCGGGATGCCCACGAGGCGCTGTCTCAGGTTACCCCTCGGCGCCCGCTGCATGCTCCATCTGGAGCACCCGTGGGCAGCCACATCCGTCTGGCGCAGCCCACTGCTGCCAGCATGGACCTGTGTAGGAGGGGTGATGCTGGGCAGAGGAAGGGGCATCTCAGCAGACAGGTTTTTTCCCCACATATGTGGAATTCTTCCTCTGTGTGGAGTTTGAGGTCCCAGACAAAGATGGACTCCAGTCTTGGGGCCTGAACTGTATGGCCGTCTTTCCTGGAAGGAGTCAGGTCAGGGGCTGCCCCTCCTTGAGAGAGGAAGGCTTTCCTTGGCGATGAACATGGTGTGGGGTCACACCTCAGGCTACCTCCACCCCAGTGGGTGGCTCAGCATTCTCCCAGGCACCTCCCTGGGCAGGCAGAGCCCATGCACTGGGGCCCCGTCCTAGAAGTCAGGCTTGGCACCTGTGCCTGACATCCACATCGGGGATCCCCTGGCCTCTCTGCCTTGTGCTCATCCCTCCTGCGTTCCCAGCTCCGTGCTCCAGGGTCAGCAGGGAGGGGGCCGGTGCTCTGCCCAGGGGTGTCCTGACCCACCCAGCTCACAGCCCTGGGGTCGGGGAGGGGGGCTGTTACCTCCCTGATCTCTTTGATCTTGGAGCCGCCTTTGCCAATCAGGGACCCGCACTGGCTAGCAGGGACCACCAGCCTCAGCGTCACCGGAGGCTTGCTGGTAGCTGGACTGTTGCTCATGGAGTTGATGATGTCCTGGGGAGGGAGAGGCATGTACACCACTGTGAGAGCCCAAACAGGCTTGCCATGGACTGGGGGCGGGGGCAGGCTGGGCCTGGCTCAGGTGACGAGGAGAGGGAGGCTGGATCCCCAGACAGGCCTGTCCCAGCTTCACAGTGCTGCTGTGGGGTAGGGCATGGGCCCCCAGGGTGCCCAGACTCAGGGTCTGACCTCTGACCTTCAGGCCTGGTGGGGCAGACAGGGGTCTGGACGGAGGGTGAACCATTTGACAGAAAGACTGACTCCCCAGCTTGGTCGTCCTCTCAGTAAGATCACATAACTAAGCAATTTCAAAACCATCAGAAACACGTAAACATCTTGAGGTGTAACTCACTGGCAGATGGGCACAGAAGCGCACAGGCACAAAGGTGTGCTGGTTCCCACGTCTGGGCTCCCTGTGCCCACATCTGAGCCAAGCTGCCTACCCCAGGGGTCAGCCACTGTGGACAGGGCTGAGGCCCCATACCGCTGCCTCACTGCCAGGTGCCAGGCCTTCCCTGAGGGCTTGTGCTCTGGGGGCCAGACCCGAGGAAACCCTCGGTGAGGGAGGTGAGCCTCGGGGTGGAGGGGCACTGGCCTGTTAGCAGGTGGACTGGTGGGGAGGTCTTGGGGGAGGCAGAGGAGCTGAGAGGTCCCCTCGCCCAGAGCAGGGGGCCCCAGGCACCCCTTACCTCTTCAAACTTGTAGGCGATCATGGCAAAGGCCTTGAAGATGGCATCCGTGGGGCCCGTGATGGTCACGATTCTCTCTGGGCAGTTTCCCTCCGAGATGTTGATTCTCGCCCCACTCTGGGAGGAAGGTGAGCAAACCTCAGAAACTGGATTCAAGCTACTGGGCTGGCAGTGGGCTGGGTCCTCGGGCCTACTGACCACCAGAGATGCCCACAGGCTGGCAGCACCTGGACCTCAGCACTGATGACCAGTCCTATCCTAATGAGCGGGCTGTGACCTGGCCGTGACCCAGGAGGGTGCCTGAACCACCAGCGTGCACACTGAGGGCTCCCCACGGTCACCCCTCACTCTCATCCCTGGCGTATGGGGCTCCTGATGGGTCCAGGCCTTGTGGGGCTGGGTGCAAAGCTGCTGGGAGGCCCAGCCTCCACCCTCCCGCCCGCCCAGGAATGGCGCTGGGCTCAGGGGGGCCCACTCACCTCCTCACGCATCTTCTTCACCGTCTCTCCTTTCTGGAACAGAGGTTCAGACAAGGGAGGGGGTCACTTGGGCTTCTGCCACAGGCCCGGGAGGCCGGACACTCCAGCACTCAAAGCCGGACTCAGTGCCCGACACAGGCGACCACCCAGCCCTCCCTGCCCCCTTGTCCAGGGCCCAGGCCCCAGGCTGGGTGGGCCTGGCCCCGCGGACCTGATGCGCCTCCACGCCTGACCTGGCACCTGCTCCACCCAGCAGGTCTGCACCCTCCTCCATCTTCAACACAGGCAAAGTGGGGACTAGGCCAATGGGCAACCCCTCAAAAAAGAGTGGCTTGTGAAAAAGAGCCTGACTCTGAGCTCTAGGTGTGCCCTCACTGTTCAAGGACCATGTGGGACCAGGGAGCCTTAGGCGGCCACAGGACTCAGGGAGGGGGTCCTGGCCTGCCTGCCCACAAGCATGGGCTTCCACACCAGTGCTTGCTCTCTCTGGGGGCATTTCTGTGCGAACGGACTCACTGTACTCAGGCTATAGGCAGGACACTGCTCCCAGGAATGACGTGGGGACTTGTATGGGTCAAACTTGGGGAGAAGGACTGGCGGACAGAGCCCTGGGGGATGGGGTGGCCTCAGGGGAGAGCTCCCAGTGCCCACAGGGCCAGAGAACAGGAGGTGCTGGGACAGGCTCAGGGGTGCAGCCTGAAGGCAGGGGGCAGGATTCCCAAGGGACCCTCCCTGCACATGTGGCACACAGGTGCGTGCCCACCCCCAGCGTGGGCACCCTGGGCCTCACTTCCCCCTAAGACCCCAAGAGAGGCAGAGTTCACTCGATAATTACCTTTCCGATAATGCTGCCAACTTCCTGTAGGAAAGGAAGCAGAGAGAGGTGATGTCAGAGAGCAGAGGGAGCAGGGCGCCTGTGACAGGCGCGGGAGACCGCCCACTGGCCGGGACTCGAGCGGCAGGGGAGGCCGGCAGCCAGGAGGGGGCAGGCGGCGGGCTGCCCTGCCTCTGACGGACAGACAAAGAGAATGGCAAGCTGCCTTCTCGACAGACATATTGGCAGGCATTGCTTGTGCACTTAGGCCTCAAGGGAGCCTGCAAAAAACAGGTGAAGGTGAAATTTCCCTCGATGACCTTGTGATGTAAAAGTTCAGTGCTATTGTTATTTGACCTTTTTTTAAAAAAGGTAGAACATTGCAAGGGGCTTCCCAGGTGACTCAGTGGTTAAAAAAAAAAACAAAAACACCCTCCTGCCAATGCAGGAGATGCAAGAGATGAGGGTTCGAACTCTGGATTGGGAAGATCCCCTGGAGAAGGAAATGGCTAGCCACTGCATTTGCCTGGAGAATTCTTGCTCGGAGAATCCCATGGACAGAGGAGCCTGGCGGACTATGGTCCATAGGGTCGCAAAGAGTCAAATGCAATTGAGCGACTGAGTATGCACACACACAGAGACCACTGAAAGATGTCTGAACACGCTGCCATAGTTTTAAAGCCTGAGGCCCACGGCGGTTCAGACACGCTCACAGCCACCCATCATGGCACCTTCTACCTAGGACAAACTCTCGCGCCCAGGGACGCAGGGCCCACTGCCTTTTAGCTGCAGAGAGCAGCTTCCACAATTAAACTCATCTTCCTTGTTCCAGCGAAGCCCTCAGCAATGACAGTGTCCTGGGGCAGACTCTGGGAGGGTCTGTGCTGTGGGGCTGCGGTGGGGGCTGTGTGCAGCAGTGGCGGCCAGGCACTGGGTGGGGGCCCCCTTGGTGGTTGGGGTACCTCACCTCCCAGGGCAGGGTTGGGTGCTCGCTGTGCCAGCTGCTGCTGGAAGTGGGGTGTGTAACTGACCTCAGACTGCCCTCTGCGGTACACACCCAGCCTCCGACAACCTTAACCAAATGTCACCCCACTCCGGGAGTGGGCAGGGGGTCACCCTTCCTTCACCTCTACAGAAAGGGGGTGCCAGGTGTGAGCTCCAGCTTCCAGAGAGCTAGGGAGAGCAGGGCCTCGGGCATGAGGCCAGCCTCTGCAGCCCCAGGTTCCTCCTGCTGCCCACACGGACGGACCACGGAGCTGGGACAAGTCTGTGTTGCTGGACTGGAGTTGGGGGTGTGAGCTCAGGGGCCCAGCACAGAGATAAACATGGAAACCAGTAGTGTGTAAATGTGCACAGACACATACGTATATACACAAACACACCTTCCCCAGCCCTGCCTGGGACCCACAGAAGCCCGAGAGCCACACCCCCCCCCCATGCACCTATACCTGGGCTTCTAAGGCCACCCCACCAGCCTCACTTAGGGGAGTCGGGGTCTCTGGGCCAGTTCCAGAAGCAGGAGGAAAGCAGGATGAGTGATAGCGGTGTTCTATGCCAGAGGGGGTGCTGTCAGGACGGTGCGACCCCCTGGCCAAGTCAGGGGAAAATGTCATCAGAGCCAGTCATGGCAGGACAGGGACGGTGTGGGGTGACAGGAGCAAACAGGGCCCCATGTCCAGGAGCCGCAAGTGAAGCAAGGGGCATGCTGGCAGCCACGCAGCCCCTGACCGGCCGCCAGCAAGGACCCCTGATGACTGTGGAGGGGGCAGGGAGGCACCCGCAGGCACCCCCACCAAGTGACGCCCTGAAATCTGCGCTCTGATGGGGAGGCTTCTGGGTCACTCCTGCCAACAGCGANAAACAGGTGAAGGTGAAATTTCCCTCGATGACCTTGTGATGTAAAAGTTCAGTGCTATTGTTATTTGACCTTTTTTTAAAAAAGGTAGAACATTGCAAGGGGCTTCCCAGGTGACTCAGTGGTTAAAAAAAAAAACAAAAACACCCTCCTGCCAATGCAGGAGATGCAAGAGATGAGGGTTCGAACTCTGGATTGGGAAGATCCCCTGGAGAAGGAAATGGCTAGCCACTGCATTTGCCTGGAGAATTCTTGCTCGGAGAATCCCATGGACAGAGGAGCCTGGCGGACTATGGTCCATAGGGTCGCAAAGAGTCAAATGCAATTGAGCGACTGAGTATGCACACACACAGAGACCACTGAAAGATGTCTGAACACGCTGCCATAGTTTTAAAGCCTGGGGCCCACGGCGGTTCAGACACGCTCACAGCCACCCATCATGGCACCTTCTACCTAGGACAAACTCTCGCGCCCAGGGACGCAGGGCCCACTGCCTTTTAGCTGCAGAGAGCAGCTTCCACAATTAAACTCATCTTCCTTGTTCCAGCGAAGCCCTCAGCAATGACAGTGTCCTGGGGCAGACTCTGGGAGGGTCTGTGCTGTGGGGCTGCGGTGGGGGCTGTGTGCAGCAGTGGCGGCCAGGCACTGGGTGGGGGCCCCCTTGGTGGTTGGGGTACCTCACCTCCCAGGGCAGGGTTGGGTGCTCGCTGTGCCAGCTGCTGCTGGAAGTGGGGTGTGTAACTGACCTCAGACTGCCCTCTGCGGTACACACCCAGCCTCCGACAACCTTAACCAAATGTCACCCCACTCCGGGAGTGGGCAGGGGGTCACCCTTCCTTCACCTCTACAGAAAGGGGGTGCCAGGTGTGAGCTCCAGCTTCCAGAGAGCTAGGGAGAGCAGGGCCTCGGGCATGAGGCCAGCCTCTGCAGCCCCAGGTTCCTCCTGCTGCCCACACGGACGGACCACGGAGCTGGGACAAGTCTGTGTTGCTGGACTGGAGTTGGGGGTGTGAGCTCAGGGGCCCAGCACAGAGATAAACATGGAAACCAGTAGTGTGTAAATGTGCACAGACACACACGTATATACACAAACACACCTTCCCCAGCCCTGCCTGGGACCCACAGAAGCCCGAGAGCCACACCCCCCCCCCATGCACCTATACCTGGGCTTCTAAGGCCACCCCACCAGCCTCACTTAGGGGAGTCGGGGTCTCTGGGCCAGTTCCAGAAGCAGGAGGAAAGCAGGATGAGTGATAGCGGTGTTCTATGCCAGAGGGGGTGCTGTCAGGACGGTGCGACCCCCTGGCCAAGTCAGGGGAAAATGTCATCAGAGCCAGTCATGGCAGGACAGGGACGGTGTGGGGTGACAGGAGCAAACAGGGCCCCATGTCCAGGAGCCGCGAGTGAAGCAAGGGGCATGCTGGCAGCCACGCAGCCCCTGACCGGCCGCCAGCAAGGACCCCTGATGACTGTGGAGGGGGCAGGGAGGCACCCGCAGGCACCCCCACCAAGTGACGCCCTGAAATCTGCGCTCTGATGGGGAGGCTTCTGGGTCACTCCTGCCAACAGCGAGGAAACAGCAGAAAAAGGCAACATGAGGGAGTGAGGGACATTGTTTCTACAAAAGAGCTGGATAGGAAGCCGAAGGCAAAAGGCACAGGGAGTGTGGGGAGCGCCGGGTGAAGGGAAGCCCTGGGGTGAGAGGTGGTGGGCACAAGTGGCGGGTGTCAGTCAGCGTGCTGGCCTGGAGGAGGGCGCCCTGGCGTGAAGGACATGCACGAGGCGGCAGGGCTGAGCAGCAGCGCGGCTCAGGCGCGAGAGGCTCCGGGAGGAGCAGCCGTGGGACGGCGATGCAAGCTCGCCATCACTCGGAATCGTAAGAAGCCTTGTTCGGAACTGAGAGCCCGCGAGGGCAGCCTCCACTTCCCCCAGGCCCGTACCTTTCCGTGCATCAGCAGGCGGATGGTCAGCGTCACGTTCAGGCCACCTTCCGAGACCTTGGACTCCATCTTTCTTCCAAAATGCAGCTGGGGGTGGTGGCTCAAGGTGCCGAGGGCGCCGTGAGGAAGGACAGATGGGGCCCAGATGGTGTCACCTGGTGGGGGAGGGCTCACGTCAGGGGTTGGGTCTGGCCACGGGCCAGGTCAAGGCTGGGCTACGGCCTCCCACACCACTGGGGTGAAAGGCCGGGCTCTGAGCAGAGGGATCCGGGGCACCCAGCCACACGAGGGAGGGAAGGGCACCGCGGGACTCGCGCTGTGGGCCCTGCAGGGGCTGCAGGCACGTGGGGGACAGGTCCCAGGGAAAAGCCGCCAGGGACTGACCCGGCCTGCCCGTTAACACCCGGCCGCCGTCAGCCTGGGGACCTCCATGTGTGGGGTGTCTGCTCTGCCGCCACCTCGGCTCTGCCCACTGCCCAGTACACCAGGGCCAGAACCCTCCCTTCAGCCTTAAGAAACTTGGAGACCACAGATCCAGGTCCCTGCAGGTCTAGAGTTGCGACTCCTTAGCTATCCTCATTTCTAAAGTGGATTCGTCTCCACTAACCAAACTGTGAAATTGCTGAGTGTCCCCACTTTACCAAGTTTTCAGAAAATGTTTTATATCCGGTATCACGGTCTGATTACTGTATACTTCCTGCAGAGCCTTGGGTCAGCACCTCACCCTCCTGGCAACATTCAGGCTCCGGTACAAGACTACAGACAAGGGGCAGTCACAGGCAGAGGAGCTGGAGGACGGGGACAGCGCAGTGTGTCTGCAGGGGACTTGGCTGATGGAACTCGGCCTGACAGAGCTGAGCACCTCCCCCCGAGTCAAAGTGAGCACAGAGTCCAGGTCCAGGGGACAGGCCACCTCCCGCAGGATGTGGAGCGGCCACAGGAGGCCAGCAATGAGGACTGGAAGGAGGTCAGGGAGGCAAGGGCAGAATCGGGCAGCCAGTGTGGGGAGGGGACTCCCGGAACAAAGGGCTGAGAGGTGGTGCGACTGGTGGGGGCGGGTCGGGGGGGCAGGGTGCTGGGGCCTTTCCGGAGCGCAGCAGGCATCTCTGTGCCCATATCTGTGGGGTGCACGGGGGGTGGCTGGCGCAGAGGGAGGGCTTCGGCCAAGCGGCAGATACAGGGTTCTGACAGCACCACTTTGTGGACAGAAGGCAGGGGAAGGGCAGGCAGGGGGCCATGCCGGGTGGCTGGCCCGGGGCTGGGCCCCGGGCCCACAAAAAGCCCAGGAGAGGGCCAGGAGGAGCCTCGCTCACCAGAGAGGTGGGCAGAGCTGCCCGGTGATGGAGGACAAGCCCCCCTCGCTGGGGGACACGCCGCCCGCCTGCCCACAGGAGCAGAGGTCCTGAGACAGCTGGTGCACGGTGATGTGACACGGCAGTGTGTAAACACATCACCTTCACACACTCACGTGCTCTGTCTCAGCTGACCAGTACGGAAGCCACCGACCACTCGGGGTTACTGACACTGAAATAAAAACCTCACTGGCCATGTCTGAGCAACCAGCCTCGCGTGCTGGCACAGTGTCCAAGGGCGGGGAGGGCGCTCTGTCTCTGCAGAGCTCTGGACAGGGCAGGCAGCAGGGCAGGAGTAAGAAGGACCCAGAAAGGAGGGGATGGTCTCATTCAGAGGATCACAGTGGTGCCAAATAGACCTACTGCCCATCGGGCAGACACCCCACAGCAACCCCACAAGTGTCCCCCAGCTTGGGGTGTGCACACAGGCACCCACGAACCAGCAGAGGGAGGCCAGGTACCCACAAACCAGCACAGGGTGGCCCAGGCACCCACGAACCAGCACAGGCCGGCCAGGTGGGCACCCAGGCACCCACAAACCAGCAGAGGGCAGTCAGGTGAGCATCCAGGCACCCACAAACCAGCAAGGGTGGCCAGGCTAGCAATGTGCCTCCGCCCCCCGTGTAATTAGAATCACCTCCTCTGGGGGCGGACAGCAGGGCCCTGGGGCCATCTGTTATGTAAATGTTCCAGCCATGGAGGAGAAAGTGGGTCAGCGAGTGCCAGGGGTGCTCCAGGCTGCGGGCTGTCAACCGCCATCCATCACACGCGCCAGTGAGTGCCAGCCTGCCTCACGTGCCAGGAGCAGGCATCCCAGGCCTCGCCTCCATGGACTGCTGCAGACAGGAGCAGCCCCAGGAGCCGACAAGGCCGCCAGGGGCACCCTGAAGAGCCGGCCCCGCACCACAGGGAAGGCAGGACTCTTTATCCTCGGCTGCCCCACCAAGCTTGGGACGCCTCCCACCTGAGGCCGCCCCATGTGCCAGCCTTGCTCCTGCCCCTGTGGCTGCCAGGGGTGCTTGGCAAGAACCAGCAGCCGCACCCCTAGGGGCCCAGCTGAACGCCTGGGTCATCAGAGAGCTCTCCCCGCGCTGGGTGCTCAGAAACTGGTAGATCCTGACAAGAACCCCTCCTTCCGTCCTCCCCATGCTGGGGATTTAATGCATTTTATCCCATTTGATGAGAGGAAGAGGAGAAGCAGACACAGCCCTCATCAGGCCTGGTGGGCTCTCTTCTCGCGCCCCTCCCCTCCCCCCCGGAAGCCTGTCCAGCAGTGGTCTAAATGCTGCTTTGTGCTGACACCATCCACGACGTGTGAGTCCAGGTCTCACCCTGCACCCCCGCCCAGGGCACCCGATTTCTGACGGACACCCTCATCCTGGCCCTCATCTTCAGGTTCTGCTTGGGCCTGAGACTGGGCACACGGGGGGCAGGGTTCCATTTACTCCTCTTTTCTAGTGTCCTTGGTGTGTGCTCAGTTGCTCAGTCCTGTCTGACTCTGCAGCTACATGGATGGTAGCCCACCAGCATGGATGGTAGCCCACCAGGCTCCTCCATCAGTGGGGTTTTCCAGGCAAGAATACTGGAGTGGGTTGCCATTTCCTACTCCCGGGGATCTTCCTGGCCCAGGGATTGAACCTATCTCTCTGGCAACTCCTGCACTGGCAGGCGGATTCTTCACCACTGAGCCACCTGGGAAGCCCTTTCTAGTATCTTTAGAAAGAAGGTAATGGCATGGAGTCAAAGTCTGACTTTTTGCCTAAAGGTTTAGTTCTATAAATGGCTCTCTGCGTGTGGCTTTTAGCTGCCTCCCCCAAATTTTTATATTTATGCTTTTTGTCCACTCATGGGAATGTACTTTCAAATTTCTCTTATGATTTCTTTTTTTGATTCATGAGATAATTTGAAATGTGTTACTGAATTTTCAAATATTTGGAGATATTCTAGATGGTGTTCTATTGATTTTGAATTTAATTCTGTTATGGTTGGAGAGCATATCTTGTAATACTTGAGATATTCTAAGTTTACCGAGGACTTGCTTATGGACCAGAATGTGGTCTACCTCTGGTCTGTGTGCCTGGGTGGGCCGTTCCACATAAAGCCAGAATGGCTGCAACACTCTTCTGTCCATTGCTGAACAGCGATCTTGACCTGGGTGGAGTGTCCCACAGACTCGATCAGAGCAAGGACGGCTGCGATGCTCTTCCTGTGACGTGATCCCTGTCTGTCGCTGAGCAGGGATCTTGGCATCTCTGACTGTGAGCGTGGGTTCATCTGGTTCTCCTGCAGTTCTAGCTTTTTTTTTTTTTTTTTTTTTCGTGTAGTTTAGGCTCCATCATTAGCGTCGTAACCTTTAGCACTGTTATGTTCTGTGGATGAAGTGACCTCTGGATCATGACGAGAGATCCTCCTTTATCTCTGGTAATATTCTTGACTCCAAAATTTACTTTGTTGTTAACATAGACACCTGACCTTACTAATTACTAGTGTTAGCATGGAGTCTCTTCTTCCATCTCTTATTTTTCATTTGTGTCTTTATATTCAAAGCGAGTTTCTTGTGGGCAGCATATAGTTGGTCCTTATTTTTTATCTTTCTTAACAATGTGCCTTTTAACTGGGGGTGTTGAGACTGTTCGCGTGACTGTTGCTGTGGGGGACTTTAGTCTATCACCCCACCATCTGTCCTTTGTTCCCTGGGTCCACTTTTCCTCTGCCACGTTTTGGATTAATGGCACACCCGTTATGATTCCACCTCATCTCCTTTGTTCTCTGACCAGTCACCACTCTGGGTCTTTTCATCCAGGGGGTGGCTTCAGGGCTTGTGCACAGATGCCGGATCTGACTCAGTCCGTGGGCCGTGGCCTCACCGCCAGACAGGCCCAGGACGACCCCACAGCACGGTGCCTGCCTCTTTCGTCCTCTGCACTGTTACTGCCACACGTCTGTAATAGATCCCACAGTACTTTAACTGCAAGCAGTCAACTCCCTTTTAAAGGGATTTGGATAATAATAAAAATGTCTCTCACGCTCACCCATGTGGCCATGCTATCATTTTCCTTCTGCCGTAAGAACCCCCCCGTGTATCTGGTCGGGCAGGTCTGCTGGGGAAGTGTTCTCAGCTCTGGAGCGTCTGGACAGCTTTACGCCGCCATCTCTGGAAGCCTGTCTCATCTGGCGCAGTATGCCAGGTGCACAGGGCTCCCTGCCACCCGACCTGCACACTGTCCGAGGGGAGGGTCTGTTGCAGTCTCCCCTTTGTCCTTTGAAAGGAAAGCCCTCCTCTCGAGCATATTTAAAGGTGCTTCTCTTCGTCACTGGTTTTGATTATGTGTTTTGTGTTTTGGGTTCTTGGAGCCTCACTGAACTTCCTGGATCTGTGGTCTCAGAATGTCCATCAAATTGGGAAAACTGCAGCTGTGTTTTGCAAGCACACTTTCTGCCCTGCGCGGAGCAGGCCCCCTGCAGGCATGCCGGGCTGCAGCCTGGTCCCTAGGCTCACCTCCGAGGCTCTGCTCCTGCCTTGGACTCACTTGCCTGCCGCCCTGCATGCCCCCAGGACACCCAGCGCGCGTGTCATCTTGGCATTGCCGTGTCACCTTCAGAAACGCAGCCTGGGTGCACTTCCCTGCCCTCCACGTCTCCACCGGACACACTCGACTTCCCGAACACAGGCTGCAGTCACAGGGACGTCAGTGCCCGTGCCTGGCTTGTGTAACTGTCATCCTTTCTGGGTCGAGGGCTGGGCAGGAAAGGTCACCCTGACGCCATATGACGGTGACAAGAGCTCTGGCCATGTGGTCACGGGGTGAGTACCCCAAGGCGCCCGGTCACTCCCGGGGGCAGCACAGCCCACACCCTGCCACACAGGGTGAAGGAGACCCCAGTGCTGCCCTGAATGAGCCTGAGGCCTGACCCTGTCTCCAAACCATGTGGCTCCTCCCAACCCGGGATGTGGACCCTCAGTGTGGCCGGGGCACCTCCTCAGGTCAGTCCCAACTGCAAGGAAATTGTCCAAATCGACCCCCACCCAGTGCCCAGGAGACACAAATCTACTTTGACCGCTTTGCTTTGCCCCTCTGCTCGGGGACAGGTGTCACCTTGCCCCCTGACGCAAAGCCTGAGCCAGAGTTAAGGAAAGGGTGACTCCAGGGACAAGGCTGGCTGGCGACTGGAAGCCACTGCATGCCCCCCCTCAACCAGATCTCACGTTTGCTCCAATCCCCTCCTGTACAGAAAGCCTGTGGCGCCCAGCACAGCTCCCAGCATCGCCATCGGGGCCGCGCAGCATGGGGCAGGGCCACTCCACGCCTGTGGCGTCTGAGGGAGGGCTCGGGCTGCCCTGCTGTGGGCCTGGCACCCAGGTCGCTGGGGTGCTCCATCCGCCTGTGAGAGCTCCCCTGGTCTTTCTTGATGCCAGGCTGGGAGAACTGGGGGGAGGGTGGGGCAGGTTTCCTGGGACTGCGATCCCGTGCCCACAGGACATCTCATGCACTCATGTGTCCTTCCCTCGAGGACACCGGGGCCACAGCTGGCTGTGTGCCCAGGGCCGAGGAGCGCATCCAGCAGCCATTTCCAAGTCCTGCGCTTGCACTGCGGGGGGAGACAGACCTGGGGGCAGAGAGGGAGGGGTCCCCAGTGCTGAATGTCTCCCAGAGCAGGGTTTCGGGCCTGGGGGAGAGGCTGAGGGGACCCTGGGTGGGCAGATGCAGCCCCACTTTCGCCCACGGCTGGTCCCGGCTGCTGAGTCTGAGAGAAAGGCCGTCTGAGGCTGAGGAGCCCGCTGAGCCCGGCACATCCCCACACTCAGGACTGGGCGGGTCAGGGCGGAGGGCAGAGCCCCAATGGTTTCCAAGCAGACCCCACGCTTTTGTGTGACTGGACTCCTCTCCCGTCACAGGACTCACACAGGGAGCGGGGGGCTGGCAGCTGACCCCTACTCTCCTGTCTCCCCTCCGCTGGCCCCAGCTGCCCCGCGGAGCTTTCCAGCCTGCACTAGCCCACGCCGACTGCTCCATGTCCAAGGAGGAAGCAGGCCGGAGAGGCACATTCAGGAAGCGAGCACGTAAGGGCCATTCACTGGAACTCCGTCATCGTCACAGTACTGTTCTGTTCCCGTGTGTAAAATGCATTCACTTACATTTCACTTAAAACTCTGGTGCATTTCAGCATTCAGCGTCAGGGGGTGGGTGGCTTTGGGTGAACGCCCGAAGCTGCCTTTAGGAGGCCAGCAGGAGGGTGAAGTTACACATGATACCACACAGCTGGTCACCGCAGAGGATGATCCTGTCGCTGAGCAGCCACCCCCAATGGGAAGGCACCCGAGAAAGCCTGCTGATGGCCCCTCCAGGGGCACTGCCCGGCGGAGCCACTGTGGCCTCTCCCTGCTGGGAGTGTGTTATACCTCTGGGTATGACAGAGGACATGCGTCAAAGGCCAGTGCCCAGACCAGTGCCAGCTGCTCTCACCCCTGCTCTTTCCTCCACGAATGCATACATGCAAGATGCAGATTGAAATTCGCCTTGTAGGAAACTGGTAATTAATAACTTCGTTAATTCAACACATATTCCCTGGCCATGACTAAGCTCCAGGCATTCTGCTGTCCTAAAAAGAGGAGTAAACAGGGAGGAAGAGCCTGTCAGGAAACCCTTATCACGACACAGGAGGCAGAGGAACTGGAGGAGGGCTGGGCCCACAGAGCAGGGCTCACCAGGGAAATCCCCTCCCCCAGCGTGGGGCCCCAAGAGGCAGTCCCCGGTCAGCATGAGACCCCAGGCAGCAACTGGGACTGGGCACACTCCTGGGGAAGCACTGAGAAGGACCGTTGACCGGAAACCCAGAATGCCCCCGAGGCAGCGGCTACACAGGCCGTCCCATCCCAGGAAAGGGGTGGAGCTATGAGGTTCATGGCTGGGAAAGGAGATCCCCCCACCGGCATCCCAGGGCTCCCTGCTGGCCCAGGGCTCACCTGGCCTCCTATGGTGACAGCACCTACGCTAACAGAGCATCTGCGGTGGCAGAATAAGGAGGCATCGGCACTGAGCAAGGTGCGTGTGCCGCCCCTTGGGGCCTGACTCAAGAAACCCAGGTGGTTCCAGAGGCTGCAGTTACAGTTCTCTGGACTCCTCTAGAGCAAAGCCGTGTTCGGGAGCCACTGGTCCTAATTCCCACCCAACTCTCCCCTCCTTCCATCTGCCAGGAATTCTCAGAGGCTGCCAGCAATAGGAACCAACTAGCCACAGAACCCAGGGCCTGCTCTTCTCCTTTGTGAAAGAAATCACCAGGGGCAGTGAGTTGGGAGTTGGGTGGTGGGTGGTGGGTGAGGAAGTGGGGGCAATGCCTCCTTCCATGAGCAGAACCTATTAGTTATACACATATACCTAGGCAATCACTGAAGAGCTGCAAAGGGGATACTCAAGAACACTATCGATAAATCAAAATAGAATCATTAAAAATGCTGGGTTACCCACAGGAAGGCAGGAGATAAGAAAACAGAGAAACAAACAGGGAGAACAAACAGAAAACAAAAAATAAAATAGCTAACTTAAGTTCTAACCTCTCAATAACTACATTAAATGTAAATAGTCTAAAGTGAAAGCGAAGTCGCTCAGTTGTGTCCGACTCTTTGCGACCCTGTGGACTGAAGCCCACCAGGCTCCTCCATCCATGGGATTTTCCAGGCAAGAGTACTGGAGTGGGGTGCCATTTCCTTCTCCAGGGGATCTTCCTGACCCAGGGATCGAACCCGGGTCCCCTGCATTATAGGCAGATGTTTTTACCGTCTGAGCCACCAGGGAAGTCCAAATAGTCTAAATTTACTAATACAGAAAACAGAATGGCAGAGAGAACTAAGAAAAATGAGTCACTCATGTGCTGTCAATAAAAAATTCATTCACTTCAGTTGCTGCTGCTGCTGCCACTGCTAAGTCACTTCAGTCGTGTCCGACTCTGTGCGACCCCATAGAAGGCAGCCCACCAGGCTCCGCTGTCCCCGGGATTCTCCAGGCAAGAACACTGGAGCGGGTTGCCATTTCCTTTCCAATGCATGAACGTGAAAAGTGAAAGGGAAGTCGCTCAGTTGTGTCCGACTCTTAGCGACCCTGCGAACTGCAGCCTACCAGGGTCCTCCATCCATGGGATTTTCCAGGCAAGAGTCCTGGAGTAGGGTGCCATTGCCTTACAAAGATGCAAACAGACTGAAAATAAACTCATGGGAAAGATGTGCCTTGCAATCAGAGGAAAGCACGAGTGGCCCTATGAGTGTCAGATAAAACTGGGTCCAGAGCACTGAAAGTCATCACAGGTGGAGAGAGGCACTGTGTAATGATGAGTCCTTCCATGAAGAGGCACAGCAAGCAGTCCTCATAGAATATGAATCAAACGCCAGGACAGTAAAATATGCGAAGCGCAAACTGACAGAACTGAAAGGAAAAATGTAGAAACTCACAGTTACAGCTGAAGATTTCAGCACCATCTCAACAGCTGAAAGAACAGCTGGGTGGAAATCAGTAGGGCCACGGAACTCACAACACCATCAACCAACCGGACCTCGTCAACACCCACAGCACGCTTGGGACCAGCAGGACACATAGAACACACACCAGGGCAGGACACACCCTGGCCATAAAACAGACCTCAGCAGATTTAAAAGGCTCGAAATCATATGGTATGTCCTCAGCTCACAAAGGAATCCAGCGAGAAACCAATCACAGAAATAGCAGAAAAGCCTCCAAGTGCACAAGAGCTAAAACAATACCCATTGAAGTGATCCTGGGTCAAAGAGGCAGTCTCAAGGGTTACAAAGGCCTGTCGACCTGAATGTGTCACGTGTGTCTGTGTCTGTGTGTGTTAGTCACTCAGCTGTGTCTGACTCTTTGCAACCCTGTGGACCGTAGGCCGCCAGCCTCCTCTGTCCATGGAATTCTCCAGGCAATACTGGAGTGGATACCCATTGCCTTCTCCAGGGGATCTTCCTGACCAAGGGATTGAACCCAGGTCTCCTCCATTACAGGCAGATTCTTTACTGTCTGAACTATCAGGGAAGCCCATATTGTGTATGCCTGAATAAAATACATATACCTGAAAAAATACAATATACCAAAATTTGTAAAACACAAAGCACCTCCTAGAGGGAAATTTATGGCACAAAATACATTTCAGAAAAAAAGAAAAAGTCTCAAATAAATAATCTAAGCTCTCATTTTAAGAATCTAGAATAAGAACAAAATAAATCCAAGTAAACAGAAGGAAGGAAATAATGCAGAAATAATTAAAATTGGAAACAGGGAAACTAAAGAAAATCAATAAAATAAAGAGCTGATTCTCTTAAAAGGTTAATAAAATTGACAGACTGCTAGGGTGACTGAGAAAAAAGGAAGACAAGATGAAACAACATTATAAGGAGTGAAACAGAAGCTATAGCTAAGAACCCCGCATACATCAAAGGGCTAACAAAGCGCTAGGAACAAAGCCACACGAACAAACTGACTCAGGTTAACTGGCTTGCTCTTTGAGAAAGGCAGACTGGCGCAACTCACCTAACATGAAATAGATCATCTGAATAGCCCTACCTAGCAGCTGAGGAAACTGGTTTCATAATCCTGAAAGCCTCCTGAAAGAAATCTCCAAGTTCAAAGCATTTCACTGGAGATTTTACCAACGGTTTCAAGAGTTAATCCCAGTTCTACAAAATCTACTTCAGAAAACAGAGGAGAAGAGAAACATTTCCCAATCCACTTGATGAAGCTAGCATGAGCCTGGCACAAAAATCAGTACAAAAGATGGTACAAGGGACAGTACAAAAGGAGAAAACTGCCCTCAAATATACTGGTGTAAAAATCCTATAAAGACCGTGGTAAACAGAATTGATCAATACGCAGAAATAAATATACATTACCATTCTTCCAGTGACTCAAGGCTGGTACAGTATTCAAAAATCAACTTGTGAAATTAATCATATCAACAAACTAAAGAAGAAATATCACTTGATCATATGCAGAAAGGCACTTGACAAAATTCAACACCCACTCGTGATAAAAACTCTCAGTAAAAAATACAGGAATAGAAGGGAACTTCCTCAACTCGATAAACAGCATCTCCAAAGACCTGTGTCCAATATCACACTTGGGGTTGAATCCTCTCACTTAGAACAGGGCACGGATGTCTCCTCTCCTCTCTCCACTGTGACTTACACAATCTAAAGGGTTCAGCCAGCACCGCAAGGCAGAAAAGGTGACGAGAGGAAATTGATCAGAAGGGAAAAAATAAAGTTGTTCCGATGCCTGGTGGCTCAGACGGTAAAGAATCAGCCTGCAAATGTGAGAAACCTGGGTTCAATCCCTGGGTCGGGAAGAGCCCTTGGAGAAGGGAACGGCAACCCACTTCAGTATTCTTGCCTGGAGAATTCCATGGACAGAGGAGCCTGGAGGGCTATAGTCCATTGTGTCGCAAAAGAGTCAGACACAACTGAGCAAATAACACACACACACACACACACACACACACACACACACAGAGGTGCTAATCTAGCAAAACATGTGTAGGACTTATATGCTAAGAACTACAAAATGCTGATGAAAGAAATTAAAGATCTAAATACATGGAGATACAGAATATGTTTACAGATCCCAAGACTCATCACAGTAAAGACGTCAGTTCTCTCTGAGATGACGTACGACTTTAACATAATTCCTATTAAAACTCCAGCAAGAATTTCATAGATACAGACAAGCCACTGTAAAATTTATATGGAAAGGCAAAGGAGCTAGAATAGTTAAAACAATTCTGACAAAGGAAAATAAAGTGGGAGGAGTCGGTTTCCTCAACAGCTGCCATGATCAAGGCTGCGGTATCGGCAGAGGGAATCAACGGAGCAGGGCAGAGCACAGAATCCAGAAAGAGGCCCACGCGGACGTGCCCAGCTGATGTCTAACGAAGATGTGAATAGAGTTCAGTGGAGGAAAGACAGCTCTTCAACATGCAGGGCCAGAGCAACTGAACACTGGAGGCAAAAATGGATTCTGACTTAGAAGTCATCCCTTGCATAAAAATCAACTCAAAATAGAAAATAGATTTAAATGAAAAATATAAAGCTATAAAACTTTTAGAAAAAAAAAAAAAGCCTTGGGGTCCAGGGTAAGGCAGAATTCTTAGACTTGACACTAACAGCATGATACACGGAAGGGAAGCCTGGTAAATGAGATGTGTCAAAACTAAAGACCTTTGTTTCCCAAAGAATATGTTAGGAGGATGAAGAGACAAGCTGCAGACGGGGAGAGAATATTTGCAAGCTGCATGTCTGACACGAAACTAGTTTAAAGCATATGCAGGGATCAGACTCTACAGTGGAAAACAAGCAGTCCAATTAGAAAATGGGCAAAAGGCACGGACATTTCACCAAAGAGGATTGTAGGTGGCAAACAAGCACGTGAGATGTTCGCGTCATTAACCACCAGGGAGATGCAAATTACTGCCGAGGAGGAACCACCATTCACCCGTCACCATGGCTAAATAAACGGCAGTGGCCGCACCAGCCCCGCCGGCGAGGGTGTGGAGCCAGCAGCAGGCCGCGCAAGTGCTGTAGGGGGTGGCCTGGTCACCTGGGACAGTAAACGTGCATCTACCATTCGAGCTGGGATTTAGTACAGAGCAGGGAAGACCCGTGTCCTCACAAAAGCCTGAATGTGAGTTCCTGGTATTAGTAATTGCCCAAAGCAGGACCCAGCACCTAATCCAGTGGTTGGTGCGACAGTCATGGGGCATCCCTGCAGTGGACCGAGACCGCACACGGAACCTGTTCCTCCAGGAGGTGGCACCAACTGCCCCATGCCCTCAGCAACCGGGGGCGGGGGGCTGGGAGAATTATGCTGTGTGAAAAAGGCCAGTCCCCAAGCTCACACACGGTGCAGCACTGACTCAACATGGTGGAAATGATAAAATTAGAGAAATGAGCAGATCACGGCCTGCCTTGGTCCCTGCTCTGCCGTCCTTCCCTAGCCTCAGGGTCTCCCTTCCTGTGACAGGCTGACTCCAGCCAGCCCGGCCAGGGCCTTCCCCCAGGGGTGCCTCCTGCAGGCCCTCACCTGCACCCTTGACTGCCAGCAACTGCCTCCGTGCCTCGGCCCCCACAGCCCCGGCCTGCTGGTGGAGGACACGCTTCTCTCTGACATTCAACACGGAACACTCTGCTCCCAGCTCCAGTCCAGGCTGCCGTGAGCAGGAGCCCACGCAGTGCTCACTCAAAGGCGGATGATGCAGAGGGTGGATGCTGAGTCCAGCCCATTTCCAGGCCTCACAGGACGTTCTGGAACAGAACTTGGCGACTTCTGAACTCTGAACTGGTGCGTGTGGGTGTCCGAGATGGTGTTTCCTTCCCTCCCGCCTGCTCCCTCATTCTTTCACTTGCTTGCCAGGGGTCGGTTGGGCCTTGTCCTGCCTCCAGGCAGAGTCAGGACAGGACAGGGGACTCTGCCTGCGCAGCCAGAGGGGGACCTCTTCCCTCCTCCCTCCCAGGCTCCGGTTAGTTTGCAAGCCCCCCAGTTCCTAGAAGAGAGCAGAGGAAGCGCTCCTGAAGGAGCCAACAGAAGGCTGCACAGAAGTGCAGGAAGCAGAGCCGCCCCAGGTCCCTGGTCCAAGGGGAGCACCGCCCGCTTCCACCTTCTCCCTTCTTCTGAGTGGCTCCAGTGACGAAACCTGAGTTTGTTTTCAGTTTCATGGGTTTCTGGTCTTTCTCTTATCATTTCTTCCCTCCTGCTTGCCTCTTCTTTCCTTAGTTTCTTAAGGTAAAGGCTTGGATAACTGTAAACGTTTCTCATGTTAGCATTTCATGCTTAGGTTTCTGGAGGTGCTGACTCCCTTGATTCCTAAGAATTTAGAGACGTGCGTGTATTGTATACATTATCTGCCAAGTATTTCGTACATTCTTCTCCTACCTCCTCTTTGACCAGCACATCATTTACAGCAGTGTGCTTCTATTTTCAAGTATTTGGGAAATTTTGTATCTTTGGTTATCGATTTCTAGTTCAACTGCAGTCTGGTCAGAACATATATTTCTTGTAATTTCAACTGTTTTAAATTTATTGGGCTTTTATTTTCATACATAGCACAGTCTACCTTGGGAACACCTTGTGTGCCCACGAGCCGTGTCCCTTGGTGGCCAGGTACACTGTCCTGCAAGGCCACTGTTCTGTCAGTCGCTGAGAGGGAACTTGGATCTCCAACTACAGCTGTGACTGTGCCCCCGCTTGTCCTACCAGGTTTTGTTCTGTGTTTTGAGGCTCCGTCAAGCAGTATATGTACATTTGGGCCAGACGTGTCTTCCTAGAGAACTGACCGTTTCATATTCATGCAACATCCCTCTAACCCTGGTTGCCACCTCGTCCGGAAGCCTGCTTCATCTCACATTAGTGCAGCCACCACAGGCTGGTCTTGATCAGTGTTCACATGACGTATCTTTCAGCCAGCCTGCCAAGAGCTTTATATATTCCACGCTGGTGTCTTGCTGGCTGCACACAGACTGATCGTGCTTTTCTCTCCACTCTGATCGTCTCTTACTTTTAATCAATCTGTTCCCAGAATTTACTTTTTATGTTTAGGTGTAAAAACTGTCGACTCTCATGTCTGTGTATGCGTATTACACGTGTGTGTTGCATACTTCTGAAATAATTTTAGATCCATGAGTAGCTGCAAAAATAATACAGAGTTTCCATGGCCCTTCCACCCAGCTTCTGTCTGACGTAACTGCAGTACATCATCAGAACCAGTAATGGACATTGGTCAAACATTGGTAACTAAACAGTATGGGCTCCTACACACCGCTGTTGGTGTGCGGCTCTCTGAAATCTTGTCACACATACAGATTTCCCTAACTGCTCACAGAAGCAGGGTCTCGTGGAGAGTCTGGAGGGCAGTTTGCAACCACTTACTCTCCTCAGTCCCAGCCCTGGGAAAGCCCAGTCTGCTCTACATTGCTACAACTTTATCATCTCAAGAACTTCATGGAAATCCAACCAGACAAAGGCACTCAGCATAATGATGCTGCTTCAGGTAACGGAGGCCGGTCGGTCATGGTGACTGGGCGGCACCCACTGCACACTGCACACGACTGTGTGTCCAGCTCCCACAGGCAGGACATCGGGTGGACTCCAGCTTAGGAACACAAGGTTGCATTTTTCTGTGATAGACACCCAGGGCTGTGATTACTGAATGGTACATTAAGTGTACATTTAACTTCAGCCCGGAGAATTCCATGGACTGTATAGTCCATGGGGTTGCAAAGAGTCGGACATGACTGAGCTATTTTCACTTCTTTTCACTTTGTAGGAAGCCGGCAAACCGTTTTCCGTCGCCACCAGACAGATCTGGTTCTGGGCGACCGTGCCAGCACTTGGGAGTGTCAGTGTGTCACTTCGGCCATCTGCAGAGACGGTGGTGATGTCTCCTTGTGGTTGACTCTGTTTTCTCCTAGACACCTGCCCAGGTGCATGCCTCTCACCTCGCCAGCCTGCTGGGAGAAGTGCTCGCTGGTCTGCTGTCTGTCCTGCCACTGCACTGTCCTGCTTTCCTTCTGCGGAGGCTAAAAGAGCTGCTCCGATGGCCCAGGACACTGCTCTTCACTGGACGTGATTGATGACGATCGTCTCTGAGGCTTTGCTTTGTCTTTTCATATCTTAACGGAATCTTCCAGGCAGCAAATACTTCTAACTGTGATGAAGCACAAGTTCTCAATTTTATCTTTTTATGACTTTTAACACTTTTATATTTTATGAATGAGTGCTTTTCTCTTGTATTTTCTCTTGTAGTTTTAGATTTTGTATTTAGAGATTTGATCCACTTTGAGTTAATTTTATGTAAGATGTGAAGTTTGCCGAGGTTTTTTTCTTTGTTTTATGCATTGTCCGTTTGCTTCTACACCTCTTTTTGAAAAGACCGTCCTTTCTGTAATAAACTGCTTTATTATCTTTGTCAAAATCAGTTGTCCACATGTGTGTGGTGTATTCCGGGCCGAATCCTGTTTATGTAAATGCTGACCTACCCACCAGCACCACCGTGTCTGGATAACTGTAGCATTATGGTGACTTAAAATTACTCCAATTTCAATCTTTTTCAAAACTTTCTTGGTTCCATGAGTTCATTTGTGTTTTCACAAATTTAAAAATTGTCTTGCATGCATCTACACACGTCCCGCTGGGTATCTGACCGGAGAGGCGTTACACCCTCAGACCCCCTGGGAGGCCCGAGCTCTGCAACGTTGAGAGTCCCTGCTGTGAACATGGAGGGCTCTGCCTCAGGTCTTTGATTCCTCTCATCAGTATTTTCTAGTTTTCAGCATATAAATCCCATGCATATTTTTAAAGACATATAGCAAGTATCTAACTTGTTGGAGTTCTTGTAAATGGTGCACCTTGAACTCTGGTTTCTGATTGTCCCCTGGTGGTGTATAGAATAGAACTGACTTCTGTATGTAGGTCCTGCATTCTTAACAAGTGAACTTGCTCATTACCATTAGTTTCCAGAGGTTTTTTGGTAGCATAATGGAATTTACAAGGTAGACAACAGTGTTACTTACAAACAGGGACTGTTTCTTCCTTTCCAATCTGTATGCTTTTTCTTTTCTTGTCACATTGAATAGGCTAGAACTTGCGTCTTCTGTTCACAGGCGTGGTGAGAGCAGACATCCTGTCTCCATGATTTTAGGGGAAGCACCGGTGTTTCACCACTAACTCTGAAGTGAGTTGGTACTGATAGTCGTTTCTTACTCCAGCACTCCAGAACCCAAACCTCTTCAGATCTTTTATATTGGCTCAATGGGCAAAATCTGTTTATAACCAGTACTATATAGTGAAATTCTGAAGAAACAAAATTCCCAGTTCTTCTTTTTTAGAAGAATACTTGAAGCAAAAGAATCCTAGCACCGTAACACCATCCTCAGGTGACGTGTAGCAGCGAGAGAGAAGCAGCAGCCAGTGTGCCCCATCCTAACACGTCCGAACACAGGGCCAGTCTGGCCCTGTCTCACGTATGAGCCCCACGAAACGGGGTGGCCACAAGCTGGTCCAGAGTTCAGGCTCCACACCACCAGCCCGGGGCACTACTGACGCTCGTCAGACATAAACCGAGTCCGTTTCAGATATGAGGGGAAGAGGGCGAGTCAGAAAGTGGGGGGGTGAATTCCGAGTCCTGAGGCATGCTCTGGGGGGTGGAGGGTCAGAGACTTGGATGTTAAAGCAGAGGCTGTTCACGGCAGCCCGCAGTCCCCAATAGGGGAATTCCCACCCAGAGCCGGAGCTGCCAGAGTCCCGCCTGCTGGGCGCCAGCTGTGGCCTGCGTGGCTGCCGTGAGTGCTTGGTGTTCTGCCGGTCCAGTGAGCTGTGCTCCGTCTCGGGCTGCGCCCAGGCCTCAGCTGTACTGGGGAGACCGTGGAGGGACCTGGGTGGGGGCGGGCGCAGACCTGATTTATTCTGTTTAACAGCTCACTGCCCCGTCAGGCTGCTCGAGGCCGGGACAGCACAGACCCACAGGGCTTCTTGGCTGCTCTCTGTCCTGGAGGCTCACAGTGCAGAGCTCATCCTTGAGGCCGCAGAGGAGGGAGGTTTCTGCAGGAAAATGTTCTTTCTGGTCTCAGTTAACGTTAGAAAGATGTTCAGGCCGACGCAACCTGACTGCACACAGTCTGCCAGCTCATCACTCAAGTGTCCAGAGAGATGAAGGCGTCGGGCTGAGCCGCATGCTCACCGCTGTCCCTGCTCTAGAGGCCATGGAGCAGGGCCTCTCCTCTTCCAGGAAGGTGTGGACCTCACCCACAATGCCCATAATCCCGTCCCACATCTGGGGAAGTGCCCAGGGTCCAGGGTGTCACCTACATCAGGTTGCATGGCTCACACACGTTCCGATCACATCAGATGCTGATCACATCTGCCGCAGGGAGAGCAGACTCCCTGGGCCCTGCTTCTGGTCCTGTGGTGAGGCCTGCATGTGGACTTGACTCTCCTGAGGATGTGGCTCCAGGAGCCCAGCGTCTCCGTGTGCCTGGCACTGCACACAGCAGGTGCTTGGTCTGTCCCCACACTTTACCTGCCCCCTGACTCTCTGGCCACAGCTGGAGGCCGACCACGGCAGGGTCTTCAGTCTAACGCTCAGTGTCCAGCTGGGGCCTGTGCTGGGGAGGCAGAATCCGGAGGCAGCCACTGCCCTCGAGGGGTCAGTCTAGGGAGAAACGGCCTGCAGGCTGGACAGCTGGCTGTCCCAAAGGCTGAGTCCATGTTCGGTCCCCATCCCGCCCCTCGGCCATCCGTTCCAGTCGGTCAGAGAGAAGAAAAGACCTCTTCTGGGATGAGGAGCAGGAGGGTTGTCGTGGGCTCTGGGCCAGGAGATGTGAGGGTTGAGAAGCTGGGGCAGGTTCCCATGTTTCTTCTGCCCTGGGGGGCCTGGGGGGCCTGGGAGGCCTCCCTCCTATCTATGCTCTGGACAGGGCTGTCTGAGACCCCGGAGCCAGGAGTGGGCAGGCTGAGCTGGGAGAAGTAGCCGACGAGGGCAGGAGCATGCAAAGCCCAGGCTGCGCGTCTGCTGGACTTGATGCTCCACAGGCCTGGGTCCACCCTCAGCTTGAGTCTTCTGATGTCCTGTGACCTGGCTCAGCACATCAGATGGAGGCTGGCAGGAGAGGACTGGATGGGAGGTGGGGGGAAGGGGACAGAGCAGAGCACAACACCTAGAGGGGCAGCCAAAGTGGAGCCCTTGGCGCCTCGGAGGGGTGCACAGCCACAGTCACCCAGGCTGCCGGGCCCTGGCTGGGGAGCCAGTCCTGCCATGGGCTGGCCACGCGTGTGCTGCAAGCCAGCAGTTCCAGCCTCTGCTCAGCTAGAGACTCTGAGTCAAAGAAGAGCAAACCGGTTGGAACACGGGACGCCTACCGATCACGATGCCGCACCTCGGCGAGGTCCTCTCCTGGAACAGACGAGGACTCACTGTGGGGACTCACTGTGGGGAGTTGGGTCACAGGATCAACACATCAGACAATCAAACGAACACTAACCAGCGATAACCTAAAGCTGATACCGCGTTTACCATGTGCCAGGCACAGTCCTTCCGCAGCCCCACCGGGAGGGGCCCCTCTCTCCATTTCACAGACCAGCTAGGAGGGCGGCTGGGGCAGGGGGCCAGGATGAGCTGGGCAGTGAAGAACTGGGACTCAGCCCCCAGGCAGGTGCTGGGTGGCGACGGCAGCACAGGGACAGGAGATGTCCTCGGGACGCTGGGGGCATCTACCCGAACAAGGAAAGCCCTGGTCTTGAGCTTGTGCCCTGGGGCACAGAGCTCTTAATTCCAGCTTTCATTACAACGCAGGGACACTGATGGTCATTTATATCAATAAAAATGTGGGAATCGGGGAATAATTTAAAAAAAAAAAAAGCCTTGGGGTCCAGGGTAAGGCAGAATTCTTAGACTTGACACTAACAGCATGATACACGGAAGGGAAGCCTGGTAAATGAGATGTGTCAAAACTAAAGACCTTTGTTTCCCAAAGAATATGTTAGGAGGATGAAGAGACAAGCTGCAGACGGGGAGAGAATATTTGCAAGCTGCATGTCTGACACGAAACTAGTTTAAAGCATATGCAGGGATCAGACTCTACAGTGGAAAACAAGCAGTCCAATTAGAAAATGGGCAAAAGGCACGGACATTTCACCAAAGAGGATTGTAGGTGGCAAACAAGCACGTGAGATGTTCGCGTCATTAACCACCAGGGAGATGCAAATTACTGCCGAGGAGGAACCACCATTCACCCGTCACCATGGCTAAATAAACGGCAGTGGCCGCACCAGCCCCGCCGGCGAGGGTGTGGAGCCAGCAGCAGGCCGCGCAAGTGCTGTAGGGGGTGGCCTGGTCACCTGGGACAGTAAACGTGCATCTACCATTCGAGCTGGGATTTAGTACAGAGCAGGGAAGACCCGTGTCCTCACAAAAGCCTGAATGTGAGTTCCTGGTATTAGTAATTGCCCAAAGCAGGACCCAGCACCTAATCCAGTGGTTGGTGCGACAGTCATGGGGCATCCCTGCAGTGGACCGAGACCGCACACGGAACCTGTTCCTCCAGGAGGTGGCACCAACTGCCCCATGCCCTCAGCAACCGGGGGCGGGGGGCTGGGAGAATTATGCTGTGTGAAAAAGGCCAGTCCCCAAGCTCACACACGGTGCAGCACTGACTCAACATGGTGGAAATGATAAAATTAGAGAAATGAGCAGATCACGGCCTGCCTTGGTCCCTGCTCTGCCGTCCTTCCCTAGCCTCAGGGTCTCCCTTCCTGTGACAGGCTGACTCCAGCCAGCCCGGCCAGGGCCTTCCCCCAGGGGTGCCTCCTGCAGGCCCTCACCTGCACCCTTGACTGCCAGCAACTGCCTCCGTGCCTCGGCCCCCACAGCCCCGGCCTGCTGGTGGAGGACACGCTTCTCTCTGACATTCAACACGGAACACTCTGCTCCCAGCTCCAGTCCAGGCTGCCGTGAGCAGGAGCCCACGCAGTGCTCACTCAAAGGCGGATGATGCAGAGGGTGGATGCTGAGTCCAGCCCATTTCCAGGCCTCACAGGACGTTCTGGAACAGAACTTGGCGACTTCTGAACTCTGAACTGGTGCGTGTGGGTGTCCGAGATGGTGTTTCCTTCCCTCCCGCCTGCTCCCTCATTCTTTCACTTGCTTGCCAGGGGTCGGTTGGGCCTTGTCCTGCCTCCAGGCAGAGTCAGGACAGGACAGGGGACTCTGCCTGCGCAGCCAGAGGGGGACCTCTTCCCTCCTCCCTCCCAGGCTCCGGTTAGTTTGCAAGCCCCCCAGTTCCTAGAAGAGAGCAGAGGAAGCGCTCCTGAAGGAGCCAACAGAAGGCTGCACAGAAGTGCAGGAAGCAGAGCCGCCCCAGGTCCCTGGTCCAAGGGGAGCACCGCCCGCTTCCACCTTCTCCCTTCTTCTGAGTGGCTCCAGTGACGAAACCTGAGTTTGTTTTCAGTTTCATGGGTTTCTGGTCTTTCTCTTATCATTTCTTCCCTCCTGCTTGCCTCTTCTTTCCTTAGTTTCTTAAGGTAAAGGCTTGGATAACTGTAAACGTTTCTCATGTTAGCATTTCATGCTTAGGTTTCTGGAGGTGCTGACTCCCTTGATTCCTAAGAATTTAGAGACGTGCGTGTATTGTATACATTATCTGCCAAGTATTTCGTACATTCTTCTCCTACCTCCTCTTTGACCAGCACATCATTTACAGCAGTGTGCTTCTATTTTCAAGTATTTGGGAAATTTTGTATCTTTGGTTATCGATTTCTAGTTCAACTGCAGTCTGGTCAGAACATATATTTCTTGTAATTTCAACTGTTTTAAATTTATTGGGCTTTTATTTTCATACATAGCACAGTCTACCTTGGGAACACCTTGTGTGCCCACGAGCCGTGTCCCTTGGTGGCCAGGTACACTGTCCTGCAAGGCCACTGTTCTGTCAGTCGCTGAGAGGGAACTTGGATCTCCAACTACAGCTGTGACTGTGCCCCCGCTTGTCCTACCAGGTTTTGTTCTGTGTTTTGAGGCTCCGTCAAGCAGTATATGTACATTTGGGCCAGACGTGTCTTCCTAGAGAACTGACCGTTTCATATTCATGCAACATCCCTCTAACCCTGGTTGCCACCTCGTCCGGAAGCCTGCTTCATCTCACATTAGTGCAGCCACCACAGGCTGGTCTTGATCAGTGTTCACATGACGTATCTTTCAGCCAGCCTGCCAAGAGCTTTATATATTCCACGCTGGTGTCTTGCTGGCTGCACACAGACTGATCGTGCTTTTCTCTCCACTCTGATCGTCTCTTACTTTTAATCAATCTGTTCCCAGAATTTACTTTTTATGTTTAGGTGTAAAAACTGTCGACTCTCATGTCTGTGTATGCGTATTACACGTGTGTGTTGCATACTTCTGAAATAATTTTAGATCCATGAGTAGCTGCAAAAATAATACAGAGTTTCCATGGCCCTTCCACCCAGCTTCTGTCTGACGTAACTGCAGTACATCATCAGAACCAGTAATGGACATTGGTCAAACATTGGTAACTAAACAGTATGGGCTCCTACACACCGCTGTTGGTGTGCGGCTCTCTGAAATCTTGTCACACATACAGATTTCCCTAACTGCCCACAGAAGCAGGGTCTCGTGGAGAGTCTGGAGGGCAGTTTGCAACCACTTACTCTCCTCAGTCCCAGCCCTGGGAAAGCCCAGTCTGCTCTACATTGCTACAACTTTATCATCTCAAGAACTTCATGGAAATCCAACCAGACAAAGGCACTCAGCATAATGATGCTGCTTCAGGTAACGGAGGCCGGTCGGTCATGGTGACTGGGCGGCACCCACTGCACACTGCACACGACTGTGTGTCCAGCTCCCACAGGCAGGACATCGGGTGGACTCCAGCTTAGGAACACAAGGTTGCATTTTTCTGTGATAGACACCCAGGGCTGTGATTACTGAATGGTACATTAAGTGTACATTTAACTTCAGCCCGGAGAATTCCATGGACTGTATAGTCCATGGGGTTGCAAAGAGTCGGACATGACTGAGCTATTTTCACTTCTTTTCACTTTGTAGGAAGCCGGCAAACCGTTTTCCGTCGCCACCAGACAGATCTGGTTCTGGGCGACCGTGCCAGCACTTGGGAGTGTCAGCGTGTCACTTCGGCCATCTGCAGAGACGGTGGTGATGTCTCCTTGTGGTTGACTCTGTTTTCTCCTAGACACCTGCCCAGGTGCATGCCTCTCACCTCGCCAGCCTGCTGGGAGAAGTGCTCGCTGGTCTGCTGTCTGTCCTGCCACTGCACTGTCCTGCTTTCCTTCTGCGGAGGCTAAAAGAGCTGCTCCGATGGCCCAGGACACTGCTCTTCACTGGACGTGATTGATGACGATCGTCTCTGAGGCTTTGCTTTGTCTTTTCATATCTTAACGGAATCTTCCAGGCAGCAAATACTTCTAACTGTGATGAAGCACAAGTTCTCAATTTTATCTTTTTATGACTTTTAACACTTTTATATTTTATGAATGAGTGCTTTTCTCTTGTATTTTCTCTTGTAGTTTTAGATTTTGTATTTAGAGATTTGATCCACTTTGAGTTAATTTTATGTAAGATGTGAAGTTTGCCGAGGTTTTTTTCTTTGTTTTATGCATTGTCCGTTTGCTTCTACACCTCTTTTTGAAAAGACCGTCCTTTCTGTAATAAACTGCTTTATTATCTTTGTCAAAATCAGTTGTCCACATGTGTGTGGTGTATTCCGGGCCGAATCCTGTTTATGTAAATGCTGACCTACCCACCAGCACCACCGTGTCTGGATAACTGTAGCATTATGGTGACTTAAAATTACTCCAATTTCAATCTTTTTCAAAACTTTCTTGGTTCCATGAGTTCATTTGTGTTTTCACAAATTTAAAAATTGTCTTGCATGCATCTACACACGTCCCGCTGGGTATCTGACCGGAGAGGCATTACACCCTCAGACCCCCTGGGAGGCCCGAGCTCTGCAACGTTGAGAGTCCCTGCTGTGAACATGGAGGGCTCTGCCTCAGGTCTTTGATTCCTCTCATCAGTATTTTCTAGTTTTCAGCATATAAATCCCATGCATATTTTTAAAGACATATAGCAAGTATCTAACTTGTTGGAGTTCTTGTAAATGGTGCACCTTGAACTCTGGTTTCTGATTGTCCCCTGGTGGTGTATAGAATAGAACTGACTTCTGTGTGTAGGTCCTGCATTCTTAACAAGTGAACTTGCTCATTACCATTAGTTTCCAGAGGTTTTTTGGTAGCATAATGGAATTTACAAGGTAGACAACAGTGTTACTTACAAACAGGGACTGTTTCTTCCTTTCCAATCTGTATGCTTTTTCTTTTCTTGTCACATTGAATAGGCTAGAACTTGCGTCTTCTGTTCACAGGCGTGGTGAGAGCAGACATCCTGTCTCCATGATTTTAGGGGAAGCACCGGTGTTTCACCACTAACTCTGAAGTGAGTTGGTACTGATAGTCGTTTCTTACTCCAGCACTCCAGAACCCAAACCTCTTCAGATCTTTTATATTGGCTCAATGGGCAATATCTGTTTATAACCAGTACTATATAGTGAAATTCTGAAGAAACAAAATTCCCAGTTCTTCTTTTTTAGAAGAATACTTGAAGCAAAAGAATCCTAGCACCGTAACACCATCCTCAGGCGACGTGTAGCAGCGAGAGAGAAGCAGCAGCCAGTGTGCCCCATCCTAACACGTCCGAACACAGGGCCAGTCTGGCCCTGTCTCACGTATGAGCCCCACGAAACGGGGTGGCCACAAGCTGGTCCAGAGTTCAGGCTCCACACCACCAGCCCGGGGCACTACTGACGCTCGTCAGACATAAACCGAGTCCGTTTCAGATATGAGGGGAAGAGGGCGAGTCAGAAAGTGGGGGGGTGAATTCCGAGTCCTGAGGCATGCTCTGGGGGGGTGGAGGGTCAGAGACTTGGATGTTAAAGCAGAGGCCGTTCACGGCAGCCCGCAGTCCCCAATAGGGGAATTCCCACCCAGAGCCGGAGCTGCCGGAGTCCCGCCTGCTGGGCGCCAGCTGTGGCCTGCGTGGCTGCCGTGAGCGCTTGGTGTTCTGCCGGTCCAGTGAGCTGTGCTCCATCTCGGGCTGCGCCCAGGCCTCAGCTGTACTGGGGAGACCGTGGAGGGACCTGGGTGGGGGCGGGCACAGACCTGATTTATTCTGTTTAACAGCTCACTGCCCCGTCAGGCTGCTCGAGGCCGGGACAGCACAGACCCACAGGGCTTCTTGGCTGCTCTCTGTCCTGGAGGCTCACAGTGCAGAGCTCATCCTTGAGGCCGCAGAGGAGGGAGGTTTCTGCAGGAAAATGTTCTTTCTGGTCTCAGTTAACGTTAGAAAGATGTTCAGGCCGACGCAACCTGACTGCACACAGTCTGCCAGCTCATCACTCAAGTGTCCAGAGAGATGAAGGCGTCGGGCTGAGCCGCATGCTCACCGCTGTCCCTGCTCTAGAGGCCATGGAGCAGGGCCTCTCCTCTTCCAGGAAGGTGTGGACCTCACCCACAATGCCCATAATCCCGTCCCACATCTGGGGAAGTGCCCAGGGTCCAGGGTGTCACCTACATCAGGTCGCATGGCTCACACACGTTCCGATCACATCAGATGCTGATCACATCTGCCGCAGGGAGAGCAGACTCCCTGGGCCCTGCTTCTGGTCCTGTGGTGAGGCCTGCATGTGGACTTGACTCTCCTGAGGATGTGGCTCCAGGAGCCCAGCGTCTCCGTGTGCCTGGCACTGCACACAGCAGGTGCTTGGTCTGTCCCCACACTTTACCTGCCCCCTGACTCTCTGGCCACAGCTGGAGGCCGACCACGGCAGGGTCTTCAGTCTAATGCTCAGTGTCCAGCTGGGGCCTGTGCTGGGGAGGCAGAATCCGGAGGCAGCCACTGCCCTCGAGGGGTCAGTCTAGGGAGAAATGGCCTGCAGGCTGGACAGCTGGCTGTCCCAAAGGCTGAGTCCATGTTCGGTCCCCATCCCGCCCCTCGGCCATCCGTTCCAGTCGGTCAGAGAGAAGAAAAGACCTCTTCTGGGACGAGGAGCAGGAGGGTTGTCGTGGGCTCTGGGCCAGGAGATGTGAGGGTTGAGAAGCTGGGGCAGGTTCCCATGTTTCTTCTGCCCTGGGGGTCTGGGGGGCCTGGGAGGCCTCCCTCCTATCTATGCTCTGGACAGGGCTGTCTGAGACCCCGGAGCCAGGAGTGGGCAGGCTGAGCTGGGAGAAGTAGCCGACGAGGGCAGGAGCATGCAAAGCCCAGGCTGCGCGTCTGCTGGACTTGATGCTCCACAGGCCTGGGTCCACCCTCAGCTTGAGTCTTCTGATGTCCTGTGACCTGGCTCAGCACATCAGATGGAGGCTGGCAGGAGAGGACTGGATGGGAGGTGGGGGGAAGGGGACAGAGCAGAGCACAACACCTAGAGGGGCAGCCAAAGTGGAGCCCTTGGTGCCTCGGAGGGGTGCACAGCCACAGTCACCCAGGCTGCTGGGCCCTGGCTGGGGAGCCAGTCCTGCCATGGGCTGGCCACGCGTGTGCTGCAAGCCAGCAGTTCCAGCCTCTGCTCAGCTAGAGACTCTGAGTCAAAGAAGAGCAAACCGGTTGGAACACGGGACGCCTACCGATCACGATGCCGCACCTCGGCGAGGTCCTCTCCTGGAACAGACGAGGACTCACTGTGGGGACTCACTGTGGGGAGTTGGGTCACAGGATCAACACATCAGACAATCAAACGAACACTAACCAGCGATAACCTAAAGCTGATACCGCGTTTACCATGTGCCAGGCACAGTCCTTCCGCAGCCCCACCGGGAGGGGCCCCTCTCTCCATTTCACAGACCAGCTAGGAGGGCGGCTGGGGCAGGGGGCCAGGATGAGCTGGGCAGTGAAGAACTGGGACTCAGCCCCCAGGCAGGTGCTGGGTGGCGACGGCAGCACAGGGACAGGAGATGTCCTCGGGACGCTGGGGGCATCTACCCGAACAAGGAAAGCCCTGGTCTTGAGCTTGTGCCCTGGGGCACAGAGCTCTTAATTCCAGCTTTCATTACAACGCAGGGACACTGATGGTCATTTATATCAATAAAAATGTGGGAATCGGGGAATAATTTTAGATAAACATAACAAAAGAAAGGATGTAGCTCTGTTAGTGTGAAAAGCAAAGGAGGCCAAGGTCAGCTGAGCTCTTGAGATTTTTAAGGAGAATGAAACCCAACAGTTATGAAGGAAAAAGCTGGGTGCAGGGCAGGCTGGTCGACATCACAAGGTGAGACCAAGGCATGGCCTCATTCCTGAGAGGAACAGCCTCCTCTGCTTAGGAACCAGGAGCTCAAAGAGAGCCCCTGACCCCTCCCCAGGGTTGCTATCTGGGCAGAAGGTGGGCTGACCAGCCCATGACTTGCCCAGAGAGCATCCCCAGAACCCTGTCTCCTCCCCAGGCTCTGAGAAGTCAGGGCATGTCGTGGGGGGCCTGCCTCCCCACTAGTCACAAGAGGAGGTTGGCCTCCCTGGGCTGCAGGATTGCCCCCCCCCAGGACCCCCTCAGGACCCTGGGGAGCAGGCGGGGAGGCGGGGAGCAAACCTTGCTTCCTCGGAGCAGGGAGCCCGCAGGCCCTGCTGAGAGGCAGGGGTCCCCGGGGGAGAAGGAGGGACCAGAAATGTGAGGACTCGGCCCCACCCACCCCCTGCCCTGGGAGCTGGGTCCTCTCCTGGGTGAGGGAGCCTTAGGTGCTAACTGGGATCCCCCAATTGAAAGGGTGGCTTCTGTTTCCTAAAAAGACCCAGGGTCATAGGGGCTTCAGATGAGAGCTGTGCATGGGCAGAATCTGTGAGTCCCTGCCCCCAACACTGATGCTCCAGCTGGGATTAATCCCCTGACTTTAATCCTCAGATGCCCGTTAATCCTGCATCTCTGCACAGCCTGCATGGTCCTTTCCCTGCAATGGACGGCTTGTTCTCCTCTGAGCTGAGCATGCAATGGCAGGCACGTGCGCTGGGAGGGGGGGCTCTGTTCCTGCCTCCCAAACACAAAGGCAGATCTGTAAAGCCAAGTCTGCACATGGCACGGGCAACCCCATAGAGCCCCCCGCACAGGGTGCACATCGGGCTCCGCTCTGCCGGGAGGAAGTGGGTCACACGAGCTTCAGGAGACAAGGGCCTCTGAGCAGCAGGACCTGAAGCTGAACAGCGGGAGGGAGGGACTCATGGTGCTGCCCAAGCAGACCCCACCCCCATACACCTGGGTGCTGACAGGACACGGCCCCCTGGTTCTGGCACCGCTCACCCATCTCCTCAGCTCCAGGCCAGGTCCGTGTGTCTGGGGGCTGCACTCGGGGACAGGCAGGGGATGAGGACGGGGTGATGTTCTGGGCCCAGGTGGTCAGCTGGCTGGGTTCTGGAGGCAGCCTCATGGACACGGCCAGGGGACAGGGCCTGGCCCCCTCCCTCCCCACCAGCCGGGCTCAGGCAGAGAGTCCCCAACCCCATGGCATCGCCCACAGTCCCCAGGACACTGCCCTGGAGGCTGTGTGGTGTTTAAACCTCAAAAAGTGGAAGAAACATNGATGAGGACGGGGTGATGTTCTGGGCCCAGGTGGTCAGCTGGCTGGGTTCTGGAGGCAGCCTCATGGACACGGCCAGGGGACAGGGCCTGGCCCCCTCCCTCCCCACCAGCCGGGCTCAGGCAGAGAGTCCCCAACCCCATGGCATCGCCCACAGTCCCCAGGACACTGCCCTGGAGGCTGTGTGGTGTTTAAACCTCAAAAAGTGGAAGAAACATCCTTCTCAGTTACCAGAACCCGATTGTAACAAGAGTGAATCCTTTTAAAACCAAGTAAAAGAATGGAATAAAAAATCCGACCGCAGGGCAGGGCACTACCCCACTGAGGTGCAAGGGTGGCAGGGTGGCTGTGGGCGGCTCCTCGTGTGGGGACACAGGACTGGGGGCTGGGAAAGCCCTGCCTCAGAGCAGCACTGAGCCCCTCCCCGGAGGTCGCTGTGTGCGTACCCTGAGCAGTCCCCAGAGACATACAGGACATTCTGCATACATCTCTCAGACAGCATGTGCCCACCTGGCTTGAGGTTAAAAGCTGGGTGGTTTAAACGCTATAGAACATGCAAACCTCAAATCACAGCTGGATTTCAGACCCGCCAGCCCTGGAGAAATGGAAACCCACTCCAGTATTCTTGCCTGGAGAATCCCATGGACAGAGGAGCCCGGCAGGCTACAGTCCAGGGGGTCGCAAGTGTCGGACACAACTTAGCAACTAAACCACCACCACCAACCCAGACAAGGAACAGCTCTGCCTCAGGGCTCAGCCCCAGCACTCAGCAAGCACTGTGGGGGCACCCCCATCCCCAAGGACCCTGCAGGGGTCTGAGTGCTGACTAGGCAGGTCAGTGCTCTGTGGCTCCTCCTGCTGAACGGGGCTCCAGGCCACGAGCGTGGCCAGAGGAGGTCGACCTTGCCGTCCCTGGGCAGTGGCCTCCTGCTTGGGGTGAGGACCGGGCTCGTCCGCATGGGGACGTGGCCCTGCCAGGCTGTCCTCCTGACACACCTGCTCCTGGAACGTTGCTCGGTGTGTGCCACCCTGGTCCCTGACACCTGAAAGTTTGTGGAAACTGGGCTCTGGGCTGTTTCTGAGCTGCGGCTACAGCCTGGCCGCCAGGCTTGCAGGCTGAGGCCCTCAGTGCCTTCTGGGCCGCATGCCCACAGGGGCCATCCCCGGACAAGACCCTCCCAAGCCGTCACACATCTCTGAACCTTTCAGCCCATTGCCTCGGTACAGACATCAGCGTTTGATCTGGATGCCTGGTGGACCCATGCCTGTTACTGAGCAGTGTGTCTGCTCCTGCTGACCAAAACACCACCGTTCCTACAGGCCCATCTCTCCCAGGCCTGCCTGCCCCTCCGCTCCTGTCACAGGTTCACACTCCACCAGGCGGTGCACTTCCTCACAGGCTTCTTTCCCTTTCCTCTCCTGCCTTCTTCTGGATCATTCTGAACAATACTCCCAGCCCGCGCCTTGGGGTGAGGGAAGCGAGCTGAGCCTCGGCCCTGCCGCTGGTCCCCTGGCCCTGGCTCCTGATCGGGTTCCCAGGGTCACTCTCTGTAGCCTGGGCTCAGCCTGGGCGGCGGGCCGGCTGCCCTCCTCCACAGGGTCTCCTCTGGCTCTACACTGTGGGAGTGCAGTCTTTATGCAGGAAGGGCACAGAGGGAGCAGATCCCTTGTCACTCCAGGGTGAGAGGGACCCTGCTGCCAGGTCACACTCGGGAGCAGGACACACACAGGAGCAGGACACACGTGGGAGCAGGACACACTCAGGGAGCAGGAAACACACGGGAGCAGGACACACATGGGGAGCAGGACATACACGTGAACAGAACATATGCAGGAGCAGGACACATGAAGTTGCAGGACACACATGGGAGCAGGACACACTCAGGGAGCAGGACACAC